>JARHVA010001184.1:980000-1182500 GCA_037957365.1 Torreya grandis | reverse complement strand
ATGACTCAATTGTGGAGGAATGAGGTCTATGGTTCCATGATGAAGGATATCTCGGTGCCCCTAGTGTGAATGCTATGATGTCATTATCAACACATTTATTAATACAGTCCTTGAGTCTATAACAATCATTTTCTTTATGTCCACAGATATAATGATAGTTATAAAAGAGTTGATGTGGCTGCCTATGTAAGAGATTTGAATATTTAAGATGAGTATAAGCCAATGTGATTAATCTACTCTCTAGTAATGTTGATAATATGACATGGGTTATCCTGCTATGAATCAAACTGTAGTGGTGCCCTATTATTGTTCTCTGTAGTGGTGCTCTAGAAACTAACTCTTTGTTCTTAACTAGTTAATTTTTTGGCTATGGGGTCTCCTATCTTATTTTGGACATGGTGGATGTTGAGTGCTAGGAGCTATAGATGGAGGTAATGCTATGAAATATAGAGTAAGTTGATCAACTGAATCTGACTCAATCAATCTCAATTTCTTCTCTAAGGCTAAAAATGTATAACATAAGTGCCTAAAAGAGGACTCTGTCTGATATAATATATGATCTAGGAGGGGTTGTGAAGCCCCTTAATAAAGATATGTTGAACCTCTAAATTTGCTGATTTATATATCAATCATAACATGTGAGTCTTGAAACATAAGATATACTCACTAACTGACTCTGAAGAATTATGATGCAAAGCAACACATTTATCATATGTAACCCGAGGGCCCATGTTTACTATGTAATATTTGAGAAATGTCTCCTCTAAGTCATCATATGTATGCAAGGAACCAATAGGGAGTAGATGAAAGAACCAATTTTGTGCATTACCCACTAATGTCTACTAGAACAACTTAAGCAGAATCAAAGGACTCGAATGAGATGGCAAAGCCTTTCAAAAATCTTGAAGGTGTATGAATGGATTTCTAGTTCCATCAAATTGAGGCAATGATGCTATCTAGAAATGCTTAGGCAATGAAGCTTTGATAATTGTCTTCAGAAGAGGGTTACCATGTAAGTCATTGGCATCCATCCAAGACTTATAAGCCTTGTTTTTCAAAGTAAAGAGATGTACTTGGTGTTGTAATTTACCAACGACATGCATAAAAAAAATAATCTCTTGGGATGGTATATTAGTATCTTGAAGTGGTTCATTTAAATGTTGAATTTGATCATTTATTTTAACTATTGGAATGCTACATTTAGCAATTGGATCATAGAAAAGGGGTGTGCTCACTTGAACCTTTGGAGGAATGGTAACTTGGACCTTAGTAGAGGGATGTGGGATACCATTCTCTTTGGGTTGAGAGTGAGAAACAAGTGCTACTGTAGTAGGAGGTGGCTTGGGAGATTCATTGGTATCTTTAGTATTTAGTGAATCACATTCTAATTAAATATAATATGTGATGTTATCATTGACGTGTGTATAATTTGAAATAGAATCATGCATAAAAGTAGCAATAACATTTTGTAATGCATTATGTTTGAGAGGAGTGAGAGAAGACTTAGAAGCATGAGATGCATTTTCTTCTTCACTATATGCATAATATTCATCATTATTCCATGCATTATCATAATTTAAATATTGTTCATTTGAAAGGGGATAAGTAGAAACATCACTTTCATAGTTACTCTCATTGTCATATTCATTTGCATGTTCACTATCATACTCATTATCACTTTCATTATCACTAGGGAGAGGGGTAAGAGAAGATGTTAATTCTTTTCTAATATGCAATAAATTTTCATGTGAATTTGGAATACTATGTGCATCTATGTTATCCTTGAAAGGAATACATGCATTATTTTCATTTGCAATATGAGAAGTAAGAGCAAGAGAGTTATCATTTAGACATTATTTTGTCATTTTTTGAGATGAAAAAGTAGAGTTAAGAGCATGATATGGATCATTTGAACTATGCATTTTAATTTTGATTCTATTGTGTTTGTATTGTTGTAATTTGAACATAAAAGTAACAAAAGAGAGAGAGAGACTAGGTTCAAATGTAAGCAAATTATCACCAATGAAAGGTTTACTTGGAATTGCATGACTAATTTGTACATTTGATGTATTTTGCATAGGAGAATGAGGTGAAAATTAACTTTCCCATTTATCAAAATTATTTTTTTTGGAAAAGGGAAGAAAAGAGATAGGTTTTAGAGAAGAAGATGCATCTACTTTTTCTTCACTATCACTTTCATATGCATCATCATAGTCCTCATTACAACAATAGTAATTGTCTTCATTATAAATGAAATCATTTAAATCATTTTTGGCTAATGTGAAATTTTGTAATTTTGTCCATTCATTGTCATAATTATGAGAAAAAATTAGACATTTATCTATAGAATGAGAGGGAAGAAGTGTCTTAGTAGCCATTTTATTGCTTTCACCAAATAGAGTATGTAAAAGTGATATTAAGCATATAAATCCAAGAATAACTAATAATATAGATATTTTGAAAATATTTTTGACACTCAAAATAATTTTTGAAAAGTCTAAAAATTTTATCTAAAAATTGCAAGGGAGGAAGGCTTAGGGTTTGACGACCTAGTTTGGAAATCTAGGGTTTTGGGTTAAAGTTTTAGAAATTTGAAATTATTGCAATAATTTGAATTCTACAATATATTTAAAAAAAACAAATGTACAAAAATTTATACAAAAATTATAATTTTAAAATTTAATTTTTTTGCACAAAAATGTGAAGGAAAACCCTAGGCATACCTAGGGTTTGAGATTTGTTCGAAGTATGTCAGGTTCACCAAATTGTTTTATTATTTTTGGGGAAACTAAGATTTAGTTCCTAAATAATAAAGGGGTTGGATTAAGGGGTAAAACACATTTACATCAAATTGATCAAATTAATTACATGAGGAAGAGAAATTACTTATTTGGGCAAAATAATCATCTGTAGGTTCTAGAACAGTATAGGAACAGTCAGGAATAGAGATTCATATCCATATTTGCAACTCAAATTTATTTTGGATAGGATTACCAGGTTTGGATAGGAGTGTTGGTAAATGTTGTTTAGAAAAGAGCACCAGAAACTATTGTCTGAATAGGAGCATCCATCACTATTGTCCGATTTTGATGTTGTTGTTCAAATCAATTTCTAATTTTGGATTCTGGTACAGTCTAATTTTGGGGTCCTGTAGGTGTCCTTGTTTCTTTATGATCACCTATATATGCCTCTATATAACTTATTTTATTTCAAAACTCTAGGTCTATCTACACACATGAAACAACAAATACATCAAAAGTAAAAGGGAAAAAAACTAGGTTAGGGGAAGTATGATCACATAATCTATAACCCCTGTTATCTTGATCATTGCTTATATTAACCTTCAAGATAGGGTCTCAAATCAAATATAGTTCTCCCTTAGGGAATGTGCATAATCAACGTGCATTCTAGATGCAAGAATGAACTTTCACCTAGGCCCTTCCTTGATCAAACATGCAAATCTATGGGTGATGCAGAATTTTGAGCTATACGATTGATTAATTTTAATTACTTAGTGTGCCAAAGTTGTAAGTGCTAGTTATAAAATGATTTATGAAGTCTTTTATATAGGAGACTCTTTATTTTAAATTTGAGGAGCTTTATTTGCACTATATTGACATCAAAAAAGATAATTAAAACTTAAGGGAGGGGCTAAGAAGGGTTTGGGACATGTTAAGCAAAGAAACACGATATTTTGGACTTAAAATTCAAATAGATAGGAGCATAAAAAATGGGACACTTATGTGTCTAGTGTTGTTGTTTGATTTCAATTCTCCTATCCTATAGGATCGAGACCTAGGGGAATACGATTAGCACGGGGAATACTAACTCGTTGAGGTGGAATGACTATTCATAAAGTTCAAGATGACTGATAATGAGCAAAAAGTGATAAAAGAGAGAAAAAAGACCAAGACAAGCAAAATAAAAGACATGGCTAAGTGCGAACAAGGCTCATATTCTCTAGTCAGAGTCTCTTGTGAATATAATCTTGAAAAGACATGATATGTGTGGTTGCTTGACCAATTTATGGTGTATACAATAGTAAAAAAATTTCACATAAAAGGTGAAAACTAGGATGAAAGGTCATGAACAATTATTGGGCCTTTTATTTTCACTGACTTGTCTATGCTCTCAGATGTAGCCTAATATTTTAAGGCAATAACCATGGAGGATCTTGCCATTCTCTTGTCCCACTAAGTTTGGTTTTGAGGGTGTATAGAAGGTATCTTCTTGATGCTAATCGCTAACTGATGCACCAAAGTCAAACGATAAAAGAGGTTATCCTAAGCTTAAGGTTTAAACAAGTTTATCTAGGGGTAAATTGTAGAAGAAATTGATAAAGTGGATGCACATTATTAGGTCTTATCCCAAAATTCCCAACTAATCTGTAGGGGTCTTAGTGTGTTGATAATCGATGATATCAAATTTTAAGTTACCTATTAAAATTCCTGGTATTAGAACATGAAAGCCTCTCACGTCATGATATGGTTAAAACACACAACCACTTAGGCAATTGAAATCATTGGATCTCAATTTATATAACCCATGAATAAATAGGGTTCGGCCTACTATGTGGTGGTGAAATCCATGATCAATAGAGCCCCTAAGAAAATAAAAATAAAATTAAATACCCGTTTCTAATTTTTGAGTTTCATCACCAATTTAATGCTAAGAAAAGAACATGCATGGATATTACTTGTGTAACACAGATGATTATGAAAAAAATTCAAAATTTTAAGTATCGTTACTGATATAATACCAGGGAAAGAGCATTTATGAATTCCACAACCAGAAAAAAAATACTGAAACAAAAGTGATGTAATTACTAAGAATTTTGAAAATAAAAATAAAAAATATTTGTAATAAGAAAAATTAGCTTTTATTGATTATTTTTGCTGATCCTCTTTAGCAAGCATTTTGTAAACAATTTGTTAGGATGCTTGTTTTGGTTAAAAATGAGGCAACCGGAAATATAAAAAGTGAAAAGCCACAAAAAACAAGCAAAAACCACCTCTCTATTATGAAAACACTATTACACAGACATATTAAAAAGCAAAATTGAATAAAATTTACATAGAAAAAACATAAAAAGCAGAAAATAGAAAATAAAATGCCTTGTGCTTACATGATAATTTCATTTCTAAGATATGCAATTTTGCTACCAATAGTGAAAAATTTGCTTCAGATAAAGATGATTTCACTATAGAAAGAGATGATTTCATTGCAAAAAATGACGATTTCACTACAAGAAAAGACAAATTCACTGTAAAAAAAAGGTGATTTTGCTATTTTTTGATAAAAACACTGTAGATGATGATGAAATCATTGTTTCCTAACAAAAACATTGTTATCCTAAAAAAATAGAAAACACAAAAAAGATAAGAAAATAGGATAATTTCGTTGTTATGGTCTACAATTTTGTTGTTGAAGCTTTTGAATTTGTTGTTATGTAGAGAAGTGCACATAGCTGAATAGAAAACAAGTGATAGCAATATGTAGATCATACCATCACTAAAATATGAAATATTAAACACAAACTACAAACATAAACAACAAAAATCAAAATAAAAATAAAAATGCTATCTAAGTGCAAAGATGATGGTCAAAGGATTAAAAAAGATGTGGGAAGAGTGCCACTAGACATCACAAAAATGTATAAACTAAATTTAGACATGCAAAGAAAGTAAACTAATTCTAATCTAAGCTAAAATTCAAACTATGATAGAGCAACAAATAATGAAAACAATGATCACAAACTTTACATTTTAAATGCACAAGTTTTCTCCATTACAATATACATTTTATTTTCTCTTTCAAATATGTGGTGCTCACTCCTTTAATGCAAAAGAGAGAATAGGCATCATTTTGGTGCAAAAGGAAGCCTCTTATTCACTTTTATTTTCTTTGATTCACGTGTGTGTAGATCTTTGATTACCTGATTATGATTGCAATCTTTTGATGTGATATCTAGATTTTGTGATTATTTGAAAATAGAGATTTGCAAGTGTATTTATAGATGTTTGGAGAAGGATCCAATGGTGGAGGAACATTTGGACTTTTTCAATGATCCAGATGATCAACGATCGCTAATGAGTCCTCATCCATGAGGATGACGTCATGTGCACAAAGTTGGGGGATAATTTTATGGACATACCTTATAACGCATATGCGTTATAACATAACACATACACATTATTGTTATAACACGTACACATTATGGATTGGCATTATCAAGCCATAAAACATATGTATTATAACAATAATGCATACATATTATGTAAACTATAAAATAAAAAAACCCTCATCCCATTCTTTTTATCCATTCGTGTTTTCCTAATTCTCGTTCACTTTTTGGTTGAAAGATCATGTTTTGGTTATAAATTCACATTTTAGCCTACAAAATTCATATTTTACCCTCCATTCACTAGATTGATGATGTTGTCATGAAGAAAAGGTATGTTTTTTGTAGATTAAATCAATTTTTTTAATGTGAATTAAAAATTTGTTTTTTAATTTTTTTGCAACAAGTCAACATTCTCCATGTAACCCTCCACCTAAGCGTCTGCCTAACCTTTCACCCAACCCTCCTAACCCTCCTATAGTTCCCCTAGATGCCCCAGGCAGCCAGGAGGAATTAGTTGCTCACATAGTGGAGAACAAAATTAAAATTGAGCAAATAATTAAGAGAATGAGGGAGCCCACTTCCACAAACACCCACTACACCTTTTTGACCAGTAACCTAGAGTTGGTATTAGGTCAAGTTGACTCGATAATGAGTCAAATTGATAGATGGAGGTTATATAGGGATAGTTGTATGGCTTAATATGCTGACAAATTGTTAGCATCTGAGGTGAAGAACAAAAATATAACAAAAGATCAAATTTGTGCCTTATTTATTAACCTAACCACAAATGACCCATTTCTCATAATAACCAAACATTTTCCAATCCATTGATGCCAACATGATTTGATTAAGGCCAATTTTTAATAGAGATGGTGGATAGTTTTTGACTATCCTCCTTGTAATAACCATGAGGTCCCTTTGTAATTTTTGAGGAATCTCTATTATGAATTTGTCTTCAATCAAATTCTAAATTACTTTGACTATGGTGAGTTTTAGGGTTGAGGAAAAGACTCCATACAGGATCGACTAGGTGCAAATCATGCACCTAATCGGCCTACAAGGATCCCTACCCAAAACCCACTTCATCCATATATTCCCTTTATGGTGACAAGTTATGGAGATAGACACTTTTCATGTGCTTAGTGCACTTACTGATACACTCGTTCATCATATGAGTAAACTTTTAGAGACAGATGCTTCAGATACTCCAGCTAGTGGTCATACCTGACCCCACCAATGTAGATGTTGTTTTGATATGTACATTGGACCTTTAGATGATGATGGTGGTGCTTCAGGGGGCTTGAAATATGTGTTCTTGAATGATGAGTTATTGGTACACACATTTAGTTTAGATAAGTTGGGAGTCTATACACATATGCAGGTATCTTTTATATAAATTTAATGTTAAATTTTTAAGTTATATTTGTAATTTAAAAAGGTAATAACTAATTTACATGTTTAAATTGAATAATATATGTGTATTTTTTTTCCAAGAGGAGACATTGCCTTCGACATCACAACTAGGTATTGGGCCAACCCAGGTTACTATATCTATCTGTGTAAGTATGGCACCATATACATTTACAAAGGTAAACTTTCAAGTGAATATTATATACTCTAGATGTACAGTCATACACCTTAATTGCATCCTTGATAGATTTTGTGTAAGAATTTATATAAAATACCTAATATAATTTTGTTAGACTTTTTATTGTTTGATGTATTAACATGGATTGGCGTAACTTGTTAGAAACTCATCCTCAATCTCAAATATGTTTTCAATAACCAAAATAGTGAGTTGAAAATTTATTTGATATCCCATTATATGTAGTTTCCATATTGGGTCAATCCCAATCAGTAGGATTGGATGTACATATATATAGAATTCATTTGATAAAAGTTGTTTGGTACAATATATTTCTATCATTTTATTAATCAAGCCTAGCATGTCTTCATCAATATGCACACCACTTATTTATTTTAAATACTAGCCTCATATCCAAGCACTTGATTCCTTGTTATCCTAATCACATATAGTGGTTCAATATCTATGATCAATATCCAAAATGGTCATAGCTATCAATTCAATTCCCATCTTGATTCCATCCGAGCATAATAATTTCATCTCTATGGAGTTATAAATTTAGATGGCATAGCCTCTTGATCCCATTGTACCTAGTCAATTCCATTGGTTTGTTGGGAGAGTGTCCATTAGATCCCATTATTTTGTTGAGAGAGATTTGACTATAAACTATAGCCTATATGTATATGGTATAGGCCTTGCGACCATATACAAATAGGGAACCTCAACCCCAGATAGATAAATGGGGTTGGGTGGTTTGTTACCACCACCTAATTAGGGGGAACAAAGACCTACTATATATAGTTATGGGAGAGGTTCTATCTATATCCATTGATGCAAATTTATATCAACTTCTATACCAAACTCGGCCTATATCTCTTTTTTTCAAGCTTCTCTTTCATCCATTCATAACTCATTCCCTTAGTCCTTTTGGGAAATCAAATAACAATAATAATATTAGTCAAATCAATCCTTTTATCTTCTTATCACTCTCTCTCTACATACTTGGTCATGTCACTAACTCAAACTGTCTGTCTACTTACCCCTCACATACACCTTTCTAGCTTTACCTTCTACTAGCCTTGTTTTTTGGAAAAGCTCCTTATTGGTAGCATCTGACAGATCTTCACCAGAAAATAATTACATATTTAAGGACCCATTTGTCCCATATAAATCCCACATTAATGCTCTGATTCAACTCTCAAGGAAAATTGTACTTCCTTCTTTAGGCCTCTCACCAATTAGCCCTCCATTTATGCAAACCTCCTTAGTATGAAACATGTAAAAACTTTATCTATAATATATTAACCTTTATAGATACCCATTTGGATCTTTACACTGAATCAATCATTTTTTGACCACCTTTTTTGGAAAAATTCTCATGTTTCTATAGCACCCCTTCTCCCTTAACCCTTCTCTAGGCTTAACACTAGATCATAGCCTCATTCACATACTTTTCCATACTTGAAAATCTTGAAACCATGTCCATTAGTGAGAAGACATAAAATAATGTAAGATTACAAGTTTTTAGAATTTTTCAACAGTCAAATCTCATTTTATACATTAAACCTTAGAATCAAGGTTTCTAGGCCATTACCAAGGCCGAGAGCACACTAAAGGGGATAAATTTTGTCTTAGTGGGTTGCAAAAACCCAAACCTTTTCATTGGGTCTATACTGACCCTATAAGGCTTTCTCATTTAGACAACAAGTTCTAAAATCCCATAATCAATTGCAAACTCAAAACTCTCAGTTTACAACCCTACCTATGCACACAAGAAAACAGGGTACAGGGTTACTTTGCCTTTCCTTCAACTCCCAATATATTCAAAACCAAATATGTGATTCTATACACTTCCATTGAATATATCATAACCCTTAAAATCTCAATGGAATTCCAAACTAGTTTCAACATAATATAACTCAGTGCTTTGACTGTATGTTGCCATTTAGCAAATAAGGTACTTAGGGATTGTTTCCTCTTTCAATGCCAAAGACCTATAAACCTATATCAAGATTATCTCCCCCTTTATATGATCATTTAACATCCTTATTTAAACTCTTTAGAATCCATAACAAGTTACAAGATTAAACACAAGGCACATAATTTCTTAGTTTACAAACTATATGATTTCCAAGAACAAGGATTGTGGACAAATAGGATTTTACCACTTCTTGACCAATTACATTACTAAAAAGATTATTCTCAACACTCATGCATGTTCCTTAGTTAACCTTCCACAGAAATTTATACCAAAAGAATAAAATGCTTGGACTATAGTTGAATCTTGGACTGTATTTAAGACTAAGTTTGTTAGCACTTATTTAATCAATGAATTGCCCAAGTTATTAATTATTAGGTTGTTTATTCAGTTGATGACTACGGTGGACACTCCTCCATTATTACGAGTTAAGACATACTCATAAATTGCTTCTGCAATGTCATCTGCATAGAGACTCAGTGAAGTATGTATATTCACTTGTAATTTTGAATTGTAATTTAGTACTTTTGTTTTAATAATTTTACTATATACTTTGGAAAATATAACTTATATGCACAAATGTATTGTGTATGCATGGCTGTCATATAACATCTGATATTTTTATTTAGATGACGACTGTGATAGCTCCTCATGTTTCTTCATTATTTGACATGCTTGTTTATGTAGATGAACCTGGAATTGACCTAGTCGAACGTCAATGACAAATTGAGGAGGACCATGAGATTTCAGTAAGTGCATGTTCAAATTATTTTTTATTATAGTTTAAAACATGAGTTTCTTAACTTGGTTTCATGTATACTTTTTAATTTTATAATAATTTTTGTATTTGAACAGGTTCAGTTGTAAGCGAGCTATGAGTGTAGTACCAACAATCAAACCTTTAAGCAATATAAGGCATTCGAGATATCCCCATCTACAAGTAGGGCATCCCAAGGAGAGTCTTATTTGAAGAAGGCAAAGAGAGGGAGACTATTTGATGATTAGGATGTTATAGATGATGTACTTTTTTGTATGCTATATAGCAATATACGTATTTTTGTCATTGTACATGCATATATGATGTATTCAACTGGCATTAGATACTATGTTATTAGACATGATGTAATTTTTTGTATGCCTATGTAGAAATGCATGCATTATTGACATTGTATGCCTATGTATAGCATTCATACATGAAATTGTTATTTTTTACATGAGTATTTAATAAAACCAATGAAGTAAATCTTATTTAAATCACTTGTGTTCAGAATATTATAAATGATTGGTTTTGAAGTATTCTTAAGGATTAAAAATGTTATGATATTGAGAATAACTTGTTATGATACTATTTTAAATCAGACCCTTATAATAAATTAAGACCCAACTAACATTCAGTTGCTATGGTTTAATTTGAATCTTCTTTCATAATCTAGCTCCTCTTTTGACTCTTTGGAGTTAATTTAGATTCTTACACCTAGTACTTATTCCTTGTACTCTTAATAACACCTCATTGATGGCATTGATCTTTATCCATACATCTTTTACCTCATTCCATTCATGTCTCATTCACAAATTTCCCCTCAACCTCTTTCTAGTTTCTTCCTAAGCACCTTCTTTGGGTTTCAAGGACCAAATATTGGTCTATGTTTCAAAAGCTCAACCTATTGTCACATATGGTCTTATATGATCATGACATACCTACTATAAACCCCTTCAAGTACTCAAACAATAACATGCTCTCATTCCACACCTTATGGACACAATGCTCTGTCAAGGCTATGTATAGGGGAGCAACATTAAAAATTTTCATTAAATTCCCATGGTTATATCTCTCAGAAATGCCTGAAGCTTACTAATCTAGGGTTTTCCATGCCCTTTACATACTCTCCAAAGGACAAATTTGACCTTCCCACTGATCTTATTTTTTTGAAAACATACTCATGACATCTAAAACATACCAATTTGACCTTTTCATTGAAGGCCCCAAGTCTTCCTTGTACCTATTTTCCACTTTTTCCCAAGTAGGACTATAAGGCATACTAATCCTAATTCATGTTATTAAAGATTATTTTTTCCCTGTGACCTTATTGCTCACTCTTGACCCCACTCTCACACATATAATACTGACGTTTGGCCATATCTCCTCCCATAGACTTACCCCAACCTCCAAACCACCTTGAACAATTGAAGTAGGGAAGCCAGGCATTTATTTATAATAAATGTCATTTCATTATGTTAAATTTATATGTTTTGTTCAAAGAGGGTTTGTGGGTACAAGTTTGGTGGATTGGCATAATTGATCCATCTTTCTGCTCTTCACCAAAAGTTTTGTCATAATATCCTCTACCTCCAGCTAAAAACTTTGCCTCCAAAACTGGTAGGAGAAAATCCACCATTTCAAGCATGTCTATATAGGCAAATTACACATGTTTCAATAACCTTGACACCCACTTCCATCTACAAGTGAATTTTCACTACTGTTCCAAAACATGAAAACACTGATAATAATGTCAAAGTTGAAACTATGGTTTGAGAACTCAATTTTTGGTGCTTGTTGGCTAAAAAATGTAAATAAAAATTTTTTTGAGGGGAGAATAACATCTAGGACCAGGTTCTTGACCTCCCATCTGGCCCAGACGACAAACCCACCACCCATTCTAGGCTTAAGAATGCCCTTCCCAATACAAGAAAGAGGTTAATTTTTAGCCTAAATTTAGTTATGCATAAAACTAAAATTGTAATTTGTATGGAGGAACCATAAGATCTATCATGTGTATGGTAAATTCCTCTAATTACATCTTGAATCTAGTCTGAAACACCTCTAAGAGCAATACATGCCAGAAGTTGTAGTAAAGGGTCTTAAAATGCAAATTTTTGATAATGAAGAGACAACTTCTTGACCTCTAACTAGAAAATTTACCTCCAAAATTGGTAGGTGAAAATACACCACTTAGATCATGTTTATATAGGCAAATTACACATGTTCCAATAAACTTGACACCACTTCCACCCGCAAGTGAATTTTCACTATTGTTCTGGAGCACAGAAACACTGATAACAAATATTGTCAAAGTTAAAGCTACAGTCCAAGAACTCAAATTTTAGTTGAAAAATGGCACTAAAAACACATTATAAGGGGTGAATAACATGTAGCACCAATTTTTTTACCTCCCATCTAGCCCGGATGATAAACCCACCACCCATTCTAGGCTCAAGAACGCCCTTCCCAATACAAGAAAGAGATTAATTTTTAGCCTAACTTCAAGTATGTAGAAAACAAAAAATGTAAGTTGTATGGAGTAACCATAAGATCCCTCAGTTGCATGGTAAATTCCTCTAATTACACCTTGAATCTATTCTAAATCACCTCTAAGAGCAATCCATGCTAAAAGTTGCAGTAAAGGGTCCTAAAATGTAAATCTTTGGTAGTGAAGAGACAACTTCTTGACCTCCAACTAGAAAATTTGCCTCTAAAATTGGCAGGTGAAAATCCACCAATTTGAGCATGTCTATATAGGAAAATTACACATGTTCGAATAACCTTGACACCCACTTCCACCCACAAGTGAATTTTCACTACTGTTTCGGAGCACAGAAACACTGACAACAAATGTTATCAAAGTTGAAGTTATGGTCCAAGAACTCAATTTTTGGTGTTTTTTGGATTAAAAATAGCACTTCCAACACATCCAAATGGGTGAATAACATCTAGGACTAGGTTTTTGACCTCCCATTTAGCCCAGACGACAAACCCACCACCCATTCCGGACTCAAGAACGTCCTTCCCTATACAAGAAATAGACTAATTTTTAACCTAATTTTCAACATGCATAAAACAAAAAATGTAAGTCATATAGAGGAACTGTAAGATCCCTCATGTGCATGAGTAATTATTATAATTACACCTTGAATATAGTTTGAATTACCTATAATATCAATCTGTGCCAAAAGTTGCACTAAAGGGTCTTAAAATGCAATTTTTTGGTAATGAAGAGACAATTTCTTGAACTCCAACTAGAAACTTTGCCTCTGAGAATGGTAGGTGAAAATCCACCACTTCAAGCATATCTATATAGTAAAATTACATGTGTTACAATAACCTTGACACCCACTTCCATCGCAAGTGAATTTTCACTACTGTTCTGGAGCATAGAAACACTAATAACAAATGTTGTCAAAGTTGAAGCTATTGTCCAACAACTCAATTTTTGATGCTTGTTGGCTAAAAAATGGAAATGATAACATGTTCAAAGGTGAGAATAACATATAGGACCAGGTTCTTGACCTCCCATCTGGCCCGAATGACAAACCCACCACCCATTTTAGGCTCAAGAACGCCCTTCCCAATACAAAAAAGACGTTGATTTTTAGCCTAACTTCAGACATGCATAAAATAAAAATGAGAGTCATATGGAGGAACCATAAGATCCCTCGTGTGTATGGGAAAGTCCTCTAACTTTACCCTAAATCTAGTTTGAATCACCTCTAAGAGCAATCCGTGCCAGAATTTATAGTAAAGGGTCTTAAAAAAGAAATTTTTGGTAGTGAAGAGACAACTTCTTGACCTCTAGCTAGTAACTTTGCCTTCGTGACTGGTAAGTGAAAATCCAACACTTTAAGCATGCTTATATAGGCAAATTACACATATTATAAGAACCTTGACACCCACTTCCATCCATAAGTGATTTTTTACTACTGCTCTAGAGCACAGAAACCCTGAGCAATTGTTCAGGAGTGCAAAAATGCCACGTACTTTTACTAAGCTTATCTTAACTTCAAGAATATGAAATTATTTACTAACGATGCCAACCACATGAAGGTGGAAGTTGATTTGGCACCACTAACCTACAAAATAATGTTAGTAAGTAATTAAAGGTGAAATCTATGCATGTACTACCTACAAAATCAAAAACATTTGGTAAAATTGATTATATCTACATTTTACAAGTCAACATACCTGTACATCTCAATCTAATGAACCACTTGGATCTATTCTAATCTTGATAGTATCAAGAATAGCTTCATGGTTTGAGTCATGAATTTTTCATAGATTCTTGTTTCTTGGCCTCCTGTGATATTTTTGTAATTTAATATTCTTTGTAAGAACCAAATTGGAATAGTGTAGAATCTTCCTATGAGTTTCAAAGTCTTTAAACAACCATACATTTTTATTTTTATAGGATATTGTCGAAGCCATGTTCTAGTGACTACCATATACCCAGTGGGATAATCAATGTTTTCTCCATGTACAATGGGGGAAGTCAATTTCTTTTCCGTCTACACATTGACATAAGTAGTAATTTGTTCCCTCTTCATTGTCCTCATCTGCAATAACTATAAAAACATGGCTTACATCATAGAAAAAAAAAATTTAATGACATTATAAAGATAGATTATGAGAATAAATAATACATAAAGATTAATCTTCTACCTGACTGTATTAGATCAGATATATGGCCAAAGTCATGTGAGGATGTCATGCTAGTAAGTTACAATTCTGATGGGACCTAATATGTGCTGATTGGAATTAAAGGTTTAGAACTCCAGCCATCCACCCACTCTTGTGACTCACACTCATTCCAAACAAAGTCCATATATGTAGAAAAAAACATGCCAAATGTCATGTATGAATAGTCCAAGAACTTGTATTTGAACTATGAAATGAGTGGAGCTCACTTGAACCTATTAGAGTCATACAATCCTCATAGTTTGCCAAGTCTTTTTCCTCCATTAACCAAAAATGTCTAAAAATAATAGAATTTATTTGAGCACCATGACATATGTTCTCATTACACCAATCAACCATAGTTTTTGCATCAAACAAATTAACAACATTATCATATTTTAACTCCTCCCTTATAATGGCTCTTTTTATACACGTTTCAACACCATCATGCTCCCCTTTTTCATGGCCAGCTTTAGTGAAACTCTAAATATTTTATAAACTAGTAGTAACATGCATCCCTCTCAACTAATGAAACATCTGTGCATTCTTGAATTGTAATGTGCAATTGTTTGACCAAATGTAATGTCATTTGAAATTAATGTTCCTCTAATTCAACTGTCTATAGAACTTATCAAAACAACCTTGCACATACTCTATACAATGTGATTGATCATCACTGATATATAAATGGTACTCCCTTAATATTTTTTGATCTTCCTATATACTATCAGGTGCATGCAAGAATGCTATATGCATGAATATGGCAATTTGTGTTGAGTTGTAATACTGCGATTGAACTTCCATTTGTGGTTTGAATGTGTGATTTTTTGCAAAGTCAACTACTGAAATAATAAAATCAAGTTAGAATGTGTCTTTTATTAGCTTGAAATATTAATCCAACCATTTATCCCTATGTGTGTGCCTTGCATACTCAAATAATTTTCTTCATGAATTCGATCATAAAACTTGAAATAAGTATCTCTTTTGTAACAAGCTCACACATTTTAGATTCTTTGCCATCTTTTACTTGATAAGTCACTGATTTCTATTTGCTCAAAACAACTAATTATTGTCCAATTGCACTTGTACACTCCTCATGGATACATTTTTTCAATTTTGGCAATCCATCGCAAATGTTGAAATTTTCATCCAAACATGTTTTCTTATAAAAGAATTGTCAATCTGGTCTTTCATAAAAAATATTTTGAAATAAATTGTTTGGCTGATTTTGGTGGAACTTGTATGCCACACTTCTGAAAAATGTTAGTATTATGCAAAGTATAATAAATATGGTGAAATAAAACATCGTGCATTGAAAATTCAACATGTTGCCTACAACAACAAGTGGTGTGTGTGTGATTTATTTTTACATAAAAATGTTTGGCCATCTCAAAAAGTCTTTGACTAATAGTAATTTATGGATGTTTTTCTAAAAATTTAGAGCACAATTGTGTTTGAGTCATATTCAAAAAAAAAAATTAGATGTGGCTCACGATTATGAGAACCAACTCTTCTTTTCACTACATCTCTTGCATTGGGCAAAACTCTTGTATTATCTTTCCAAAATTGTGCAAGTAACTCTTTCAAAGCATCAACTATAGCCTTGTCCTTTCATGGAAGTCTACTAGAGAATGACTAGCACTCTTTCATATTGGGTTCATTAAGTCTTTCATGTCTTGCAATTTCTTTCATTAATGTTTTTATATTTATATCAAGTTTTCAACTTATTTTTGAAATCAGTTTTTTTCCCTATTTTACCATTTACTGCACAAGTTGTTATTATACGTCGGACAACATTGCAATCTTTGTTGTGTGATTTCAGGCATACAATATGATATGTGTCATGTATATTTTCAATAATTTCAGCATTTTCATTATGCATGTTAGATGTTCTTAGTCCTAATGTGTACATTATAGGTCTCATCTTAAGCAATTTCATCAATGAAATAAATAATTGATATCTTTGACTATCATACTCCAATTTATGAGAGAAATTATCCCAATTTTTTTGAGCTAATCTTCTTGAATGGTAATTAGACATTTCATTATGCATTGGTTTCAAAATATTTTTATCAACTTCAAGTAAGTACTTATATTTTCTATGAACAATTCTTAGAGGTGTTATTGTTGGTGGAATCCGTTCAAAGGGTGTTTCAAAATCAATATATGTTTTCACAAAATTTTCTTCAAATGTGTTTATTTCTTAATTTTGTGTTTCCATGAAATTTTTTTAATTGTTAATTTAATTTTTATTTGAGTCCATTAAATTTTCTTCATTGTTTGTGGGTAAAGTATCATGCATAGGCTCTTCATCAACATAATAAAAAACTTTAAACTTTGAATGTGAATTTTTAACATTATCTAATTTTCTATTCTCAATTTCATCATAATTCAATTCATTATTTTGAATTTCATCATAATTAAATTCATTATTATAAATTTAATTGTTATTTAATTTATTATTGTTAATTTCCTCATTAGCTAAAGCATTTGGCTCATCAGGGTTGTGTTTGTACCTTGTCTGAAATGAATTGTTTGCATTCGTACCTTGATTTTTTCTCTCAACTCTTCTAATTGCTCTGATGTTTTGTTCTTAAACTTCTTCCTCCTCCATAAACATGAATTGGATCCCATTTTGACAAAATAAACTAAGAAAGTACTTCAAATGTGGGATCTAAAAAAAACTGCAACCAAGAAAGTACGTAGAGTACACAATGAATGTTTGTGGGGATAATAATCTTGATTAGGGATAAAAATAGACATTGAAAAGTGATTTTTTGTTTTTATTTCAAGGAATGTCTATGTATTATAAGAATGCATACACATTATAGGAATGCATACGCGTTATAGGAATGTGTACATGTTCCTTGAAGTATAAGCATATACTATATAAATAAGCAAAGAGGCTCATATTCAACTATTTTTTCCATTATAATACTACAATATGATGCAATAACACTCAATAAAAATATAATATAATGCATAAATCCCTAATAAGATGCAATAAGACTATCAGATGTTGCAATAATGCTATCATATTGTGCAATAAGGCTCAACATGATGTAATAAGACTATCATACGATGCAATAATACTATCATGCGATGTAATAAGACTATCATGTGATTAAATAAGACTATCATACACAATAAATATCCAATATGTGTTGGGATCTTACAGATACAATTGATTACTTTTGTGCAAGCAACTAAACACGAAATTAAACTAGAATAATAAGTAACTAGAAATCAGAATCAACAAAGAATAAGAGATACAAGAAACAATGAAAACTTGTATTAAACTCTTCCAAAAGGAAAATTTTGAAGAAATCTCTCTTTCTTCCACACCTCTCAGATGTACAGATCTCTTTCCCTCAAGAGTTCTCTCTCACAATTACAAACACAATTCAGCTACTTGAATTGATTCACCCTTTTTCTCATACTTACTACAAGCTATGAAGATATATTTCTATTATGTAGAATTAGGGATCATGAGCTATGCATTATCCACCGTTAGATACACTTCTTAATCAAAGGTTAAAATCAGTCCTACCAAAAATAGAAATGCGGACTCAACACTAACAGTTAAACTTATCATGCAAACAATCTGTTCATCCATGAAAATAGACTTCTGAAACGCACAGGTGACCGACGTCGGTCCCTATCTGTCTGCATATGACCGACGTCAGCCGATATATAACCAACATTGGTAGCCTCTAGTCGATCCCTGACCGATGTCAGTGACTGTGTAAATACAAAAACCTTGCATTTGCTTATTTGGTGAAGCTTTTAGCTCCACACCTCAACAATCTCTCACTTGGAGATAAATAGCTGCACCTGTACCTGTACAACAACATCCTCTAGCTTGTCTCCATCTTCAAGCTCAATCTTGAAGACCAATAAAAGTTGAATGAAGATTCAACTTCTCCTTTGTTACCGACTTTGTTAACATATCAACAGGGTTCTTATCTGGATGGATATTTTCCAGCTTCAACTCACCATCCTCCAATACCTATCTAATGAAGTGGTACCTAAGCTGTATATGTTTGGTTCTTGAATGAAAGGCTGAATTCTTTGCCAAATGAATTGCACTTTGACTATCACTGTACAATTTGCAACTCTCTTGCTCCTTTCCCAACTCTTCCATGAACCATGTCATCCATATCATTTCCTTGCTAGCCTTTGTGACTGTAATGTATTTTACCTCTGTAGTAGACAAGGCAACAACCTTCTGCAACTTAGAAATCCAGCTAACTGCCGTACCACCAATAGTGAACACATAACCTGTGGTGCTTATCCTGCCATCTAAGTCACCTGCCATATCCGCATCTACATAACCATGTAGAGAAGTGTTTGACCCTCCATAGCATAAATGCCTACTGATGGTCCCTCTCAGATATCTGAGAATCCACTGAACTGCTTTCCAGTGTTCCTTTCCTAGATTGGCCATAAACCTGCTGACAACTCCCACTGCTTGGGCAATATTAGGTCTAGTACATACCATTGCATACATTAAGCTCCCAACTATGAAAGCATATGGAACTCTACTCATGTAATCTACCTCATCATGTGAATTAGGACACTGTTCTTTTCTCAACATGAAGTGTCCAGCCATTGGTGTGCTTATCGGTTTTGCATCCTACATATTGAACCTCTCCAACACCTTATTCACATAATCCTCTTGAGACAAAATCAAACAGTGATTTTTACTGTCTCTCTTGATACTCATGCCAAAGATTTTCTTTGCTGCTCCCAAATCCTTCATGGCAAATGTGTGAGCTAATTTTACCTTAAGCTCAGAAATATCTTGCATGTGTGAACCTGCAACAAGTATATCATCTACATACAACAACATGATAATATATCTACCATTATCCAATCTATTAAAATACACACAATGGTCAGATTGATATCTACTGAAACCATGCTCAGTCATAAACCTGTCAAACCTCAAATACCATTGTCTAGGAGCTTGCTTAAGACCATATAAGCTTTTCTTCAACCTGCACACAAGCTTCTCCTTACCTTTGACCTCAAAACCTTCCGGCTACTCCATATATATTTCTTCATCTAAATCTCCATGAAGAAATGCTGTCTTAACATCAAGCTGCTCAAGATGTAAATCCTCAATAACAACTAAAGACAATACAGTCTGAATAGAAGTCATTTTTACTACAGGAGAAAAAATTTCACCAAAATCAATACCTAGTTTCTGTGCAAATATCTTTACTACCAACCTGGCCTTATGTCTCATTTGTCCATTCTCACCTTCCTTTAACCTGTAAACCCATTTGTTTTTTAGTGTTTTATTTTCGGCTGGCAACTCAACCAAATCCCACATTTGGTTCTCTTTCAAGGAATCAATTTCCTCTTTCATGCCAAGCTCCCACTGTCTCTAAGATTCTATCTGCATTGCCTCATCAAAACTCTCTGGTTCTCCACTATCAGTGAGCAACAAGTAGAATAAAGAAGGAGAATATCGAATTGGAGGTTTACTTACCCTTTTTGACCTCCTCATGGGCGTTTGAGACTCATTCACTGCTTGATGTCCACCCAAATTCTCTATCAGTGATCAATCTCGGTCATCTTTGGGTCTGTACTTGACTGACGTCGATTCCACCTGACTAACCTTGGTTCCTGTGTGACTGATGTCGATTACTATCTGATCGACGTCGGTTCCTATATGACTAATGTCAGTTTTTGCATGACCGATGTCGGTGTCTGTGTTTTCTTGTAAGTGATTATTCTTTCTCACAAGCTCATTTTGGATCATCACCTCATCCAAATCAACATTGCTCTGCTCAGTATTATTCAACTTCTTGAGCTGATCACTGTACATCACATTCTCATTGAAAATAACATCACGGCTTCTAATTATTTTTTTCGTTCCTAGATTCCACAATCGAAATTAAAAATCTCTAGAGCCATAACCAATAAAAGTGCACCTCATAGATTTAGCATCCAGCTTCTTTCTATTTTTTTTATCAATGTGCATAAAAGCTTCAAAACCAAAAACTCTGAGAAATGAAAGATCTACCTTTTTACCTGTCCAAGCCTCTTTTGGAATTCCACCATCCAGAGCAGTAGAGGGTCCTTTGTTAATCAGGTAAACTACAGTATCTACAGCTTTTGCCCAAAACTATAAGGGCAAACCAGCATGCAACCTCATACTCTGTGCACGCTCCAATATAGTTATGTTCATCCTTTCAGCAACTCCATTTTGCTGAGGTGTCCTTGGAACCATCCTTTCCCTGTGTATTCCATTCATAGAATAGTAACTTTTGAATTTATTGCTGCATTACTCACCACCATTGTCAGATCTAAGGCACTTCAATCTCAAACCTATTTCATTCTCAACCAAAGCTTTACATTTCTTAAATGTATCAAAAACATCAGATTTCTTCCTTACAATAAACCCATGCCTTTCTTGTAGCATCATCAATGAAAGAAACATAATACTATGATCCTCCAATAGAAGCTACCTGATCTGTTCCCCACACGTCTATGTGAACAAGCTCCAACTTGTGCTTCTTCTTTGTTGACCCAGTTTTGAGAAATCTCACTCTCTTCTGTTTCCCAAAAATACAATGCTCACAGAAATCTAGATCTATGCTTTTCAAATCTGAAAGCTTACCTTTTGACTTAAGAGCAGTCATTCCCTTCTCACTCATGTGGCCAAGTCTACAGTGCCACAACTTTGCATCTACATTTGAAGTAGATAAAACACAAGGAGAATAATCAGTAATATAATTAAATAAATAGAGAGTACCTACTCTCTTACCTCTGGCTCATATAAGTGCACCCTTGAAAACCTTCCAAGATTCAGCTGTGAGAGTTACTGTACAACCCTCATCCCCCAACTTTCTTACAAAAGTTAAGTTCCTCTTTAGGGTGGATACATGCATGACATCTTTCAACACCCATGTGTTTCCATTCTACAATTTCAGCTGCACTTTTCCTTTTCCAACAATTTTACAAGGCTCATCATCCCCTAAATAAATTTTTCCAAAATCTCCCTGGACATAATCATTGAAAAATTCTCTATTTGGGGTTGCATGGAAAGAGGCACTAGAATCTACAACCCAAGATTCTATTATATTATCCAAAGAAAAAATAAGATCATCTTGTGCAACAATACCCGCAAGTTTTGCTTCTTCTTTACCTTCATGCTGATTTTCTTCTTTAACTGGCAACCATCAATCTTTCTTTGCATGCCCTATCTTTCCACAATTCCAACAGGTTATTTTTCTTCCATTTTTGGATTTGGATCTACCTCTCATCTTTGACTTAGACCTTGATCTCCCTTTCTTGCGCTTCTCTTTTTGCCTTCCCCTGCTTTCAATAATTAAAGCATTACCTGATATTTCCTCTATGCTTTTCCTGCAAATTTATTCATTCAATATTACACTAACAACATCATCTACTTTCAAGATATTTGTAGCAGATGCAGTATTACTAACTGCCATTACCAAGCTATGCCAACTTTCAGGTAAAGAGCATAAAATTAAGAGAGCCTTAATTTCATCATTAAAAACTATTTTGACTAAATTTAACTGATTTACTATTGCATGGAAATCATTTAGATGACTAGATACAGATCCACCTTCCTGCATTTGCAAATTAAATAATTGCTTCATAAGCTAATTCGAAGCTGAGGGCTTTTCATATAAATTTTCCAAAGTATCCATTAACTCTACCGTTGTCTTTGCCTGTGACAAGTTGGAAATCACAGAAGATGCCAGGCTCAACCTTATAGATCCCAGAGCCTTTCTATCAAGAACATTCCATTCTTCATCTTGCATATCTATGGGCTTGTTGAAACCCCACCCAACAGTAAGTACAGATCTTTCTGATACAGATAATCTTCTATCTGCATCCTCCATAATTGATAATTCTTGCTGTTAAACTTCTCCATTCTTAGCTTACTTTCTTCTGCCATTGCTTTACTCCCACTCAATCAGAAACCCCTGTGAGTGACCTATAATCAACACACACTAACCTGATCCGAAACCACCTGTTAGTGAACCAAGCTCTGATAGCACTTGCTGGGATCTTACAGATACAATTGATTACTTTTGTGCAAGCAACTAAAGACAGAATTAAACCAAAAGAATAAGTAACTAGAAATCAGAATCAACAAAGAATAAGAGATACAAGAAACAATGAAAACTTGTATTAAACTCTTCCAGAAGGAAATAAAATTGAAGAAATCTCTCTTTCTTCCACACTTCTCAGATGTATAGATCTCTTTCCCTCAAGAGTTCTCTCCCACAATTACAAACACAATTCAGCTACTTGAATTGATTCACCTTTTTTCTCATACTTACTATAAGCTATGAAGATCTATCCCTATTATATAGAATTAGAGATCATGAGCTATGCATTCTCCACCGTTAGATACACCTCTTAATCAAAGGTTCAAATCAGTCCTACCAAAAATAGAAACGCAGACTCAACACTAACAGTTAAACTTATCATGCAAACAATCTGTTCATCCATGAAAATAGACTTCTAGAACGCACAGGTGACCGACGTCGGTCCCTGTCTGTCTGCATATGACCGACGTCAGCTGATATATAACCAACATCGGTAGCCTCCAGTTGATCCCTGACCGACGTCGGTGACTGTGTAAATACAACAACCTTGCATTTGCTCATTTGGTGAAGCTTTTAGCTCCACACCTCAACAATATGATGCATTTAGGATATCATATGATGTAATTAGGCTGTCATATGATGTAATGACACTTAATATGATGTAATTAAGCTATCATATGATGTAATAAGGCTCAATATGATGCATAAATGTCCAATACATGATGTAATAAGACTCTTGATAAGACTATGAAGAAATAAGACTAATTAATGATGCAATAAGGCTCAATATGTAATACAAAAGGAGATAATTTTGCACAAAATCCCATCATATGTCCTTAAAAAACTAGGTGAATAACAGATTCACAAATTAACACTAATCACATTCATTAATTTATGCATTTGTGATGAAATGAAGGAACTTAGGGGTTGTGTTTGTTATAAAATTAGGATTTAGGGTTAGGGATTTAGTGTAATAGGTTTGTACATGTGTATATGTCATAAAATTAGGGTTTAGGGGAACTATATATGTATTGAAGTGATAAAATTAGGGTTTACAATCAACATGTCATGAAACATAAACTAATTTATCCCTTTCAATCACATTGTAGTCTCTAATTTAGATTTAATGGGATGAAATTGGCCACATTTGCATTTGAATATACATTTCTAATTAAATTAGGGTAAGTTAAGTCATACATGTTGCATCTAGATTATACAATCAATTGGGCCATAAATTTGGTTTAGGGGCTTAATTTTTCCCAAATCATGTCCCTTATTGAACCAATCAACTAATTGGTTCAACTCATGATAGATAAAATCGTACTTAATTTTGACCCAAATCATATATATCATGATCTTATAGTTATGTCAAAAAGGGGTTCAAATTGGCCTCCCATGCCTCCTTGATTGAATTACCCCTCTAATTGAACCTTATTATGCCATGTGTGTACCTCATACACCCAAATTTGTGTTAAAGCTATCAGAGATGCATCAAGTCCTAGAATTTTTAGAGTTGAAAATGCCCCAAGAGGCCAAATTCAATTACATATCACCATGTGTACCTTGTATGTGCTCAAAAGTGTTAACATTGTTAGAGGTATTAGGTCTTAAAAGCTTTAAAGAGCTAGATATCAGATCCCTTTGAGGATCAATCTAATTAGATATGTATGCATGTGTGTATTTTGTACAAACATATATTTGTGTTAGATATCTAACTATCACTTGTCTTAGAAGAAACATATTTGTCAGAGCCTTAGGATGCCCAATCCAATCAAATATTTACACATACATGTGTAGGTCTAATACACCTGGAGAAGTGTTGGAGTTGTCAGATATACACATCTTTGAAACTTAGACATGTTCCATCACCAATCCAACCAATCCATCTAAGGCCTATTCACATATTTATCATACATACATAGAAGCCAATAATGTTTAAAGATTGACATCGATCCAATAAACTCATGTCTAGTAAATAATTCACACATGTTCGAACTTCTAACTTTCCATTACTATACGAAAATTATCATGTAGAGCCCTTTAAAGTCCCATCCAAATTTCAAGCAAGCACCGAACATTATCAATTTTCTACATGTATACATATTCAAATTATTTATATCCATCTGCCTTGAATTACCTCTAAAGATCCTAAAAATTACATTCATATTAAGTCCTACACATAGGAGATAACACAATTCAACAATGGATGAGCCTCAACCTCAAATCCTAAGATGGAACAAGAATTCTAAGACACATACTACTTTATTGCAATCTACATCATAAGGTTTAAGCTCATTACAATGAAATATGAACAAGATGATTGGAGATATATGTATAAAATATATATAATCTTGAAACCTTTAGCAAGGGGGTGCACACTGGTATTCAATTTTGATCAACCATCTATATGAGGTGAGCAATTCATCATCCACAAGAACAATTATTGGGTCTATCTGCTCAACATCATCCTTGAGGGGAAGCAGGTCTCAGATTTAGGGGACATTGTCATAGGTTTAATGTATCTTGAATAAGTTCAATAGAGTTTGAGCTAGGATAACTTATACATATGTCATACTTGGTCAATTCCAGGTCTATGCCATCCCTTAATGGTTTCAAACAAAGTCCCTAGTGCAAATAGATATTTTGTAAGCTATACATTCATCACTAGGCATGTCATCTTCAAACAACATATTAATAAATTACCAGATCATCACTAATGGATACATGTGACCATTTCAAGTTTATTTAGCTCAAAACCACATCTTATACAAAATAAAATGGGTACCCAACTTGACCAAAATATTTAAAAATTTAACATGTGAATACATTATAGGTCTATCATCCTACTTTTATATCTTATCATCCCAATTACATAGTAAGGTATAAAACTCTATGGTATTGATAAGCATCAAGTGTTTTCTAGCTTATTTTTGAGCTTGCAATTGTTTCATCCATGGTGTGGCTAAGACTAGTCCCATGTCAAAGACACACTCTTCAGATGACGTGGGAATAAATGAAGTGGTTGATGGTTATCCCATGTGTGGAGGGTTAGATGAAAGATGTGCATAGATTAGAGGATTATCCATATTTTCAAAAGAGATCTTAATTTTAGGCAAATTTTGAATAATGTATTTGAATACATTAGGGGAATCAAGTGAATGATTGTAACAATATAAAACTCTTGTTAGACATTCAATTGGGACCTCAAAATGAACCTATTGAATTAGATGCACTAAGTGACCTTGAAGGAAATTTAAGTGACTTTATTCAACATAATTTAGGAATGTTTTTCAGATAATCCAAGGCATGATTCAAATGTATTAGATTCCATTATATAGTATTCTTGAAATAGACATCAAAGAGATGAACTTTTATACCAAGGGTTCAATTCTTATTTCTACTTACACAAGATTATCTATACTATATAGTCCAATTCAACGGGTTTGCCACTTAAACAAATTAGTTCAAAATTTATAAATAAATGGGTCTGGTCAAAGATATCAAAGAAACAACAAAAGTGTAAGATAATATTTTAGACAAGTAGGATAATATCAATAAAAAACACAAAATTTAAGGGCAAGTAGGATTTTAGGCAAGTAAGGTGGTAAGGTATATCCTTTCCCTACTAGGGGAAAGATCCCAATAGCTATGCATGTTTCAATTGTCAAACAAGGCTTTTGTTAACATGTGTTCTATTGACAAAACATTTTGGTATATATATTTATATATTAAAGTGACCAAAAGATGAACATGTAATATCTAATACTTGTTCAACATTTATTCTATCAAATTAAAAGTAACCAATCACATCTTGATAAATAAGAGTCAAGTGTTGATACTCCAATGCACAACGATTGGTAAACTAAAGGTTAAGTTTTGATCATAGGTTTAAAATATGTATTTTATGACCTCTTATAATAAAATCAATTATATTATCAAATGTATAATGTGTTAGACCTTGAAACCTTAGTTACAAGTAGTTAAGATGACATATTGAAATAAGTAAAAAATTTGAAGTCTAATGCGAGTTTATGGCACCTTAATTTACTGTCCAGAGCTAATGGGACCTTTCCCCTAAAAGAAACACAAAATTTAGCATTTCCTCTATAAGGATGCATGACTACTGGGACCTTCCCCCATAACAAACATGAAATTTGTTTATTTCATTTTATGTCTAAAAAATGTGTACGTGTTATATAATGTGTACGCGTTGTTTATTGCATTATATAACATGTATGAATTATTTAAATTTGAATTTCAAACCAAGACTTTAGGCTCAAAAATGGCTTAGATTTATGAGCCAAAGGCTTGGGACTGTGCATGTACAACTGAGACTAAGAGTTTTAGGAAAAACCAATAAATTTCAACTTCAATTGTCAAATACGTTATAGATTTCAACATCAAAATTGGAAAAATTATTACCATTATGATGAACACATTGTCATCTTTCTAAATGTAGTATTTTTATAATTTTTAGGCTATTTGAAGGGTTCAAACTATATTTATTTCTAACAACACCTTTTTTAGGCCACTACAAGCCTCACCCATACATGCTTATTCATGTTTATCTAATTTATTTTTCATTGATCCAAATGAAAAATAAATTATATGGTACAAAATTAGGCCTAATTCTACACACATTAAAAAAAAATGAGGTAGTTAAGGTGGGTCACATGAACGGCTATACATTTTTTGTTAGTTTTCAAGATATACTTAATTGCAAAATTAATTAAAAAAAATTATTCATAAAAAGAATTAAAAAAAAAAGTTATTAACACACTATAAAAGCTAATCTAAATATTCACCAAAGGGTTTCTAACAATATTAAACGATGCTCAAAAAATGGTGGGTCACACAGAATGGTACAATTTAAATTTTCTTAAAAAAATCGGAGGTCCTCTTCAAATTTTAGATGTTTGACCTATTTATACTTAACCATTTAAAAAAAAAAATAGTTGTTTGGAAACTAGACTCAAAATTCTACAATTCATGTTTGTATGCCATCTTCAAATTTTGATTGTAGCCATATCTAATTATCTGTAGCAGTTCACATTTCTAAAATTTTAGAAAAATCATGTCCACATGTAGGCCCTTTTTTGTCCCTCAAGTTGGTGCACTTACCCATGAAGACCTTTTTAAAATTGTTGGGAAAAACATGGGGTTGGTTAACTGACTCAGAAAGACTAAGTCAATTTCCTTGACAACTCAAGGGATGAGTCATAAGATGTGGATAATTTTGTGGATTTGGTTGGGATGAGGGAGAAAAAGGTGGGGATGTTTTAATGAGGTGGAAAATCTAGATTTTATTATGTAAAATAAGTATTTAAGAGTGCATATTTGACTTATTCAATATTTTGGATTATTTAATTATTTGAATTTGGGAGGAAATGTGATTTATTAATTTAAGAATAATTATTAAATGGATTACGTGCATTTCGACACTAGATGAAATTTAGGTGTCTACATTTATTGAAGTAATTATTGAATTAAAGGGACCAAGAAAACTCAAAATAAAAATAATTGGACACAATAACTTGTATTAGGTAAGGCATTAGGTCACTTTATGATTTATAAAACATGTGTGACACATAATGTAGTTAATTTCATAGTATTTTTCTAAATAAACTTGTTTAAGTCTCTTTTGGCATTAAAAAACTATTAAAGGCCACCCATGTAAGAAGGCATTGAATGAGAGTGTCCACTAGCAGATGTAAGAACAAAATGCATCAACTTGAATAACATAGCATAAAAATTAGAATCAAAACATTTGAGGAGGTATTAATTCAAAACAAAAGGTACAAGTTGAAAGAGAGAAACTCATTAGACGAGGATTGAGATAAAGAGCTTGGCAACAACATTGAGCAGGTTGAGTCAAGTTTTCTTTCTACATTTATGGAATGGCAAGATTATAGCATGCATTTCTGAATTTTTGTTATAGGTTAAAATTGGAAACATAAAAATTAATTATAGTGTAATTACAAGAAAAGAAAATATTTTAGACTTAGTTATGACTATTTGTTTTTTTATTTTTGAGGTGTATTGATAAGCAAAAAATGAAATAAGTCTAGTCATTAAATTATATGTTTTTTAACCTATCAAACTAGGTGTATTCATATTATTGAGACAAGGCAAACCATGTGAACATGATGACCTTGTTAAATGTTTGGATAATTTCTTGGGGTAAGTTCACGAAGTTGGGGGACAATTCTATAGATATTTACCGCAATGTGATCACATTAATTAATTACGTGATTGTGTTATTTAATTAACATGATCACATTACTTAAGGCTAGGCTCAAGATTATTGAGTCATAATGTGATCATGTTATTAAATAACGTGATTATGTTAGTTTTAATAGCACGATCACATTATATTGAATAGTAACATGATCATGCTATTAATACTAACATGATTGCATTAATAACATGATCACATTTTTTATGTTATAAAAAATATAGGAAACTTGAACATAAAATGTATTCATTTTATGTTCATATTTATTGTTGAGAGAACTCTAGAATTGCGTTTTCCTCAACCTAGTGCTAGAAGTGCCATAAATCACCCCACAGGCCTATTGATCGATGATGTCATCACATAGGAGAAGTAAGTCATAAAAATATCTTCTATTTAACCCTAATTTTTCATAATTTTCATTGTTTTTAACTCATGTTTTTAATTAAAATTTATTTTTTCTAATGTCTTGTCTTGTTAACCCTCCATAAAACCCTCTATTCGCTCCTTCTCCCAACCCTCTACAAAACCCTACGGTTCCTCCTATCCCTCCACCTAACCCTCCTATAGTTCCCCAAAAACCCCTTGGCAGTCAAGAGTTTTTTATTGACAATATTGTTGGAAATAAACTTGAAATTGAAGACCTAATTGATCAAATGAGAGATCTCAATTCAACCAACCCCCACTGCACCTAGCTAGCTGATTTAGTACAGACCTTATCAGGTCAAACTGACTCGATAATGAGTCAAATTGATTGATTGAACTCATATAGAGATACTTGTAGGGCTTATTATTATAACAAGTTATCAATCCTTCAAATAAAAAATTTAGAAATTTAAAAAGCTGATATTTGTGCCTTATTCATCAATCCAACCACCAATGCTCCCTTTCCATTAACAACCAAACATTTTCCTATCCATTGTTGTGTACATAACTTATTCATGGTTAATTTTTGAGATCAATGGTAGATGGTCTTTGACTATCCACCATGTAATAACCATGAGGTCCTTTTATATTTTTTGAGGAAACTCTACTGTGAGTTTGTCCTTAATCAAATTCTCAATTATTTTGATTTTAGTGAGTTTCAAGGTTGAGAAAAAGGCTTTGCATAAGATCGACTAGGTGCACATCATGTGCCTAACCAACCTACATGGATTCATATCCAAAAGCCTCTTGAACTTGATATCCCCTTTTTAGTCCAGTAGGTCATAGAGATAGACACTCTCCATGCTCTTAGCTCACTCACAGATACACTCATTCAACATATGAGTAGGCCTTCATAGAGTGATGCTATAGATATGACACAAGTTACCTGACCATGACCCCACTCTTTCAGTTCATGTGGAGCTATATGTATGGACATTTTGATGATGATGGCATCGATAGTTTAGATGGCTTAGATCATATTCTTATGACTGATGAGTTTTTAGTATGCACATTTGGCATATAATCATCAGTCACCAAAAAAATGCAAGTATATTTTATATAAATATCATGTTAAATTTAAGTTATAATTTCAAATTTAATTTCTAAGCTAAAAATTAATTTATATAAAAATATAATATAATATATATGCAATTTTTTATGTTGTAGGATGTGACGGTTCTTTCATCGTCACAGCTAGTATTTACAGCATTTAATTTATCATAGCCATTATTCACATATTTAGATCTAGCTACTAGGAAATCCATGATTATATCTGCCTCTATTAGGATGATGCCATTTACATATATAGAGATAATTTTTTTTTACATATATGATTTTATCTTTGCATTTGTTATGATTATAGTTATTTACATATACATGTTGATGAGTGATGTGGGATACAATTTCTCTACTTTTGTGTCTCTTGCTTATACTTTATTTGGGTAACTTCATGTTAGTCTAGGTATAATTCATAATTGGACCTCATCTTATCATTTTCCTCCTATCTTTTTGGTTCCTATCTAACAAGTGTATGTTCACCCTTGTTTCCCCCTAAACTTCATCTCCTCACCCTCTATCCTATACTTGTTTCTACATCTAAATATCTACATATTATGGTGGTGGTTGTACTTAATGTTGGCATCCTACCATAATTTCAACCTAGACATGAGATATTTTTAAAAATGTACTCCTCTAATTATTACTCTCCCAATTTTGCTCGTGATGGTAGTAGAGTGTCCACCTCATTCACAAACTATCCTAAAATACCTTAATATAGTAGAGTTACCAAATATATCATTGTCAGTGTGTCCACCACTCATGGAAAGTCTCTCAATGGTGGCATACCTATACAACTAGAAGCCCTAATGGCCCCCACTATCCCAATCTCTAACCCTCACTGGTAAGGGATCACGTGCTCATACACCTAGCCCATGATGAGTGTAGGGGTCATGTGCTCATACACCAAAGTATTACACCCAATTAACAACCTTACCTCTATCACAATCATCTATCAAGACCACATCCCTACCTTTAGCCGACAATCCTAGTATCCTAATCACAACCTTAAACTATTTTACATGACACATCCTAGTTGGTGATTCTAGGTCACTTGCAATGGAATATACTTGATGGGACAACAATCCCCACCTACACAATCTAGAGTATCCCTATTATATATAGTGTGTCCAAATCATTAGTCATTAATTTCTCTATAATCCTAAGAAATCAATCATACTTAATCACTCTACTCCATCAAATGTAGGCCCACCTTTTTAAAACATAATTTTAATTATCCCTAAACACTCTAAGTTAATCTTGAAAACTCATCCAAAAGGAATTAGTTACGGGGGTCTAGACCTAAGTCAAACCCCTATTTTTAGACAAGAAATAAATCAACAACCAATATAGTCCAATGTGTAATATATTTTTAATCCTCTAATTTTGGTTTTGGTACAAAATTGTTGCTCTAATACTTCAATATCTATGGATTATAATTTCATATCTAAGTGTATTTTCACGTGCATGCTTGTATTCTTCTTTCCTATTTAATGTGTCATTGCATTCATGTACTTATATAGATAGATATTTTATATGTACAAGTGTTTCTATTGATCATTTTGGTTTCCATATATAAGATTTGATGTACTTTATATAAAACTAAGTGCTTGACCTTGTTTACATGAACAATTGATGGTTGATATCGACACTCCTCCCTCTCTATGAGCTAAGATAGACACAGGCATTATTGCTGCAATGTCAACTACACAAGAACTGATAGAGGTATATATTGGTTCTTATAATTTTGAATTATAAAAATAGACTTGTTTTAATAATTTTAGTACATGTGTACTTGGGGAAAATATAACTTATGTTTATGTATTCTGTGGTTGTCCTATGACAACTGATAGTCCTAGTCAGATGGTGATTGGGGCAACTTCTTATGTTCCTCCCATATTTTAGATGCCTATTTAGATAGCTAAACTTGCCATTGACTTGATTGAGCATGAAAAACATATTGAGGAGGATTGTGAGCTTGTAGTAAGTACACATGTTTAAATGATTTTTTATTATAGTTTAAAATTAATTTCTTAACAATTGTTTGAACATGTACATTTTATGTTAATTTCATAATAATTCTCGTATTTGAACAGGCTTGAATAAAACTAGCTATGAGTGTAGGACCCATATTCTGACCTTGGAGCAATTCAAGGCATTAAAGGGGTCACCATCTACTATTAGGGCATCCCAGGGAGAGTCTTCTTCAAGGAAGGCAAAGATAGGGAGGCTATTTGTTGTGTAAGATGTCTTACACACATGAGATTTACTTTTTTGTATGCCTATATGGAAATTGATGCATTTTTGGCATTGTATATGTGCATGTGACATTTAGCCAAAATTAGATACTATGTTGGTAGATGTAATTTTTTATATGTCTATCACAACTCAATCTATGTATTATTGACATTAGACATGTATGTGCCTATATTTTATGACTATCATGGCTTGATATATATAATTTATATTCAATTTTTATTTCATTATGTATTATTGTACAATGTTGTTTTGATATTCCAAATTACTATCTATATTCACCATTATTATTGAATTCATTCAATTTTTTGTTGTCTTTGAGATTATGATTTTCAGAAACATAAAATAAAATGAGAAACTAAAAATGAATTATGAAACTAAAGAAGTTGAGAATCTAAAAATGGATGTGAAGTAAATATGAAAACCTTGGTCATATCCTTAATTATTATAAATTCCATACATTGACATAAAGTTTTCTTCTCTTACAAACCCTTCTTTGCTAGCTAGATTCAACATGGATAAAAATGACTTTCAGTGGGCTGAAACTCATTGAAAATCACAAAGAATGGCTTCCTCTCACAAGATTGAATGAAATATGAGTGTGATAAGCCACTATGAAAGTTAAAATAATTCACTTAAAATGAGAAACTAAAAATGAATTATGAAACTAAAGAAGTTGAGAATCTAAAAATGGATGTGAAGTAAATATGAAAACCTTGGTCATATCCTTAATTATTATAAATTCCATACATTGACATAAAGTTTTCTTCTCTTACAAACCCTTCTTTGCTAGCTAGATTCAACATGGATAAAAATGACTTTCAGTGGGCTGAAACTCATTGAAAATCACAAAGAATGGCTTCCTCTCACAAGATTGAATGAAATATGAGTGTGATAAGCCACTATGAAAGTTAAAATAATTCACTTGAGGTTTATAAATGTTCATTAGAGGGGTATAAAAATATTTATAAATTTTATTCTCTATTCTTTTTTTGTTTCAAAAATTAGTTGGGACTAGGGGATGTATGTATTTATCCTAATAGGTTAAGGGAAGTCTAAGACATTTACTCTTGTACTGTAAACAAGGGAAAGTGATGTGTTGCTTTCAAAATTCTCTTGTCATGTATTAATAATTAGTTTCAAATTCTTCTCTTAACATATTTTATTCTTTAAAATGCCATGTAGGAAATTCCATGCATCAATCATTTGCAACTTCATGCAAAGTGATAAGAAAGGATTTCAAATTTCATCAAAGTATCTTTTCTTTCCCACAATGACTCCTACATCATGATATATAGCAAGGTTATTTTCTCCATTCTCATTATAGGTGGACAAATTTATTCTTGTGCTTACAATATTTATGTGACTTAACCTGTATAGTTATCCAAGCATTAGGTATTTTTGCTCTATAAGCTAGGATATAAGCCCCTTTTCTTGCTTCCTTTTCTTCCTTCAATGGATTTATTATCCATATTATTATATAAGGAATTTTATCTAATTTATTATTTCTTACATTATTGTTTTATGCTTTGGAACCAAATAGACAAAGGACCAATAATGTTTTCTAATGGTGTCCTTTATTTTATTCCTAGTCTTCCACTCCTTACTAGTGTGCCATTAAGTTTTATATATTTGATTTGTGCTTCATTTTGGAGTGTAATTCTTTTAATGACATAAATATGTTGACCAAGAGTAAAGGAATAAGTACTATAAAAACAACATGTAAACTATCACTGACATAAATATTTTTGTCAATTACTCAATGCCACCTAATGGGTTAATAGGTCAATAGTTCAAAGTTGTAAAAATTGTCAAAGTTGTCAAAGTTGTTAAAGTTGTCAATAGGTCAATAGATCAATTACTCATTAAGTTTCTAGGTCTTTAGTTTAAGTTGTCAAAATTTTCAATCTTGTCAAATTTATCAAAGTTGTCAAAATTTTCAAAGTTGTCAAACTTGTCAAAGTTGTCAATAGGTCAATAGATCAATTACTCATTAAGTTTCTAGGTCTCTAGTTTAAGTTGTCAAAGTTGTCAGAGTTATAGTTGTGATTGTAAAACTCTAGTTCTGATGCTTCCTAAGTAAAAAATAACACAACCAACACATTCTTGGGGGTAGATAAAATCTAAGACTAAGTTTTTAGTCTCCTTTTAGGCTCGATCGACAAACCCACCACCCATTTCAGCCTCAAGAACACCCTTCCCAATACAAGAAAAATGCATTTTTTAGCCTAAATTCAAACATGCATAGAATGAAACATATAAGTCATTTATATGAACCATCAGATCCCTTAAGTAACACCTTAAGTCCTCTAATAACACCCCATATCACTTGGGTGGAAGCTTATAGATCAATCTGTTAGACAAGTTGCAGTGATGGGTCCAAAAATGCAAGTTTTTGTCAGTGAACAAGTAACTTTTCAAGCTCCAACTGAATTATACCTCTTGGACCTCCACCTATGAATACATCACTTTGATCACATCCAGATAGACAAATTACATGTTATTATGTCACCACAACATTCAAATCCACTTGAAAGTGCATTTTCACTACTGTTGCAGAGAGCGGAAACACTGAAAACAAATTTTGTTAGAGTTCAAATTGTGGTTGTGGAACTCTGGTTATGATGCTTCATGGGTGAAACTAACACTAATAATATGTCTAAGGGGACAAATGACTTATAGGACCAGGTTATTGGCCTCTTATCAAGCTTGATTGACAAACCCACCACCCATTTCGGCCTCAAGAACACCCTTCTCAATACAAAAAAAATGTAATTTTTTAGCTTAAGTTCAAACACACATAAAATAAAAATTGTAAGTCATTTATAAGAACCATCAGATCCCTCATGTACCTCATTAAGACCTATAATCATACCATAGATAAATTGGGTTGAATCTTTGATATCAATCTATTAGACAAGTTGCAGTGACGAGATCAAAAATGCAAGTTTTTGTTAGTGAACAAGCAACTTCTCTAGCTCTAACTGGCATTTCTACCTCTAAGACCTCCACATGTGAATCTATCACTTTAATCACATCCAAATATAATAATTACATGTTATTTTTCCACCATGATGTTTGAATCCACCCTGAATTGCATTTTCAATACCGTTCCAGAGAATGGAAACGCTGACAATAAATATTATCAGAGTTCAAGTTGTAGTTGCAAAACTCTAGTTTCAATGCTTCATGGGTGAAAAATGACACTACCAACATGTTCAATAGGTGGATAACCTCTATAAAAAGGTTATTGGCCTTCCATTAGGCACAATCGATAAACCCATCACCCATTTTGGCCTCAAGAACACCCTTCCCAATACAAGAAAAAAGTTATTTTAACCTAAGTTCAAACACACATAAAACAAATATTGTAAGACATTTTCATGAATTTTCATATCTATAAAATGCCTTATTAATCCCTCTAATAACATGTCAAATCACTCAGGTGGAATATTTGATATCAATATGTTAGACAAATTGCACTGATAGGTCCAAAAATGTAAGTTTTTATCAGTGAATAAGCAACTTCTCAAGCTCTAACTGCCATTTCTACCTCCACGACCTCCACCTAAAAATATATCACTTTGATCACATCTAGATAGATAAATTATATGTTATTGTGCTACCACAATGTTTGAACTCACCCCAAAGTACATTTTTACTACCATTCCAGAGAGCAAAAACACTGATAACAAATGTTGTCAGAGTTCAAGTTATGGTTGTAAAACTCTAGTTTTGAGACACCACCAACATGTATAGGGGGAGGATGACCTATAGAACTAGGTTTTTTGCCTCTCATCAGGTTGATCGACAAACCCACCACCCATTTTAGCCTCAAGAACACCCTTCCTAATATAAAAAAATGCAACTTTTTAGCCTAAGTTTAAACACGCATAAAAAAATTGTAAGTCATTTCCATGAACCATCAGATCCCTCATGTACCTCCTTAATCACTATGATCACACCCTAGATCAAACATGCATAAAACCTAAGCTTCTCTTAGCTTTAAGAATATATAATTCTTTACTAACAATGCCAACCATGTGAAGGTGGAAGCTAATCTGGCACCACTAACCTTCAAAAAATTGTTAATAAGCAATTAAAAATTAAATTTATATATATACTACCTAGAAAATAAAAAAATATTTGATAAAATTGATTACATCTACATTTGAAAAGTCAACATACCTCCGTATTTCAATCCAATGAAGCACTAGGATCTGCTCTAACCTTGATAGTATCAAGAATAACTTCATGATCTGACTCCTGAACTTTTTATAGTTTCATGTTTAATGGCCTCCCATGATATTTTTGTAATTAAATATTCGTTGCAAGAATCAAATTTGAATAGTGTACTATTTTCTTGTGTGTTTTAAACTCTTCAAACAACCATTGATCTAAATTTTTTATAGGATATTGTCGAAACTAAGTTCCAGTGACTACCACTGACCTAGTGGGATAATTAATGATTTCTCCATTTGTAACTAGGGAAGTTAATTTTTTATTTCTCTCTACACACCAACATAAGTAGTAATCAGTACTTTTTTGTTATCCTCATTTGAAATAACTACAAAACATGCCCTGTACATCACAAAAAATTATTTTTAGCAACAATATGAAGATATACAGATAATGAGAATAAATTATACATAATGAAAAATGTTTTACCTGGTTGCACTAGATCAGATACATGGTCAAAGTCATCTGATGATGTCATATTTGTAATTTTTAATGTTAGTAGAACTTGATATGTGTTGATTGGAATTAGAGGTTTGAAACTTTAATCATCCACCCACTCTTATGACTCACACTCATTCCAAACAAAGTCCACACATGTAGAACAAAAAGATGCCAAGTGTCTTGTATGAATAGTCCGAAAACTTGCATGTGAGATACAAAATGATTAGAGGTCACTTGAACCCGTTAGAGTCATATAATCCTCATACTTTGCCAATTGTTCTTCCTCCATTAACTAGAAATGTCTAATAATAGTATAATTTGGTTGAACACCATGACACATGTTCTCATTACACCATTTAAACATAGTTTTTACATCTGTCAAATGAACACCCTATTCAAATTTCAACTCCTCCCTTGCAATATCTCTTTTTACACATACTCTAGCACCGTCATGCTCCTCTTTTCCATGGCCAGCCTTGGTGAAACTCTAAATGTGTTCTACACCTGTGGTAACGTGCATCCTTCTCAACCAATAAAAAATATGTCCATTGTTGAATTATGATGTGCAATTGTCTGACCAAATGGAATGTTAATTGAAAGTAATATTCTTCTGACTAAACTATTCATAAAACTTCTAAAAATAACCTTGTACATACTCTGAACAATGTGATATGTCATCATTGATATATATATGGTATTCCCTTAATATTTTCCATTGTTGTTCTAAACTATCAAGTGCATGCATGAATTCTATATGCACAAATATCACAACTTATGATGAGTTGTAATACTTTTATTGAATTTTCATGTTGGGTTTGAATGTGTAATTCTATGCAAAATCAACTATTAAAATAATGGAACCAAGTGGAAATTTATCTTTGCATATCTTGAAATTTTCATCCAACCATCTATCCCTGTGTGTGCTTTGCATAGTCATAAATAATCTTCTCCCTAAATTTGACCAAAAATTCTAAAACATGTATCTTTTTTGTAACAAGCTCACACCTTTTATATTCTTTGCCATCTTTTACTTGATAAGTCACTTATTTATATTTGCATAAACTAACTAATTCCTATCCAATTACACTAGTAATCTCCTCATGGATACATTTTTTTAAATTTGTTAATCCACCATAAATGTTGTAATTTCCATTTAAACGTGATTTGTTGTAAAATAATTGCCCATCTAGTCTTTTGCAGAATATAGTTGGAATAAATTCTCTGGCTGATTTTGGTGGCATTTCAATGCCACATTCCTATAAAATGTTAGTATGCAAAGTACAATGAATATAGCAAAAAATATCATAGTGCATTGAAAATTCAACATGTTGCCTACAACAACAAGTGGTGCGTGTGTGATTTATTTTAACATAAAAAAGTTTTGTTATCTCAAAATATCTTTGACAAATAAAAATTTATGGATGTTTTTAAAAAAATTTAAAGTATAATTGTGTTTGATTCATATCTAATAAATGTTTTGGATGCGGTTCTTGGTTATGAGAACCAACTCTCTTTTTTTCACAACATCTCTTGCATTGGGTGAAACTCTTGATTGTCTTTCTAAAATTTAGCAAGTAACTCTTTTAGAATATCAGATAGAGCCTTGTCCTTTCGTGGAAGTCTACCAGAGAATGCTCAAAGCTCATTGGTATTAGGTTCATTAAGTCTTTCATGTATTTCAATTGCTTTCCTTATTGTTTTTCTATTTATATTAAGTGTTCGACTTGTTTTTGAAACCATTCATTTTTTCACTATTATATCACTTACCGCACAAGTTGTAAGTATATGTCAGGTAGCATTACAATATTTGGTGTGTGATTTTGGGCCTACAATATGATATGTATCATGTAGATTTTAAATAATTTCATCATTTTCATAATCCATGTTAGATGTTCTTAGTCCTAATGTGTACATTATTGGTCTCATCTTAATCAATTTTATCAATGAATCAAATAATTGACATCTTTGACTGTAATACTATAAATTATCAATGAAAATATCCAAAATTTGTTGAGCCAATCTTCTCGAATGGCGATCAACCATTTTTTTATGCATTGGTTTTAAAATATTTTCATCAACTTCAATTAAGTACTTGTCTTTTCTACGCACAATTCTTGGAGTTGTTGGTAATGGTGGAATTTGTTGAGAGGGTGTTTCAAAACTATTATTACTTTCATTGTTTAGATGTGGGATGACATTAAATTTTTCATTATTAATTTCTTCATTATATGTTTCCATGGATTTTTTTTTTATGGTTAATTTCATGATTATTTGTTTCCATCAAACTTTATTCATTTATGGGGGGTGAATCATCATATATAGACTCATCATCAAAAAAATCAAAAACTTGGAACTTTGAATGTGAACTTCCAACATTAACTAATTCATTATTATTCATTTCATTATGGTCAATTTCATTATTATTCATTTCATTATGGTCAATTTCAACATTATTCAATTGATTATAGCCAATTTCATCATTTTTTAATTCATTATCGTCAATTGGCTCATTATCTATGGCATTTGGTTCATCAAGATTAGGGTTTGTACCTTGTTTACCATAAAATTTTTGTATTAGTAGATTGTGTTTCTCTTTGAAATATTCTAATTCCTCTGGTGTTTTGTTCTTTAACAACTTCCTCTTCCTCTTTGAACATGATTTGAAACCCATTAGAAGGGACAATTAACAACTTTTCAAAGGTGGGGTCAAGTATTTAGGTATGCAGATTTCACAGAAGTATGTAGAGAATGTTTATGGGAACAAAAGTCTCAATTTGGGATAAAAATATTCATTGATAAATGAGATTATCACTAAAATAATAATAACATGATTGTGTTATATAGCGTGATCATGTTACTAAATAATGTTATCATATTATACTTTCCACAAGGTCCCAACACACCCAACCCATTGGGGAGCCGATAACGATAATAACATGATCGCGTTACTAAATAACATGATTGCATTATGATTTCCTCAAGGTCCTCACACACCCAACCCATTAGAAATTTGATATTGATAATAACACGATGGTGTTATTGTCCATGCAAGCTATGAGGTTGGAAATTAGTAATGAGGAATGAGTGTTGCCTATGTTAAAAATAACACAATTACATTATTAAATAACATGATCATGTTATTAAATAACACAATCACGTTATACTTAATGTAGCTAAGGGATTTGGGAGTGGGGATTAAGGTAAATTAGTACATAGGGTTTATGGATTAGGGATTAGGGATTATAATTTATGTTTTAGGAATTAGTGATTACAATTAGGTCTAAAGTGAAGGTACACAACTACGGAGACCTTTCCTAATACTTGGAGATATAAACTCTGAGCACATCAAAGCCCCAAAAAATAATAATAACTTTTTAATAATAAAATGTGATTTTGAGTTGCCATTACACCCTGGATGTGATCATGCAGATTGAGTGAATTAGTCAAATGAGGTAATCAGTCGTGTGATTTAGGCCAAACTCAGCCCTGTGAACTTAATTCTTAGTCTATAAATGATGTTAATTTGGGCTAAAATGATTGGTTCAAGATGTAAAGAGTTTATATTTATGGTTTAGAGTTTAGGGATTAATAACTTTAAGGATCAGGGCTTAGGGTACATAGGTTTTAGGGTGCATCTATACAATCATGTAGGCAATTAGGGAAAATTTGGGAGCCTTGAACCTATATATGTGATTAAAAAATCTAAACTTGGTATCAATTATCCCCCAAATCATCGTATATTGAGCCTACGAAGAGAATTTTGGTAATAAGGGAAGCAATTTTAACCAAGTTCATCCTTTTGAACCTAATTCTTACTATATATATAAAGGATGTTATTTGGGGCTAAATTTATTCGTTTAGGGTTTAGGTTCTATAATTTAAAGGATTTAAGTATTATGGCTTAGGGTTTAATGTAAATGGTATAGGGTTTGGAATTAAAGTTAAATAGTATAGGATAACTTAGGGTTTAAGATATCAGATATAGGGTCCAATCACTAAGGTAATTAAAAACATTTAAGCTTCTTGTGACACCTATTTATGACTTGATTAACTTCATGTTTTCATTTGTGATAAAATTAGGTTCAATTATGCCATGTGCATGTTATAGCATCAATTGAGACAAATTTGGTTTAGGGGTTCAATCTTGCCTAGATCATGTAGGGAATTGTACAAATTGACTAATTGGATCAATTCATGTGATAGAAGATCAATATTTTGATTTTTCCCCAAATCATATCTTGCTATTGAATACCCTCAAATTGACCTCAAACACCTCCTCTATTAAATCAATCAACTACCTCTCCTCCTCTTTGGTTAATTAGGTTGAAGGGGTTCAAAACAACCCTAATTTACTGAATAGATGCAAAGAGCTAGATTGGTACTCCAAAGGTTTTAGCCATAGGTTTAAAAAGTGCATAAATTAAATGACATCTTGTGATAAAATTAGTTATATCATAAGGCATGTATGTTTGTGGCATACATAGTGGGCATTCGGGCATATGGATTGCAATTTAAATGTTTTAGGGATCATTAGGTATTAGGGTATAATGTTTAGGTTTAAGGCATGTATATTAATGTCTAATCACTAGATATGTCATGTGTTAAAATTGGATTATTACTACAAAGGATGTTAATTGGGACTAAATTGAAGCTGGTAAATACTTGGAAAGTAAATGGTTTACAATTTAGGGTATAGTATATAGGGTTTATGGTTTATGACCCTTCTAGGTTTTAATGTATGTACATGGTTTAGGGTAAATAGGGTCAATCTCAAAGATAATTAAGGATAATTTGAATCATTTGGACCCATTTTGACTATAGAATGTGTTTTTATGTTGTCATTATACCATGGATGTCACGTAGCACATGCAAATTGAGTGAATTAGTCAAATGGGTCAATCAATCATGTGATTTAGTCCAAATTGAGCCCTATGAACTTAATTCTTAGTCTAAATGATATTAATTTGGGATAAAATGATTGGTTCAAGGTTTAAAGAGTTTATATTTATAGTAAATAGAGTTTAGGGATTAAGAACTTTAGGTATTAGGGTTTAGGGTATAGGTTTTAGGGTATATAAGGTACAATTTTGATGGTGATTGGGGAAAATTTGAGCTCCTTCAATGTAGATCTGTGAGTAAATAATATGAATTTGGGATAAATTATCCCCCACATCATCACAAATCGAGCCTACAAAGTCAATTACGGTAACGACTTATGCAATTTTTAACCAAGTTCATCCTTGTGAACCTATTTATTACTATATATAAAGGATGTTAATTGTGGCTAAATTGATCTTAGGGGACTACTGAGCCTGAATGTAAGGAATTTTATCATATGATATCAATTAGGGATCCAAGTACTCACCATATTAAAAAAATAAGTATTTTTAAAATTTGATATGCAATTCAGTCTAAAGGAGTTGTGTGCAAAGAATTACATTCATATATAATGAAAATTGGGGCTTACTTGGCCCTGATTACATACCATATTGAACCAATCGAGTATTCAGTTCCAGATGATACATAATTGGGGCCAATCGAGGCTTGCCCAAGGAATTGTGTCAACATAATTTTAATTAGGGCCCTAATTGCACACCTTATTCAAATAATTGAGTGTTATCATGAATTTGATATGAAATCATGACCAATTAAACCCTTTGTAAGGAATTATAGATCCATATTTAATAGCAGTCAGGATTCTTATTGTGTACCAAATTCAACTAAAAAATATAATGGTTCAATATGATCTATGAAATTTCATCCAAAATTGAGCCTTGTGTAAGAAATTTCATGCTTCTACTGTCAATAGGGGGCTCTAGTGGTCCCAAATGCATACCATATTGAATCAACCAAGTGTTTATTTCAATTGAATATGCAATTATGGCCAACCAAGGCTCATGAAAGTAACTGAATACATCTAATGTCAATTACAAATTCATTGGCCCCAATTCTAAACTATATCTAGCTAATCATGCATTTGGTAAATATCTTACATACATAATTGGGGCCAACTAAACCCCATGAAATTAATTTTTCCCATATAATGTTCTATTTGGGTTCCATTATCCCTGATTGCACACCATATTAAACCAATTAAGTATTTATGTTGAATATGATATGCAATTGGGGCCACTCAATCCCCAATCAAGGAATTACATCCATCTAATGTCATTTGGGGCTTTAATTACACCATGTTAAATTAATTGATAATTTTTTTAATACTATACACAATTGAGGACAACTAAGTCCTATGTAATTATTTGCTTCCACTTAGAATATCAATTGAGGAATTTTTCACCCCATGTAATGAATTGTGTCCATCTAATTTGTCCATTGTGAATATTTTTCCCTAACTGGACATAATATTAAACCAATCAAGTATTTTCTTTAGTATAATCTTTACAATTAAGAGTAATTGGTCCTCGTGCAAGGAATTCCTTCAATATAATATCAATCAAGGATTTGATAGCACATGTCATATTAGATAACAATGTTAAGACTATTAGGCCTAATGGCTCCTATTCAAGCTTTAGGATGTTTAGAATATATAGCATGATCATGTTATTAACGTGATCACATTATATTAATAATGTGATCATGTTAATAACATATTTAATAACGTGATTGTGTTATTAACACGATCACATTATTAATATGATCATGGAATTTGAATTTGAATTCAATTCCCACACCTTTTGGCTAGGGAATGGCTTGGATTCCTGTACTAAAGACTTGAACTATCAATGTATAGCTGAGTATTGAAAGGTATGAAAACAAACAACAAATTTCAACTTTGATTGCCAATTACACTAATAATTTCAACTCAAAAATTTAAAAACTTAATACCATCATGACGAGCATGCTCTCCTCTTTCCAAAAATATGATTATTATATTTTATGGACTAATTTAAGGTTTCAAACTATATTTATTTCTAACTATGCCTTTTTAGTCCACTAATGTTGTAAACATACGTGTCTATACATGTTCATGTAATTTGTGTTTCGTTGATCCAAGTGAAAAAAAATTAGATGGTAACATATTATGATTAATTATACACACATTTTAAAAAAATTGATATTCATTTTTTTTGAGGTAGTTAGGCCTAACTCATGGATGACTATCCATTTCTTTGTCAGTTTTTAGGATCTAGTTACTTTCAAAATTCATAAAAAAAACTATTCATTGAAAAAATACAAAAAAATATAGGTGACGTGATACAAGATTTTATTTAAATTTTCCCCAAAAGGTTTCAAATAATATTAAATACTGGTAAAAAAATGGTGCATGTCATGATCGTCGATATACTATGTTTTTCTAAAAAAAAATGGAGTCCCTATTCAAATTTTAGATGTTTGACCTAGTTATACTTAACCATTTTTAAAAAAGTAGTGTTTTGGAAACTAGACTCAAAATTCTACATTTTATGTTCCTACACTATCTTCAAACTTGGAGAGTAGGTATATTAAATTATCTACAAAAGTTTAAATTTCTAAAATTTTAGAAAAATCATGTCCACGGGTAGGCCACTTTTTGTCTCCCAAATTTGTGCACTTCCTCCTTAGGAAATAAGTTACATAAAAATAAAATATGGATCAGTACTGGGTGTAGACAATTGCATAACACAAACATTATGACAAATCAATGTTAGTCAATTTACTAAAAACATTTGCATGGCAATGACTAGATATGGATAGAGATAAATGCTTGTTACCAAGTATTTTGGTTTTAACTTCATATTTTATAGTACTTAGAGGTTTTGTAGCATTAGAAATACTAGTGTAGATGCATGCAATGCTTTATGGTTATGTCATTAGTTATTCATTTTCATATGACCATAAATAGTAGTGTTATTATTACAGGGCATGTGAGTCATCTATGCAAATTATTTTAGCATTGTTCTAATACCACAAGTGCCTAGTAAGTAAGAATCAAGTCTCATTAGTCTCCTCTCTACATACCCAAAAATAATGAAATTAAAACCAATGACACTAATTACCTCAAATATTAAATGGCCTACTTCACTCTAGCTAATAAATTAATCTCTTCATTGAACAAGAACCCTAAAAACCCTTGTTATTATTTGCCTTACAAAATTAGTAGTCTACTCTACTGTAATGCTATTCTAATATCTCTATAAAAAAATTGTTGGCCCCAAAATTTTGACTAAGTGTTATCTAATTTTGACACAGAACTAGCACAGTGCGGAAGGGCCATGGTGCGAAACTAATAGGTGTAGAAGCACTATGGCATAGGACCTATGGGGAGAAAAAGGACAATGACATGAAGGAACCAACATGAGAGGACCCATTCAGAGGGGAATGAGTCATGAGGAACCTAAGGATGTATGACTCAGAATAGTAGCAAAAGACCAGGGGAGCACATGGGAAGTGGGAGTAGTTGGAATAATGGTTCAAATGGGTCAATCTGACCTTATTGATAGGAAGTTTTGTACCAGCCCACAAGGAGAGGAATACATGATAACAAAGATATAACATAGAGTGAGGATATAGGGGCATAGAGGCTTGGATCTTTAGGAAGAAATCATTGTTAAGCACCATGACTTTCAGTCTGTTGAGAGTTCATTGTCCAATTCTTCATGTCATTAATGATTGTAAACACTTGGTTAGAGTAAAATAAGTATAAATATGCCTGTTCTAAAGTATTATGGGGATGGATGAATGTATTTTGGTATGTGATTATGAAAAACATATATTTTTTTGTGGATTAGCTTAATATATGAGAAAAGCGGATTTTTGTTAACTTCTTATTTTTTGATGAATGATGGTGTGAATTAAGTGTTGGTTTATGTATGAATTATACCCTATCACATTTTATTTTCTAAGATAACTAATGCTAATAGGAAATGACAATATTCTATGTATTAATATTAATCAAACTTATAACTCAAAAGATCAAGGTAGTCTATTTATGAATTTATATAATCCCAGTTTGATTAGCATAAAGAGGAATATGAACACGTTATCCAAAATATGCAACAAAACTTATGAGAATTGGTCTTTTGATATGCACTTCAAGTGAGCATGCAAGGCATAAATCTTATGTGAGAGGGCCAACATGCTAGTTCATTAGGTTGGGCATAAAGATTACATGCCAAAATATTTTGTCATATTCTAATGCATGCACATTTGAGAGGAAATATGCAAAAATTTTAGGCATGTACAATAAGGTAATTACAAAGAAACAAGCACTCGATGAAGAATTGACCACATTGAAACAACTCTAAGAGGTCACAGAGGAAAAAGTAAGGGTCTTAAACCTCTATAAAACAATTTTGAATGAAGACCCAACACTAGTAAATGGCATAGCTCTTGATAGGGATACCATAAGAAAGTTAGAAACCTTGGTAGAACTACTGCTTAAGTGATGCAAGGAGCAACCCATACTTTGAGATGAGGGATTAGAGTTGGCTAAAAAATTCACCACAATCATCGACATCTACAAACGTACTATGGAAATATTTAGGGAAGTTATGCCCATTTTAAATAGAATTTTTATGTGGCTAACACACCCTAGTATAGTATTAGAGGCTTGGTTCCAAGCTAAAGAATCCTATAAATAGTAACTGTTTGATGTTATGCTCTTAATAAAAGACTACATTGAATGCACAAAAGCATTTAGGGATGTAGAGATGATGGAGGACACCATCAATAAGTATCATCAATAGTTGAACATGAATTTTGCAACCCTCTGAGGATAGGTTGATAAGGAGGTCTCTACACTCAAAGACGTCTATAAGGATGCCACCACATACTTGGAAAAATAGGTCAAGAAGGTCGACAAGACTCCCAGCCAACTTGAGGAGATAAAAAATTAAAATGGACCATAGAAGAAATAACTGGGAAAGTTCTTGAGACATTATCACATTGGAACAATTTGAAGAAGGAACTCAAGCAATCTAGGCTTGAATTTTTGGAGGATGCTAACATGGCTTAGTCTAGGATGGACTAAGAGTGTAGTGTGGGGTGATGTTGGCCCCAAAATTTTGACTAAGTGTTATCCAATTTCGGTGCAGAACTAGCATGGCACGAAAGGACCATGGCATGAAACTAATAGGCACAGAAGCACCATGGCATGGAACTTATGAGGAAGAAAAGGATAATGATGTGAAGGACCATCGCGAGAGGACCCAGTTAGAGGGAAATGAGTCACGAGGAACCTGAATATATAAGACTCAAAATAGTAGCAAAAGACTAAGGGAGTGCATGGGAACTGGGAGCAGTTGGAAGAATGGTTCAAATTGGTCACTTTGACCTTATTAATAGGAAATTTTGCACCATCCCATAAGGAGAGAAACATATGAAAACAAATATATAGAATAGAGTGAGGATATAGGTGGCACAGAGGCCCAGATCTTTAAGAAGAATTGATTGTTAATCACCACAAATCTCAGTCTATTGAGAGTTTTTTGGCCAATTCTTCATGCCATTAATGATTATAAACACTTGGTCAGGGTAAAACAAGTATAAATTCCCCTATTGTAAAGCATTGCGAAGATAGAAAAATGGATTCTAGGATATGACTATGAAAAACATATACTTTTTTGTGGGTTAGCTTAATATATGAGAATAGTAAATTTTTGTTAACTTTTTATTTTTTGATGAATGATGGTGTGAATTAAGTGTTGGTTTATATATGAGTTATACCCTATCACATTTTATTTTCTAAGATAACTAATGCTAATAGGAAATGAAAATATTCCACGTAGTAATATTAATCGAACCTAGAACTCAAAGGATCAAGGTAGTTTATTTATGCGTTTATATAATCCCTATTTGATTTCATAAAGAGGACTATGAACATGTTATCCAAACTATGCAACAAAACCTATGAGAACTGATCTTTCACTACACACTTTGAGTGAGCATGCAAGACATAACTCTTGCATGAAAGGTCCAACATGCTAGCTCGTTGGGCTAGACTTCAGTGCCAACCTAGAATTATCAAAAATAACCCAATAAAAATAAAGTTGCACGGTAAATCATTTACCCAATAAAAGACCATACCTAGTCTATAATCATATAAAACTCAATAATATTACCCAAATGTTAAACATAAGCCAAATAGAAATAAAAACAAATTATGGATACAAACTCAATACAGTAATAGAATCAGACCCCTAATAATCTTCTCTATGCATACCCAAAAAAAATGAAATTAAAATCAATAACACTAATTACTTCAAACCCTAAATAGCCTACTTCACTCCAGCCAAACAATTAAACCCTTCACTAAAAAAGAACCTTAAAAGCCTTTATTACTATTTGCCTTACTAAATCAATAGTCAAGTCCACCCTTTTTGTATTACTAGTACCTCTACGCAAAAAAATGAAGCCCTGTGATAACATTCTTACCCAATAAAAGAGTAAACTTAGTTTACGAGCATAAAAAACCTAATAATACTACCTAGATGTTACACATAAGCTAAATAAAAATAAAATTAGGTTGTGAATACAAACCCAATTAATATGAAAAACCCTAACTTCTTTATCGATGTTTCACCCATAAGAAAAATAAATAATAATAATAATAAAAGAATCGATGAAATGTAAATCTCTAATAGTCTCTTCTCTGAATGCTTAGAAATGATGAAATTAAAATGAATGTCACTAATTGCTTCCATCTCAATCCCACATCGTTTCAAGCCAACATTCAATGCCAAATACTTAGAAGGTTTCCAATTTTCTTACTAAATTTGGCAAGACCATAAACCATGTTTTCCCATCCTACCACCAACCAAGTTTATTAGGTTGCATTTAACTTGCCCTCAAATTTGGACATCATAAAATCCTTGCATTTAACTCACTTGTAAAAATGCATATCTCACAATCCCTTACCTTGCTATTTTCATTCAATACTTGCCTTGAACAAAGAGAAGGTGTCAATAATGTGCCAAATGTTTCCTCCAATCGTAGTGAAAAAAATTAATTTTTTTTATTTGTTCGGTTAAAGACCTCTTACCTTGCCCCACCAAAACTTTCATGCATATTTATTGCACCTAAAATGAGGACATCTCATTGGGTAGAAACCCACCCACTAATTCTAAGTTAAAGCAAATTGAATGTTATATTTCCTTTTAGGACTAATAAAACTAATTTCTATTTTGAATTCAATGCATCATTTATCTATAATATTTCCAAAACATCCCCTTCTAATTTATTTCAAAGGAAATATTATCTAATTCAAAATAACAAAACTAATATATCCAACGGCCTATTTTAAACGGGAAGTGCCTAGAGTATCTTTTATATTCTAAAAGGGAATTAACCACTTGCTTCATTTGATTCATGTATTATATATATTGAAATAAATGAAGCATTATTTTTGTTTTGAAATTGATATAACCAAATCCAATATTTTTTAGTAAAAATAAGAATTACTTACATAAAAAAATAGAGATCTATTGAATAGGTTTTTGCAACATAATACAAAGACTAGAGTGTAACTACACTTCTGAGATTTGTTGTTTCATTTAAAGCATTCTTAGTTTTGATTGAGATTATTATTATTGATTACAGGATTGCCAACCTTTTCTTTTGGCATATACATGGTCAATTCTACAAAAAAATTTCTCCTCAATTTGTCAACCTAATAATGTGTCTTTGTGTTGGTTCAATAAACCTAGAGCTAGTTACTTTTCAAACATTTGAATGGGGTATTATGTATATGTTGACAAATAGAACATCAAAAAAGGTGTATAACTATACATTAATACTAATTATTGTGATACACACACCTTGTATTTCTTTTAATTTTCTTGTATTTTTTGGGGGTGTCTTTCCATGCACATGTATGTCACTTGTATTGAGGATTGGCCACTTCTACTTTCACAAGGCATTTTGTTAAAGATATATGTTTAGATTAAATTTGAGATGTATAAATAGAATTCAAATGTATCATAAAGGATTAATATATGACTCTTATGTCCATTTATATGTGTACATTTAATTTGTCGATCATAATCATGGTCTAAACTGGAGTTACTCTAATTTGTTTAGTATACTGGCTATAGAGGTTATGGTGGCTGGCTAAGAGGGACAAGGATTTTGGAGCTTGTTAAAAAACCTATTGCACTAAATCCATGCATTATAATAGAGGATAGAAAACCCATAGCAATATTATAATAACTTTTGCATTAACAAAATGATAAAGATTCTAAAGAGGTTGATGAGACTTAACTTAGACTTTGATTTGCAAACCTGATTACAAACATTATTGTCCTTTTTTAACAATTAATATTGCACATTTGGATGTATTCTTACACATCTAGTCTAAATATTATCAACATCAAAGTTATTTTTTTGAGACCATTTATTGATCTATTAAAGTATACCAATGAGTCTTTTGACCAATTGAATCACTAGTTTTGGTTTCCACTAAAGGCATACACACAATAACAATGAAGGTTTGTTTTAGTATGTTGTATCTTTTTTCCTCAGAATGTACAACACAATATACCATGTGTTAATTATTTTCATCTTATCTTTTGATCCATCATGAGGATGCTAATGTTTCTCCATAATATATTAAGGTGACTAAGCCTAGTGCAGAAGTGCATGTAGTATTGCTAGAAATGAACTAGTCAGTGTCCATTTATCTTTCACCAGTTCTTATTTTCTTTCCATGTTTTGATCTTACAATTTGATAATTTGTCAATGTATTGTTCTTGGCAGCTCATCCAAAAATAATGTCTTGGATTATCTGGTAGAGCATATCCAATATATTTAAGATCAGCTCAAGATCACAATGACATATACTTTTATATTGATTGAATAGTGAGTTATTTAACTACAGGTTAAATTCATGGTTTGTAAAGGATTTTAAACTATGATAAATATTAGAGTTTAGGGAAAGAAATTGGTAACTCTATTATTTATGTCGATGACTTTTTTATCATATTAATTGATGAAAACCATAATAGGTATGTGAAGAAATAACTAAAAGATGGGTTTGAGATGACAGATCTTGGACTTATTCATTATTATATTGTAATAAAAGTTACTTAGAGAGTTAAAATCAATTTCATTACTCAAACCATGTATATTTTTGAGTAAATAAATAGGTTTAGTATGTATTATTTCAAACCTACCCTCACTCCAATGGATATTAATTGAAGTACTAAAGGAACAACTCAAGATCCTAATTTTCCAAGTTACAAGGTAGGTCACTATTGTACTTACTTTGCACACATTGTATGATTTACACCCAAGCCAACACGTAGGGGAGAACTACATTAGTCTGCATCCCTCTTTAGATTATTAGATATGTAGGTAGAATCCTTTTATAGTGGGGTCATTGGGTTCAGATCGACACCATGTGCTCACTAACCCATTTTTCCCCAAGTTCACATTAAATATGGAAAGATAGGGTTTTGCCATTTCATAAGTAGTGATTCTCTGTGACCCATATTTGAATGCACTAGAGTGAAGGTGAAGTAGAACCTAGAAGCATCTAAGTGGTTGCATCTTGTATCAATAGATATTCCATATAAAAAACTAGAAATGAACCTAGATAGTATCATCGACATAACCATCTCAAATTGATATTACTATACAAAGAGCCAAAAGCATCAAATCCAAAATTTGATGACTATTTCAAAATTTACTTCCTACCTACTTTCAACATGTTTTAGATCCAGGTATGTATTAGCATTAGAATAACCTATGTAATTTACTTCTTTATAATTTCTATATCTAACATAGTTGTACTTTCCATATTTAGACTATCTTAACATAATAAATTTAGTATAAGTTTATAACTGAGTTTAGCATCTAATTAGTCTATTATAGATTTTGTTATCACCCTTGTGCCATTTCATTCCTATATACCCCTTTAATGCAATCTAGATAACACCAACCTATATTTTTCATTTTAGTGTTAAACATTTGGTGAACCCAATCTTTGAACATCAAACCCTAGGTCAATTGAGGTTTTCTAGTTTTTCTATTTTTGATCCCTAAATTTCTATATCTTTTCCAATCATGTTTGCCATGGATAGTTCTATTAATTATTTCATTATCCAATACCTTATATTTGTTATCACTTGTCATATCTCATGCCTAATAACTCATTCAAATCTATTAGGGATGCAAAACTTGTATTCCTATAAGCTCTTCCCTATTTTAATGTTTACAATAAGAGGGTTTTAAGAAGCAAGCAACATTGAGTCTCTCTTAAAAATTCTTTTTTCAATGCCACAGAGCTAGAACCTAAGGGAAATGACATTATCAACCAATTATTCAATACGCATGCAAAGATTCCAATCCTTGAGATCCTAAAATAATCTATTATTTATAAGGATATCCTAAATGAAGTATTGAATTAAACACAAGCTCCAAATAATAATGAGCCTACTTATTTTGTGGATATCATGAAATATCTCAAGAACTATAACAAACTTATTACCTTTGATGCAACAAATTAACATACAAAGATATTGTTGACTAAAACTTTCCTTTGTTCATATAAGTCACAATAAAAAGTAAATGTATCAAAAGAGAACTCATTGATAATGGATCAAACCTAAACATTTTCAACATATAGTTCTTAACAATTATGGGTGTTAACCTAAATCTTATTTAAAAAACAATTATACAAATAAAAATGTTTGACAAATCAAAAAGCTCTTTGGTTGGTCAAATTATATGAAATATTATTTTGGGTCCCTTAATTACCCACTTTGTGTCAAATTATGACAAATGACTTGAACTATAACATTCTATTGGGATGGTCTTGGATACATAAAATGTATGAGATTCTTTCTATATTACACGCATGCTTAAAATTTTGTCATTAGATAATCCTTTACACATGTTCAACAGATCTTAATCCCTTCAAACACTATGCAATGGTCCAACAAATAGACAATCCTAAACCACAAAACTCTAAATATGAGTCCAAAATTGACAAACTAGTACAATAACCTAATTAGACTATGGCATCCAAGGTACCAAAAAGATAATTTATACTTTTACCCAAGTCCCCAGCTTCATTACTCCAATGGTTAATAGAGTATGATATTATATGTCTCCCTCATCCTATCGAGGTTGAAATTATTTGACCTCTTCCCAAAGGATATGATTCAAATACTTATTATGATTATCATTAATGACCAATACATTCTACAAGCAAATGCTTTGCCTTGAAACATAAGATCCAAGATCTTATTGATGACCAAAAACTTATATTTGAGTATCCTCCAAAGGAATTAAGTTCACAAAAACCCAAAAATAGCCACGTGAAACAAAATTTAATGAGAAATTTATACATGGGCGATGCTTACTCTGAGCATAACCATATTTACCCTATCCAAACCAAAACCACTTGCCATATAAAGCATTTTTAGTAGCTTGGTTTTAAACTACAAGACTTGTAAAATAAGGTCACTTGGAAAGACTCCTTGGGAAACATATCAATACCAATTGCTTATTGTCCTAAAATATTTCAAACATGGGTTTGGATTATACCTACCACATCTTTATATGCATTTACACTAAGAACTCTTTGGCTATACCAAATCGAAGCCCAAATCGATCCAAATCAGCAAGGTATTTCCTTTCCTCATGAAGGCACATTAATAAATATTTCAAATGATATCATTACATCTTCTACTACACATGAAAAATGTGAAGAGGAACATGCTATATCCCTTTTCAACCTATCCAATCATGATGCAAATAATTTAAAATATCCAACTTAAGGTTGTAAGGTTCAAAGTGGGGTAGATATCTATGACCATCCATTGGATGACATCATAGGATGATCTCTCCTATTCAAAAATACCAAAAATAAAAAATAAAAGTACAAAACTCCAAAAATGCTTTTGGAACTTACAAGTTCTATTCGCTCCTTGGAATCCATATGTTACTTCCATATTTATGGATGACACACTCATTTACTCCTACGTACATATAAGTGTCACACTTGAATGTGATATAGGTATATACAAATTCATTGTGCATTATTATTTTGGATGTTGGGTTTTCCCTCTACTCATAACATACATACATTCGAGGTATATGCTTCTTTGATATTGAGACACATAGGTTATATGATTTGATGATCACTCTACATTATCATGTTTGATCTTACATATATACTTACACATGGCTTTACCAATGATAATATCTTTCACAGGGTAATTGATATGCTATAAATTTAAATTTTTTTCCCAACACATTGGATACATAAGATACTATGATATGTTTATGTTGGTTGTTTATGCTTCATTTTATGCATTTCCTTGAGTGTCTTGCCTTGTTATTGTATTCCTTATTTGAACATTTGAATATGCTCCTTTACTTATGGCCCATGTGCCTATGTATGATTTTTTTAACATTTGCATATGCCATTGTTAGTTTTATGGACATTTGAATATGTCATCATTGATATTATGGATATTTGACTAAGTCATGTCCCTTCGATTATGTGGCATTTGAACATGTCTCTTGTTTTTAATCTTCTTGGACCATTACCTTTTGACTTAATTTTGAGTGCTCTTATGTGTGTGATTATTTTTCTATTGAGCTTGTACTATTACTATTTAGACATTATCATGATCTTTATCATGCATCTTAGGCCTTCATGTGATTACATTGGTTCTATGCACTTCAATGCTATATATACCTAGACATGTTCCTTCTATATGTTACATGGTTACATTCTCAAATTATACAATTGTCTTATTCTTTTAAGGTGAGGTAACTACCATTTTATATCTTTAACTCATCTCAAAAGGGGGGAATATTAGTGAGGGCATGTCATAGAGACATGTTTTCCACACTTGGCATAGTTTTTAGATTCAATGGGGGCATGCTTTGGAAGCATGTTCTCTACACTCATTCAGTAAATGATACTTATATCATTTTTTTAGATTCAGTGGGGGTATGTCATATGGATATGGCTTACACACATTCACATTTTCCAGATTCAGTGGGGGTATGATTTATAACAATGTTATCCACATTCCTTTAGTATGGTACTTATATCAGTTCTCAGATTTAGTTGGGGCATGCTTTGGAAGCATGTTATCCATACCTATTCAATATTCAACATCTCCAATTTATAGTGGGGGCATGTTTTGAAAATATGTCCTCTACATTGGTACTTATATTAGTTTTTTTATTTCTCCATATATAGTGGGGTGTGCTTTAGAAGCATGTTCTCCACACTTACACAATTATCTGAATTGGTCAAAGCACATAGTTATATGATTTAGATTCACAATTGTGGTAGAATTTTATACATTAGTATTATTGTATACATAATTTTAGCATGAGACATATTTAAGGTGAATAATATATTTAACATGTGCATAATATTGAAAAATCCAAATCAATTTCAGTTTCCAAAACTCTTTTATGGATTATTACCATATCATAGACTTTTTTTCGTACTAATACCCCATAAATTTTTACTAACTTTTATCAAGACAATCTATTGCAGTATTTGGTTCACATTTTTGTATGATTAAGGAGATCAAATAATTCAATCAGATAGCCTCACCAAGTTATAAGTATCATTGGGTTGCACGATTGATCTAATCCCAACTACCAAATGGTAACTCACTTTTGCTCTCAAGTTGGGGGCATGTGCCTTCCAATATCTCTCTCTCTATTTTTATCTATATATCTCCTTGGATATGTGAAATTTAAATATTTTATCTATATGTATCCTAATCTTGGTTTTCAGAGCCTTATGATGAAACATATTTGTCAAAACAACTTGACAATAGGCAAGGTAGTTACATCGACATATAGGTGTACTCCTAAACCTTTCCCTTTAAATTTTAATATATTTAAATTAATTTTAACCCATATTATATGCAATAATTTTATACTATAATATGCTCTTATTTTTAGGTCAATCACCATAAAATCACTAAATTTGGGCACATGCAAAGACAAAGGAAAAAATAATAGGTTCAAAATTAACTACTTTTCATTCAGATAATGGTGGTGAATATAATTCAAATGAATTATTCAGATTATTGTCATGAACATGGAATCAAATGGTAATAAAATAATGTTTATACTCTATAGAAAAATGGAGTTTTTGAATGAATGAATACAACTTTAGAGGGCACAATGCAAGTTATGTTGCACTATAAACAACTCAATGATAAATTTTGGGTAGAAACCATTGGTACTGTAGTGTATTTAAGAAATAAATCCCCTAATGCTACACTTTTGGGTGAAAATACATATGAGGCTTGGCATGAGATTAAACCAAAAGTTAAAAACTTAAAAATTTTTAGATGTATTTGTTTTTATTTAGTTCTTGTTGAACACAACTAAGTTGGAACCTCAAATTAGAAAATGCATTTTTATTCAGTATCCAAAAACCAAAAAGGGGTATCATCTACTTGCACATAATCCAATAAAATTCATAGTGAACAAGGATGTGATATTTGATGAATTTGGTAATATGAACACTACAGAGATAGACTCACAATTTGATAGGTTAGAGAGGAACATTCAAAAATGTGCTACTTGAGATTGAATGATGAAGCTAACTCTCATAGATTATGGTATAAGACAAGTATCCCTTAAATTTATTATACTTAATCAAGTATTTCATAAAATAATGACTTAGAAAATGTTTAAAATTCTCTAACTTTTCCTCTAAATGGTGCACATGAAGAGAATTATGGTATTCCTGCTCTTGATAATGTACACAAGTATCCAAAATGGGCTCAAAGTATTTTTTCTAACTTGATAGCAAATGAATTTGGTAAAATAGGTTCCAAGAATTCTCATAAATAGGTAAATTATGTAATGTTTTTTACTACTTCTTTAACTGAGCCATCCATTTTTTAGGAAGTTTCTACCAAACAAGTTTGTCAAACTACAATGCAAAATGAGTATGATGCCATTATTAATAATAATACTTGGATTTTGGTTGATCATCCTCCACATATTCAACCCATCAACTACAAATGAGTTTATAGGGGAGAGAGTATTATCATATTCACTACATACAAATCCATTTTTTTTCTATTAGGAATCCATTTTTTCATACCAAGCCCTGGGTGCTTGTTTGAGCCCATAGAGAGCAATGATTAATTTATACACCTTGAGTTTTTCACCCACTTTCTTAAAACCTTGGGGTTGTGTCATATAAACTTCTTCATGTAAATCCTCATTCAAAAAGAACTTTTTACATCTATTTTATGTACTTTATAATTATTTTATGTTGTTAAGGCAAGAGCCATATGAATAGTGTGTCATTTGGTAGTTAGTATAAATGTTTCCTCATATATTATAATGAATGAGATGATCTCATATAGACATGCAAACCTAAGGAGTTTCTAACTCATTAAAATTCACCCACTAATGGGGTAGTTACAAACATTCAATGTGGTTGGCCCACTTGAGATTCATTGGGAATAAATTCCACTTAATTGCATCATGAAAATATTTGGGACTATGTTTGATCAAATAAGGAATGAATGCCTACTGAAGAACATAGTTGAGATTTACATTGGGATAGCCAGCTGAGTACATTCTATGAAACTCAAACCACTTCCTCTTAAGGAAGAGTTAGGATAAAGAGGTCTTAACATGCCCTCCCTCATAAATATATTTGTCCTTAAATCTTGAGATTAGTAAATTGCTGATATAATTAGATAAGAGTTCCCATGTCATGTATTTTGGTTGCAAGCCACACCAATGTACTAAAATCTTAGTGATAGTAAAATTATAGAGTTGATGGGAGTGTTTGTCAAGTATGGACTTAGGTTATTGTTGGCCAATTTTGGCCCACACACCAATATTTTACCTAGATAGAGAAGTTGGGTAGAGTTATTGACCCATAAATGATCAAAAGATGGCAAAAACAAGCTTTGAAGAGCTAGACCATCTCAAACATCATGAATAAATGGATTGATCAGCTTGATTGTGATTTTTATAAGTATGCTTAGGAAGCCTCTCAGGCTAAAAGATCATATGGACATGAATTTATTCATGCCTAAATCATGATCTACAAATTTTATATCTTAATGAGCTTGTTATCTCAAGATATAAGCATTCAAAGATGAACTAGTTGAGTGGGGCATGCACGAGGACGTCAAGATAAAGCTATGGAAAATAGTCATTTGAATTCAAATATTCCAAGGATGAATGCATAGATAAAAAATGACAATATCTTGGGTTCCCATATGAATATCTAATGGTGTACGATGACTGGCAAAGATAGTGGGTCCAAACATATCAATGGAGTGCATTTGAGCATATAAAAGTAGATTGATAGTGAGAAAAAGGTCAATAAGTCAGTGAATCTTGAAGACAAATACATATTTTCCAAGTGTCATAACCATAATAATTTATATTTAAATCAATGGTATACATTAAATTCATGTAAAGGAAGATCGATGGTACATGATAAATCAGATCTAATGGTGCTCATTCAATCATGGGGATGACGATTGACGATGAGTGAGAGGTCAAAGAGTTAACGTATCCTAGGTATGAATGTGAAGATGCCACATGGTGAAATTTAAGGAATAGATGGATTGAATGTAGGATCCTAAAGATCAATGCAAAGAAGATAAGTGTCATAATTTTGAGGACCCAGATCAAGATCGATGGCCAATGTCAAAAGTTGAAAGCTAGAGACTTCATAAAGAACAATTACAACCTAGGTCAAAAAAAAGAAAGTCTTACAAGGATCATCTTATCATCATTAGAGCTCATTCAAATTCCATTAAGTAAATGCATCCATATAGTCAAGATTGCTAATATTGAGGCTCTATTTCCATTAAAGCTCAGATGTAGGATAAGTTTGTTTAAACCTAATATAGTCTAAAAACAAAGCTATGCAAATTGTGGATTTTCATCAATATAATGACTATATGAAAACCAATAAATTGGATTATTTTTAAATCTATAATAAATACCTATGCTCATATTTTGAATTAGGGGAAAATATATAGTTATGGAGAAATGTCTCATCCTTCGAAACATGTACCTATAGCTACTAAAATCAGACATGATCATGGTTTTGTCAGGTCCATGGGTATTAAAAGTTTGTCCTTATAATGAAAGCAAGAGGGAGATGGTGTAGAAGATAAAATAAATGGATTTGGGGATTGGAGAGTACAATGGAGCATTTAATTCTTCTCAAAGCCTTTAAGGATTTTCCTTTCTTGGTAAGATCATGACCCATCATCTTCAAAATAGATTCTTGTCTTCTAGTGTATTTCCCAGCTGATGAGAAGAGATTGAAGACTATTAGATCAAATGAAAGATATATTTTCTATGATATATTAACCTTGATTTGATCAACAGGTGGTGGATCACTCATCTAAAGGTGGTAGCTCATTCAATGATCTCAGGTGGCATATTCCCTCTCTCTTCTCCCCTTCTCTATTTCTTCCATTTTCTTTCTTATTATAACTCTCTCTCAAATTTCATACTCTCACAAGGACTCTTTGATCTTGAAGAGAAAGGGAATTTATAATATATTTCAAAATATGCTCATTTTGATAAGGCAAAACCCTATCAAGAATTTTCAAGAACTACCTCTTGATACAATAAAAGACTTTATTTACCTATCTCTTGCCTTGGATTTGTGTCGAGTAAGTTGTGCATGATGGTTGTGAAGGAGAATATTCCTCATCCATTTTCCTCCTTTATGACCTACTTTAGGGTGTTTTCAAGCTATTACAGGTCTAGATTAGTGTTATGCTTGAACCTAGTCCATGAAACACTTATGCACTCAACTAGATTATAAGGTTGTGTGAGCTAGTATTATCTTCTACAAATCTAGTGTGGGTTAGAGCTTATGGGAGTTTCCCATTTTTTATTTGGTGCATCAAATTTAGCCTTATTAAGATAAATTTTAACCATTCTAACCCTTTTCCATATGATAACATTAGTTTAGGTGATTCATCAGAAAGAAGTTGGCCTTCTCTAGAGGTTCAACCCTATCATAAAATACCCACAGCCTAGGGTTGTTCTTATATTATTATTGGGAGTGGAGGAGCCTAAAGAACTCTTCCACAAGGGTGAAATTCCATGTCATAGCATTACCTGATGGGACTTACTATGTTATTCACTAGTGAAGAGTTTTGATGTTCTCTTCATTCATTCAACCCTTAGAGGCAAGTGTTCAAACATCAATGGTGACTCCAAAAATCTATCAGATGGTATAAGTAGCCCAGGTGCCTAATCACCATCATTTGGTATGTATTATTACTCATTTGATCAAAATTCATGTTCTCTCATTCCTTATCTTTCATATCAATGTTCATGGCTTCACCCCATGTGACCTTCAAGATTCAATGTATCAACCTTGTCAAAATTTGCCTCTCTCTAGTCAACCAAAAAAGAGCTTTAGGGAGATATGGCTTGATCTTGAAAGATAATTAAGAGAGTTTGATAGTTAAAAATAATACTATAAGCAATAACAAATTCTTAAACACCAAGCTTTATTCAGGAGCAAGAGTTGAGGTTTGAGGAAGAATGTTTGGTTAGGCAAGATGAAGTCAAAAAAGAAAATGACTATCAGTTGCTCTTAAGAATGAAAACATCCAACCCTAGACCCCAATTTCCCTCTCCTAATCTTGTTTATGTTCAAACCTAGTCACTTATCCCACCTTATCAAACCTCATCCTCATCAAGGGCCAGATAAGCCATCAAAAACCATTCAGCTACGGAACATGAAGCCATTCCATATTGGATCTTCTCATATGCCAATGACCCTGACTATTTCATACCCTCTCTTGTGAAACCACCCTCTCCCACACCCATTTAGGAAAAGGATAAAGTGGTCAAGCCTTATGCTTTCCCCTCATGTAAATTAATCAAGGAGGGCAAAAAGAAGAAAGAGGAAGTGGTAGCTAAGGTAGTCTATGAACTAGTTTAAGAAAAAGAGGTGTTAGCTAAGTTCAATGAGATTTCCCTACAGAAGATTCAAGACTCTCTCTCCTTACCATAAGAGCCACCAAAGAGAGCCTTCAAAATACCTAACTAGAAGGATACTCTCCTAATCTTCAAGCAAGGTGAACATCTTCACCCTCCCACCATCTCCCTATTGGATAAAGATTCTATTTTGCAAAGAATAGAGGAGGAGATTGTAAGCATACGTGAACCTGAAGAAGACAACACAAGTGTTTATGATGAAGAGATCATGATAGGCAGTCCACTTAATTTAGAGGAGGAGAATTTGGGTTTTGGTTAGACTTCTTGGCATGGCTTTGACACTGATGAATTAGAGCCTGAAGGTAGTATTGATGCCTTCATATTTGAAGGTATGTCTATTCAGGGTGCAGCTGAGAGCAAAGGGGATCTTGATTTGTTTTAAGAACTTCTATTTGGTATGGGTAAGGATGAAGATGAATAAGAAAGAGAGAAAAAGGAGGATCAAGATGAAGTATATCAACAGTTGTACCATGAATTCATGGACCATGTAGAGGTTCTAAACCAGCCTATGGATCCTCTAAAGCATGAAAATGAACTTGAAAGTTATGTTGAAGAAGCTCACTAGTCTCAAGATGAATTATCTATTGAAGGAAATATCGATGTCTTCAAGAATGAAGGAGAATGGTTATATCAAGAGCCACAAGAACATGACATTTTTAACCTTAAATAGGTTGATGAGCTACCATGTGGCTCCTTTCAAGGTGATCATAAAAATAATTGCGTTGAAGTTGGTATTGTCTTAGATGACCAAGAGGAAGCTACCTTTTGGGATGAATTATAGCTTTTTTGTCTAATCTTAGATAGTCAACCTTCATGTTCAAAGGAGACATCAGATGAAGAAGTTACAGGTGATCCTATAGTCCAATTTGGAGCAAGCCTTGAATAAATGGACCAATATGTCTACATTAGAGACATGTTTGTCGCATTTCATCCTCTTGAGATCATGCCAAAAGAGTCATAGATCAGGTATTTTATCTCACCTATAATGAGCTCTCAAAAGCAAGGTGTTTTCCATCCTGGTCCACCACAAGTGAGTGATAATAAATATTTTCCATTTGATCTAGGAGGAGGATACTTGTAAGATATAGCCTTGTATATATTAAAGTAGCTTTTATGTTTTCCTCTAAGTGCCTTGTGCACATTTTTTTCATGTCATGTGTTTCCTTTTCCAAAGTGACTTGGGCACTTTGTTTGTTTTGTTTCTTATTGTTCTTATTGCTTCAATAGGAAGTTATCCGGAGGGGTAGCCTTGCATTATTTCATGTCATCTACGAGCAAAGACTTATGACTCCATGCCTAATGGATCAAACAAGACAACTAGTTTGGGTTCTCAAGCATAAAAAGTATGATTCCCTGTGAGTCACCAAAGATGTTGGCTAATTTTGGTCCACATAAGAAGATTATACCTAGATAGAGAAGCTGAGTAGAGTTCCTAACCCATAAATGATCAAAAGATGGAAAAAAAAGCTTTAAAGAGCCAGACCATATCAAACATCTTGAATAAATAGACTAGTCAGCTCAATTATGCATTTTATAAGTATGCTTAAGAAGCCTCTTAGTCCAAAAGATCACATGGACATGAAGTTATTCATGCCTTAATCATGATCTACAATTTTATTTATCTTTATGAGCTTATTATCTCAATATATAAGCATTCAAAGATGACCTAGCAGAGTGGGACGTGCATGGGGATGTCAAGTTAAAGCTACAACAAATAGCTATTTGAATTCAAATGTTCCAAGGATGAATGCATGGATGAAAAGTGATAAGATCTCAGGTGCCCATATAAATATCTAATTATGCATGGTGACTAAAAAATTTAGTGGGTTTAAGTAGATCAACAAAGTGCGTCGAAACTATAAAAGTAGATTGACAATGAGTAAAAGGTCAACAAGTCAATGAATCTTGAAGATAAATGCATAGTTTACAAGTGTCACAACCATGGTAATTATTGGGTAAATATATAGTATGAATTTGAGTCATTCAAATTAAGATTGATGGTGTGCAACAAAGTAGATCCTACGATGCTCGTCCAATTGTAGGGATGAAAATCAACAGTGAGTGAGAGTTCAAAGAGTTAGCGTATATTGGGGATGAATGTGAATATGCCACATAGTATTAGTGAAAGAACAAATGGACTAATTATAGGATCTTAAGGATAAATGTAAAGAAGATAAGTGTCATAATTTTGAGGACCCAGATTAAGATTGATGGCCAATGTCAAAAGTTAAAAGCTAAGGACTTCATTAAGAACATTTATGACCTAGGATGAAACAGAAACAAGTCTTGCAAGGATCATCCTATTTCCATTAGAGCTCAGTTGAATACCATTAAATATATGCATCCATATAATCAATATTAATAATATTAAGGCTCTATTTCCATTAAATTTTAGATGCAGGATAGGTTTGTTTAAACCTAATATAGTCTAGAATAAAGCTATGTGAATTGCGTATCTTCATCAATATAATGACTATATGAAAATAAATAAATTGGATTGGTTTTAAATATATAATAAATACCTATGCTCATATTTTATAGTAGGGGTATATATATGGTTATGTACAAATGTCTCATCCTTCGACATGGTCATATCTTCGATAAACATGTACCTGTAGTCGCTAAAAGCAGACATGATCATGGCTCTGTCAGGTCCATGGGTATGAATCCTTTGTCCTTATAATGAAATCAAGTGGGATATGGAATAGAAGATCAAAGAAAATGGATTTGGGGATTGGAGAGTACATTGGAGCATTTAATTCTTCTTAGAGCCTTTAAGGATTTTCCTTGGTAAGATCATGACCCATCATATTCAAAATAAATTCTTGTCTTCTAGTGTATTTCTCAACCAATGAGAAGAGCTTGAAGACTATTAGAGCAAATGAAAGCTATCTTAGCTATGATGTATTAACCCAAATTTCATCAAAAGGTGGTGGAGTATTCATCAAAAGGTGGTAGCTCATTCAATGATCTTAGGTGGCGTGCTCCCTCTCTCTTCACCCCTTCTCTATTTCTTCCATTTTATTTCTCATTGTAACTATTTCTTAGATTTTAGACTCTCACAAGGACTCTTTGATCTTGAAGATTAGGGGACTCTATGAGATATTGTAAAATATGATTATCTTGATAAGGCAAAATCTTATCAAAAATTTATAATAACTACCTCTTGATGCAATAAAATACTTTCTTTACCTATCTCTTGCCTTGGATCTATGTTTAGTGAGTTTTGCATGGTGGAATCAAGATCACACAGAATTGATCCAGTTATCCCATAGAGGTGGCATATTTAATTTAGAAAGATTTGAGTAATAGTGGAGGCAATAAAATTATGTCGAAGGGCATAAAAATGGGCATAATTGGAGATTCAATTCATCACCATGAGAATCATTGATTTTTTTATTCAATAGTCCCTCAACAAATTCCATGAATATATATAACCATACCCAAATAGGGATAAGAGAGCATTCAATACGGTAGTGAAATTTTCCCATTTATAGCATTAACATGTTTAATAGTCTACCATAAATTGTTTGATGTCCTATTCAATGCCTTCTCATAAAAAAATCCAATGGATAGTTTCGTAGGTTTTTATAAAAAATTGAGTTGTCGGTTGATGGAGAGGTATACAACTCTAATAGAATTATTTGTCTCAGTGTTGAGTTTGGTGTTAGTACCATATGTCCTTTTTAACTAAAATAGTAACCATCCCAAGAGTAATTCAATTGAGAGGCAAAATTAATGGCCACTTTTTGAATGAGATGTTAAACATGGGTGTTATGAGACCATTCATGTTGTGTCTGATGCACCTAGAAGGATAATGTACACAAGGTTGTCCATTATTCATACTTGTGAGATAACACATCTACGATAACATTGTCTTTACCCTTCTTGTATGTGATCTCATAGTCATAGCCCATTAAGTTTTTTGCCTAATTTTATTACTCAGGTGAAGAGATTCTTTTTGACAAGAAGTAATTGAGGATATGGTGGTTATTTTTGATGCAGAAGTGCCTCTTGGATAGGTATGGGCACCACTTTTTGATGACATAGAGTATAACTAGCATCTATTTCTCATATGTGGATTGAGAAAAGTTTTTCCTCATAAGTGCCTTACTGGTGAATGCAAGGAATTGACCCTCTTATATTAGAAAAAGTCTAATACAGCTTCATAAGACCTCATTTTATAGGACAAATGGTTTGGAGGAGTCAGGGATATCCAAAATGTGTGTAGTACACATTACATATTTGAGTAGTTTGTAAGATTTTTATACTACCGTGGACCACTAAAAGGCATCAATTTTTAACATGGTCATTAATGGAGTGATAATTTTTCCATGGTCCTAAAAAAACTTTTTATAATACCCTATCAGGTCCAAAAACCCATGAAGGCTACTGAGTGATTTAGGTTGAGGCCAAATTTTTATAGCCTCATTTTTTTTAGGGTCTAATTTGATGCCTTCCTTAGAGACAATATATCCAAGATACTCAAAAATAATTTGGCCAAAAGCACACATGGATTATTTAGTCCACATAATTGCTTATCAACAAGGAGTTGGAAGGTATGGTTCAAATGTATAGATGATCCTCCCAAATACTACTATAGATAAGGATGTCATCAAATAATACTAGGATGAATATACATAGAAAAATCTAGAAGATCTTGTTCACTAAACCCTAAAAGGTTGATGAAGCATTGGTGACGACAAATGGCATGATGAGAAACTCATAATTATCATCATGAATTTGAAAGATTATCTTGGTAACATCATTTTCCTTAATGCGGATTTGGTGATAACCTGATCGTAAGTTGAGTTTCAATAAAAAGTAAGCTCCATGTAATTCATCACGAAGGTCATCTCTTTAAAATAAGAATTTTTTCCTTTATAGTGAGTTTGATGAGTGTGCAAAAGTCAATAGAAATGTGGAAAGGCCCATATTTTTACCAATAATAAAAGATAATACTAAGGACTAATGTTAGGCTTGATGACTCCAATCTGCAATAATTCCTTCACCATTTTTTCTAATTCATTCTTTTGTATAAATGGGTATTGGTAAGGGCAAATGTTTTGAGGTACACTATCCAAAATCAATAGAATTGCATGATCTTCAGACCATTGGGGGGCTTACCCTTTAATTTCCTAAAAAATAATTGCATGCTTGAACAAGAGTTCCTATAAATTTGGTGGATGGTTTCAATTAGAGGATTTAATAGCTAGATGACACAAATCTAGGCAAAAATACCATGAGATCCCATTTTTAACAACTTCTCCATGCAGTGAGAGTTAATGATACTTGTAAATCCTATTGTGAGGCCTATCAATGTGTGTGTTATTGGTCCTTATTAATGAATTATATTCATGACTATTAAAAGTCCCATAAGATAGGGCCTAGTGTTCGAAAACACTGTGCTCCTAAAACTATGTCGCAACCTCCTAGAGGCAAAAGAAACATGTATGATTTCTGATTATAGTCCCCTATTGAAATGTGGACATCACAGAATTTTCCCTTATAAGGTAAGGTTCCTCCATTAGAAATCATGACATCAAAACTTTAATAAGGATAAACATATAAATTAACCTGTTTGGCCCAAATAGGATCAATGAAGTTATATGTACTCTATAACCAATGAAAATAGTGAGGAGGTGTATCTTAAAATACCCTTTTACTCTAATAGGTTGAGGAGTGGAAACCATAGCCAAGCCATTCACCTAAATTTTGAGGTGTGACCCTTTGGTACTAAAATATTGAGAATTTTCCCATTCATCAACATCATATGTTGACTCGACATCCAAAAAATATAACTTATGTTTGATGTACCTGTGTCCTCTCAATAAATTTTCATCATATTTATAACAAAGTCCTTTTCATGATAAGAGTGCATTTTTCCCTCCATATAGTGTTTAACTAGGGTGAAGTTTGAAGGAGGCTTTGTGACTAGTTGTGGTGTTGTAGATGTCTTGAAATAACATAAATTGGAAGATCAACCTTGGTTGGTGATTTTATATTCTATGCATTAGGCCAATCCTATTTTTTTTGTCATGTTATCTAGTTTAAACATCTTGACCTCCACACAAATTTTATCTTTGAGCTTAATAATGAAACAAATCTTGAAAAATCTCATCATTTAACCCTTTGTTTTGGTTGGTCAACTTTTCAAATTGATCTTGATACTAAAAAATATTTCTAGTTTGCCTTAGTTTGGTCAAGGTATCATTAAAATCATCATAAGCTTTGGGACCAAAGCGAATGAACAAAATCTTGAAAAAATTATCCTAAGTGGGTTTTGTATGAGATTTTTTATATCATTTGTACCACTGGACAACTTCCTTCTCCAATTGAAATAATGTGATGGGTACCTTGTCTACCCCTAATTTACTATGCAAGCTTAAATACTATTCGACACAATAAATTTTTGTTAGTTGGTTTTGTACCCTAATTTTTTTGAAAGTCTAATTTAGGGCCACATGGCATGTTTTGGGATAGAAATCCACCTTCAGATTGTCAGTCACCATTAAGTATATTAGATAGTCTGGTATTTTGTGTATTGATGCCATGTAGTCATTCAATCAACTCAGTAAGTTAGGAGTTGAGATAATATTAGAATTTAGCTTGGAGTTCCTCAATGTTTTGTGCCATGGCTTGGCTTGTCGCATGATGATAACCATTGACTAGAGGGGTTCAGGGGTGTAAAAAAATGTTGACTAAAGTTATACGTTAAAATTATGGGCTCGACGAGATGATCATAATGGTATAATTTTCACAAGGGTGAAAATTTTGTTTTTATTGTTGCAAGTGAAAAATAATTTTGTTTTTTTTGATAATTTGAAATACTTATTAAAATGATCATCTCGATGATAAAATCACAACCATGAATTTACCCTGTGGATAATAAAATACTTTTTTTTTCCAATTTTTAGCTACTGCAACAAGTTTAGGGAACTATTCTGAAATATTTTGACCCTTTGGCCTAAAGCAACAAGCTCAAATAATTATTCTAAAACATTCTGACCCTTGTGGAAGCTGTAGTTACCATGTTTATGTCAACTGGTAGAATAAGATATTATTTTTGGTTATTTTTTATTACTTCACTTTTCAAGAATTCAAAATAGGATCTATGACTATAGGAGTTACAAGGTTATAGGGAAGGATAATATAGGGTATATTTTGTCTGTGAGCGTATAAATATACTAATATCATTCATAAAATAGTGTTGGATCAATATTTTAGAGCGTTAACTACAAAAAATAACCATTTCATATCCCACTATCCCATCTCTGAGGTATGGTGCAAGTAATTTTTTCAGGGCTAATCACTTACTAGTGCATTGCATAAACAAACAACCAAAGGCTTCCTATGGTGAGGTTATGAAAATAAATAGGGAGTATTCCTATATATATAAAGGTAAGTGGAAACACAAGTTTTTATAAAACATTATATAATTTCTTACATATTGGTGAAGAACCCCTCACTCCACAAAATTAGGAAAAAACTATTAACCACTTATCCCTAAATGACAAATATTTATTATCTTTAAAAAATTTAGAACATAGTTTATAACCTAAATAAAGAAGAGAGCAAAAGGGAAAATTTTGGGGAAGAAGCTTAGTGTTTCACCCTTTTAACACTTTCTAATCACCAAGATCCTAATTGGTCAAAGTGAGAGCAAATGATGGACAAAAGTAAAGAACCCTAAATAATTGAAAACTATTGTAGTAAAATGCCCTTAGAAAAATCTCCAATACCAGATGTTGAAAAAACTTGCTTGTAGACAAATTAATATAACAACAAAATATAGCCAATATATATTGATTGGAAAGAGAATAACAATAATTTATTGAATATGTTAGAATCTCAATACAAAGTATAGAATGCCTCTTCAAGGGGGAAACCTCCTTTGAGCACAATTCAATATAGATTATTCAATAGATTATCTTTCCTCTTACACAAACCCTCTATTTAAGCTATTCTAATCAAAACAACTACTAACTCCCATACATGTGGGATAATTACAAATAGTAAATGGGATGTCTTACAAAGCATGTGCATCCAAGCTTCTATTAATAATACATAATATAAACTAGAAGAGTTAGGATGAAGGGGTCCTAAATTTTTCAAGATGCTCTAGATGAAAAAATGATAGACATTGATTCTCTAACTTTGGCACAGATAATTGAGACCAATTCTACACCTACATGTCTTATATCAATGTATTTGTGACCATCTAATTTTGTAATGTCATCATGAGCATTCCTATTTCACTAGTATCTATAACTACCACCTTTGAACAAATAGATCAAATTGTTTCAGAAGTTACTATAGTTGATTCACAAAAAAGCATTATAGTATCTCCCCTCGTGTCCTAATAATGACCCTTAGTATAAATTGTTTGGTAAGTATTTCACCTTATCTTATTTTCACCATTATAATTCCTATAGACTTGACACCAACAAAGCCTTTGGATACCATCCCATAAACTTTGGAGGTACTTTTTGATGCTCCAAAAAATTCATTTATTCTCATACACACATCTACTTCACAATCAACTCTCCCATTTCCTCACCCACACCTACTCATCCATCACCATTGATAAAAAATACTCCCATTATCACTTTCATCTCATCCATTTCATAAACTTTGTCTCCATCCTTAGTAATGGCTCAACATGGAAAATATTCTTAAAGACACTGTATTGATAGCATGCAGTTAGTGAAGGCTTGAAGATCTGAAATGGTAAATCAATATGAACCAAAGATCAAATTAGAATTTGAAAATATTACTGGCAAATTAAATAGAATAATGAAGAGAAAATTCAATTTAGGTAAAACTCTCATAGTGTGAGATATAAGAAGAAGAATTTTTTATAACTAAGAAAATAAAGATATCTACCAAAGGAACAACTAGAACCCTTGAATATTCCAACAGTGATGAATAATTCTAAGAAGATCCAAAATCAGTGATGAGATCTTCTAATCAAAAATCTGAAAAGATAGTCAAAGGAATGAAAAATAAACTCAAAATTCTAGAAATAGAAGCAAATATCAAAATCCATACAACTGGAGTAAATGGGGTTGAGAATTCTTTGAGTACACTTTTAAATTATTTGACTAAAATTCATGAAGCTAGGACAAAGAATGAACTTTTGTTTGGTAATGTCTAGAATTACTTAACATATGTTATTACGAGTTAGAAGAAATTTGACATAATGTCCCTTGTGGTGAAGAGGAACATGATTTCTAACATTCGTCCGATGAAAATTTCAAATATTAATGTGTCAAATTTCTTGGTCAAGACATGAACTTGTTTAGAATAAACTTTAGTTAATGTAAACATGGAAATGACACCACTTAATAATTACAAGCAAGATATCCTACTTATTTTGAAGTAGGCTAATATGCTTGAATTATTCCTTACAAATAATGATTTAATAACACTCAATTTACAAGTTTAATTAATAGATTTTTATCTTCATTCAAGGATAAAATGGCATAGGTTGACACAACAAGTGGTTAGCAGGTTTTTTATTTTGTCTCCCATGCAATTGAAAGAGTCTATAAAGCCAAAAAAATCAAGGCTTATCTTTTACATCCCATTCATCAATATGCATCACTTGTGATAAAGGTTGAACATCGCTTCAGAAGGCTAGTAATTGATAATTCCATAATTGGCGAAGACTATGAACACTACATGCAAGGATACAAAGGCAAGAAAATGGCCACATAATGATAGGAAAATGAATAAGCACAAAGTGACTTTGAAACTGCAAGTTCTAATTTTTTAAGTTTGTTTGCAAAGCAAATGTGTTTATTTTTAGACTTTAATTGTATCTTTAATTGCATCAGAGTATAATTTCATGCACACTTTTTTTCTAGATGTAAAGATTCATAGTCTTTTATTATAAATACAATTGTAAGACTTTTTTTATGAAAGAAGAGTTATTGAAACTTGTCATGCTTTACAAATCTCTGGAGATGTTTTGTGAATTTGTGAATTTTTTGTTTCCTTAAAATTTTGATTAATGTTATACATGTTTTAAAATTTAGTATTAATTTTAATTATTTTTCTCTGAATTAAATACATTTTATGATTAAGAAAGTTAATAATGTTGATAAATAATTATTCTAAAATTAAAATGTTATGTTTGTGACACTTTATGTGAATACTGAAGTCAATGAGTATTGGTTTACATACGATGACATCTAACAAAAGTGTTGGTTGTAATGAATATCATCTTGATGTGAAATCTGAATATTTTTTCTTAGTTTGGCCTCCTTTCCTATTTAATGTTTTATGTCACAATTCTTTCATATAATATAACATCATTGTCAATATTCATCTTAGATTAGTTTTGTCTTGTTGACCAATTTTGACCACCAGGTCAAAAGGGTCAACCCATATAGTTTGAATCTTTTTCATAGGGATCTCCAATCTTGTAAATGGTCACCTAGATCTTATAATGGACTTCAAGTCATCAAAAATCCTTGATTAGCATTGCTTAAGGTTTGGTCTCTTTATGTACTTGTATAGTCTTCAAAGGTCATTCATGAGTTATTGTTTTTTGTCATATGTGTCCAAGATTTTATAATTGTGATGAGTCATAATTTGAGTTATTTTCATAACGTCAAGGTCATATAGTCATGCATTAGTCTTCCATCATGTTTTTCATACACCACAAGGTTTTTAAGTCATTTTCTAAGCCAATTTGAAGAATGGTACATACTTTTTAAAAGGAAAAAAATTCAATGAGAGATTATAATATGTATAGTGTTAGAAGGTGGTTAGAGGATGGTCAGATTCAGATAAAATTGCAATCTAACATCTAAAGATAGATAATCATTCAATAGAAAGCAATTTTAAGTCACTTTTATGACCAAGAGGATCTGCCTTTAGGTGTAGATGTGTATAATAGTGTCTTTTCAACTTCTCCACATGTAAAATGAACTTAAATAGGTATTGAGAGGTCAATAGATGTATAAAAATAGTCAGAATCCTAGTTGATCTCTTCACAAGCTCAACAAAACCAAAAGTTTATGCTTGTTTCATGAACATGCAGAGGAGTTGGGTCAAATGATCCTAGGCATAGGAGGGAGCCCTCATAGGCTTAAGATTCATGAAAATATTATAGGGTTTAAGGGGTTGAATTGTATGAACCATCACTAATAAGATAAGCAATCAAAAACACCTAGTATACCCCATAGGCTCATGTTTTACACCAATTCCATGTAGTTTGGAGATTTTTGGTGCATGATGAAGATTATATGAGGTTTATATGTATATTCACAATCATTCCACATTTATTTCCACCAATTTGGCATGTGTGAGCTTTCATGGGATCAAGAAGAGCGTCTATGAGAGATATGTCAAAAGTTGCATTTGAAGTTTTGGAGGATTTGATAGGTTATAGTACATACAAGGGATGGTTATATGTTTTCACAATCCTCTCATCTCATCTAAATCTATCCAACATGACTGGTCATTCTGTACATAGTCCTCTAAGTAGCATTCATGCTCCTAGCTTGAAGACTGTGTCATGAAATTGCATGTGAAAATGGAGTAAAAAGGTCTTATATTACATTGTTTATAGGTGTATAAGAGTCTTTATCTCATAATATATGTGATTACCAATGAATAAATGATCTTAAATTTGAAGGATCAATCCAAATATCATACAAGGCTTAAGGCATGAAAAAATGCAAACCTGTAGGTCTCTTTTTCATGAGAGATACATGTTTTGTACATCAATATTTGAGTTTAAAAACCTAAATGTTGATTAATATGTAGTATCTCTATACTTATAGAGGTCCAAGATAAATGGAGAAAATGTGGTTTTAAGACTTAATGCTCAAGACATCCTAATCACCGCCTATAGGCAAAATAGCAAGGTTGAACAGTTTGAAGCCTTGAGTCAGCATGGAGAAGGTTTGAATATATACATGTGAAATATGGAGAACAAATGAGATCCATTAATATAGAGTCTCACCTCATAGTGTTCTCATGTGATGAGCAATACATTGAGAGAGTGGAAACCTAAACAAGCCTATTATAGGAAGATCAAAATAAACATATATGTATGGTCAAGCAGAGGGATAATTTTGAATGTTAAGGAGCCTTAAATGAGGCTTAGATACTATTAGAGTGTCAATTATCTAGTTAAATAAGTCCATGATTCAAAGCTTGATATTCAAAATATTCTCAGCCCATCACTTATAACCATGTCTTGAATAGACATGAGGGAGAAGATGTATATTTTTTAAGATGTGAGGTCTTGAAGAAGCTGTAAAGGGTCAAAGGAAGAAACTAAATTCTAAACATTGTTATGAAGGTAATTGAAGTGCATAATGACTTGAAGAAGATATCCTAAACCCCAAATTGTAATCAAAACACCAAATGATCACCTACATGACTGCTTGAGTAACTTAAGTTGGTATTCACACTTGAGAAGAGGATGCAATGTATAATAGTGGAGTTGGGTCTTAAAGAGATATAAAAGGTGTAAAAAGTCACTAAAGTTAAAAAGATGACCTAAAGAGAGGCCAAAGATGATGATCAAAACAAAATTCACTTGAACCCTACAGACACACAACCAAGTACTCCTACAGGCCTACCTACCTACATGAAGGGTACCTACTTGGTTTGAAAGAAAGGATATTTTTAAGAAGAATTAAATCACATGGAATGATCCTCTAAGGTTAATATGACTCCATATGATATTTAGAGTCAACAAAAATAGTGTCAATATTGATAGGTCTGTTTAGGCCTAGTAAGCCTAAAATCACACACACAAGTCTATGTGTACAATCATGAGAAGAGTGATTTGTTGAGGGTGAAATAAAGACCTAATAAAATTAATAAGTTGCATAATGGTGGTAAAGACCCTATATTGTCATCCATAAGTAGATCAAGACAAGATAAGTGGCAATTTGGCCTATGAAACCTTCTCGAACTCTTCTAGTGCATGACTGTAATTCAAGATCAAGATTCTCTTGCTCAATATGACCCTAACCTTATGAATGGGGTCCAATGGTTTATATGGATTGTGAAGGGGTATATATACTTCAATATTCTGACATTAGTTATTGGTTTATGTCCCCAACCTTTATGAACACTATTTAAGATTGCATAACACTCTTTAATGGCATAGTAGAGACCAGAGGAGCACTTTATTGTGCTTATAACTATATGTAAAAGTTGCATGGGAACCTAAGCATATATGGATAGTTGAATACACTTATTCACTTGAATTATGTGGCATTGTTTCATAAGTTAAGGCCCTAGGGTTTATGAATAATATTAAGAACCTAAACTACTCTAAACCCTCCTAAAACCCTAATAAGAACCTAATGAGAGAGATTAGATTCAAAGGTGCATGAAATGATTTGGATTGCTCCTAAAACCACTTGGACACCATGATTCACTCTAGTAGGAGTATCACCATGACACTTGTTTGTACTTGCACCTATATGGATGCAATAAATGCTATGTTTTTACAAGGGTTTGAGCTTAAAATAAGGTTGTTGACCTCATGGCCAAATTAAAACAATTGAAGAGGATAGATTGAGGTGTCTTATACCTATTCAGGTTTAAAAACTCTGTACATGTCACCCTAAAAGTGCTCCTACAAGTCTGATTGTGGAAGGCAATGTGAAAAAGGCTTATGAAAGGCTAGGTTTTTTTGACATCACCTATCTATGCAAGGTCTCAGAAGCCAAAATTTGGCATAGAGGATGGTCATAGGATAGGGAAAGTGAATCAATCATTTAATATAAGTTTCAAACCTGTGGTATGTATATGGAGAAAAATCTTAGTTTTTAGGACTAGAGACCTAATTGAGGCCTAATTAGAAAGAGAGATCAGGTGATTAAATAGACTTCCACTCAGAGTTGGGTCATGAAATTTGTCATGGAGATGTACAAGCATACTAGGTACTAAAAAATATGATTATTTTCCCAATATAATCCATACATTCTTACACATAGTGAGTTTTATGTATTTTCAAGATTACAAGGAATTGGGATAGAATGCAAGCTTTGGGTGCAAATGAGATCCTGGTAAGTGTTTGAAGGATCCAAATGAGTTGTCTCAAGTATGATAAGATATAAATATTACATTCATTGAGATATATTGCATTAGTGAATATGGAATCAAGATTTGACACTTGCGAACAAGGAGAGGCATAGTAGACAAATGAGCTTCAAACACTTAAGGAGTTATGTGATGATTGCCACTAAAATGTTAGTATAAGGGAGTTTTTAAATGCATGATAGGTGTCAAAGAGGAATTATGAAGGTAGTTAAATGTGGGCCAATGATAAATCAACCCATTTTTTACTCTTCACATGTTAAGATTGGCAGTTTGAATGAATGATGAACCATGAAACTCTCCTATGCTAACTCCCTTGAAATTGATGATCAAGAAATGCAACACATGTCAAATAAGAGTTTCTAGATTGTTATAAAACTAATTTATTATTTGTATATGGATCTTAGATTATAAACACTTCTCTCTCTCTCTCTCTCTCTCTCTCTCTCTCTCTCTCTCTCTCTCTCTCTCTCTCTCTCTCTCTCTCTCTCTCTCTCTCTCTCTCTCTCTCTCTCTCTCTCTCTCTCTCTCTCTCTCTCTCTCTCTCTCTCTCTCTCGGCATTGTAACACATCCACATATTAGTATGGTAAATCCATGTTGACTTGAACACTGATTTGCATTTGGAATAAAGATTCAAATTGGTTTTGGTTTTATCAATTATTACATTAAGTGTATGAAGTGGTCTTATTTTTGGATGACAAGTGATAATTTCCTTGCATTCATCTATCTCTTCCATGCTTTGTGTGAAAAAAATACTTTATACTAGATCATATGATGTGTAGTTAGATGTTTTATGTGATTTTAAGTGTAAGGATGATTATTAGTGACCATTATTAGGCCTATTAGTCATCCACCTTGAATAATACTTTTCATTCTACCTTCATATTAAAATGCTATTGTTAGAATAACCTTGGATTTTGAGATCAGCTTTGTAGTTGCTTTCCATAGTGAAAGTTCAAGTAAGTTGTGGAATTTATCTTGTTACATCACCTCCATTATATTAGTGTTTAATCTCATTTTATCCCTTTTCCTTTGAATCAAGTAGGCTAGTGATTAGTTTTAGGTTTTGTACATGGGAGCTAGTCCATAATCTAGAGATTCCCCTCTTAAAATTATTACCCACAACATATGAGGTGTGTCAATGTTATTCCAAATTTGAAGAGGCTTGAGTAGATACTTTTAGGGTGTGAATTTGGGTGATAAAAATTATAGCATGCATAGGTAGGACCTTATGGTCTAATAAGTTGTCTAAGGTGGATGTTGATCTTAACACATCTGAAGTTGTAAAATCTTCCTTCGTGTGGTATCTGGTAACTCCAATAATTATTAGCTCTTAATTTCATACTAGTTCCTCAATTTCATACCTAAGGTAAGAATAAGATCCTATACTAAAGGTATTCCTTTTGAATTTTTAGAGTTTACTTACCATTTAGTTAGATCAAAGAGGTTTTCTAACACTCATCCATAACCACATAAATCTTTTGTTGCTCACATACCTATAAGGAGACTCTTATTGGGTCTAATTTTCAAGATGATAACACTAAGGAACCTACCCTTTATTTCTTTCAATGGACATAGTACTCTATCAATTTCTCAATATGATGGCATTCCTATGTTAGCCCTCAAAAGTGTGCTTTCTTATACAAGATAATCTACCATTACCCTTATTGAACACATAAAGAACATTGCTAATTTTTGCAACATACATAACATCACTGAAGAGAATTTTGTTATCAGGTTATTGGTTGTTTCCTTCAAAGTTAAGTCCCTTGATTGGTATGGTACTTTATCCCCTAATTATATCATTATATGGGACTAATTGGGTGACTCTTTAAGGAGGCGATTTGAAGACAAGAGTGATCACTTGTGTTTGACTGAGAAACTAACTACTACAAAGAGTGCCCCTCAATAATCCATACAAGATTTCAAAAGACATGGGATAGGATCCTAATCTTGGTAAGGCCTACTACACATCATGTTTTTCTATATTATCTTAAGGCTTTCAAAAGTGACATATCCATGATGATTCAATCTATGGGAGGGGATACACTACCTAATGCCTATGATACTACTATAAGGGATAAGAATTGCCTTAAGCAGGTTGGAAATATCTTTCCTAGACTACCTATACCTTTATTTCCTGATTTTCAAACTCTTATGCCCACTATGACTCCCATCCCCATGCCCAAACATAAGCAAGCTCCCTCCAATCAGTCGAGTAAGTCAAATGATGTAGATCTGATAAAGGCTCTTAGAAAAGAGAAAGAAAATATCAAGAGGTAACAAAAACAATCATAATTTAGGTCTTTTCAAGGTTATTATTAACCATATCATCCCTATTAGTCTTATCAGTCTCCTAGATCATATTTTCAAGGCCACTCTCAAGGACAAGGACAACTAACTCAAGTAAAGCAATACAATTGTCAAAATCAGAATGCTCCTTCTACCCCAAAAGTTATTATACCTATCCAAGATAACCTTGTGAAAGATAATGGAGAGCATCTTCTATGGGATTAGCCTCATGAATCATTCACCTATGCAAATGAGACATTCAACCAAGATTATATGGCACAATGGGGAACAATGCCCGTTATGACTCAAGAAGAGATACCTAGTGGAGGAGAAAGTAATGGAGAGAATACCCAATCAGAGGCTACCTTGATGAACTACTTTTAATAATATTCATGTGCAGTCAAATATCAAGGGAACTTAAACATAGACTCAAATCCTATAGCTAAAAATATAAGGTCAAAATGAAGATTGGTTGAAGAAGTACAAGGGATAACTCATGGTTTGAGCATGAACTCTCCAACATCCAAAAGGGTAGGTGTGTTAAATGCATCCCATATTACTTTGGTAAATCAGAGATTTAATAATTCTAAAGTTCCTCCTATGCATCAAGTAACACAAGGTCTTGGTAGTGGTATGTCTACTAAAGGGTATGACAAGGTTTGCATCTCTCCTATGAGAATTGTTGAATAGATAAATAAGGTCCATGTAAGCATACCAATGTGGGATACATTATCCATTCCTAGACAAAGAGATCTTCTCCAAAATGATCTCTCCAAGCTCAATGCAACACCTAGGCAACCTAGTGAAAGAGGGGCAATTTTGGCAAATGCATTGAACCCTAATGATAGGCAGCCAACTAAAATAGATAAATTAGATAAACCTCCTCCCTTTTACCTCTCTATAATCATTAGAGACTCACTAGTCCATAATTTCTTGATTGACAGTGGGGCAAGTACCTCAATCATGCCAAAACAAGTAATTGACAATCAGAATTTGAAGTATGAACTAAACTCCAAGGGGGTGTTATAATTGGATGGATCAGCTACCAAAATAGTTGACATCATCAAAGGTTTATATCTAACTCTCCATGCTTGTCCTACCTTATCTATCTCACAAGATGTTGTAGTTGTGTATGTACCACCCCACTTTGTTCTTTTTTGGTCAAGGGATTTTTCTGCTAAGATTAGGGGTACTTGAATTTTGATTGGTCAAATATGGAATTTAGGACAAGGTATGGTGCTAAAATTTCAATCAAGTCTAAACATTTATCTAAATTTCATGTGGAACCTTATGTATCAAACACATCAAACATGAATTTCACTATCACTAAGGAGAGAGACCATCCTAATGATCAAGAAGCTTTGGCACCTCTTGATGGCATACCTGATCTTACCCTTGATGAGTGGGGAGTTGAACATTAAGGGTTTGATCCATATAAAATCATAGAATAAATAGGTATGGGATCATATATCATTCATGAAAAATGTGATGAATTCCTCTAAGTAATCTCTGATTATACTTTCTAATAGGCTACATGGGGCAATTATTTTTTGCATATGGATGATGATGATGATGTTCTAGATATAGTAAATCATGGTTTTAAAAGTAAGGATGTAGTTATACCTACCAAAGAGAAATAAATTCATGAGAATGACACTCAAGGAGGATATGATGATATGTGGCAGTAGTATTATGCCATAATGTAGGAATTTGAAGAATTGACTGGGCCTGTAGCTCCTTAAAAGAGAAATGGGCTTGATGATGAGGTTCATGATGGGTCTAGTGATCATAAAAAAGAGTATGAAATCCATGTAAAATATAAGATAATCTTGGAAGAACATGATCAGGACAAGATAGAGGTTTGTGAGAATGATGAGCAAAATAGAGACCAAGTTGATCATAATCAACTTGCAGATGTGTTCGCCAATTGAGAAGTCAAGCTTGATGACTCTAGATACCTACTATATCATAATTCAAATGAATTTGAGGTTGTCAAGAGTTTTATGATTCCTAAAGAGAATATTGGGAAGTGTCAAGCAAGCATAGAAAATATTAATTAGGTTGAAATGTCAAACAAGCCTCAAAGAGATCTAAATGAACCATTCAAAGGAGATCTAGGTGATGTACTTGCAGTTAGTAGAGTTTCCAAGAATTGTAAGTCATTTGATCACCCTAGTAAGAAAGTTATCATTGATAAACATTCATCTTATGTTGGTTTGTTCTCATGGAGCAATAATGATTCTAGAAACATTATTTTTGATCCTGGTTAAATTCAAGGAGATTTTCATCACTTAAAACATGTGTTGAGGCTTTGTATATAATAGGTTAGTTGTGTTTGTTTTCCATAAGTTCTTATCAAATGTTTTGTGTGAGTCTCTTGTTGTGTGGTTTTCCCTAAATGTTTTTGGTATGTTTTATTATTTTTTGATTTGTGGTTTGGTGTGAGTTTGAATTTTCAAGAGGTATATCAATTTCAGATTGCAGCATGAGAGTGACTTAATTTCCCAATATAAGGATAAGGCCACTAATCTACAACATTACATGCATGTTACCCCTATGAATCATCAATTTGTTGACTAATTTTGACCCCCAAGTCAAAATGGTCAACCCATATAGTTTAAATCTTTTTCATAGGGCTATTTAAGCTTATATATGGTCACCTAGGTCTTGTAATGGTTTTGAAGTGTCCAATTAAATCCTTAATTAACATTATTTAAGTTTTCGTCTCTTTATGTATTTATATAGTCTTCAAAGGTCATTCATGAGTTAATGTTGTTTTTCATATGTGTCCAAATTTTTATCATTATGATGATTCATAGTTTGAGTTTTCATATGTTCAAGGTCAAATAGTCATGCATTAGTCTTCCATCATATTTGTCATACACCCCAAGGTTTTTAAGTCATTTTCTAAGTCAATTTAAAGAATGGTACATAATTTTCAAAATAAAAAAAATTCAAAGAGATATTATAAAATGTATTGTATCATAATTTGGTTAGAGGAAGGTTAGAGTTAGATAAACTAGAAGTCTAACATCCAAAGATAGAGAATCATTCAAGAGAAAGTAATTTTAAGTCACTTATACAGACAAGAGGATCCACCTTCAGGTGAAAATGTGTATAACAATGTCTTTTCAACTTATCCAAATGTAAAATGAGATTACATAAGTGTTGATAGGTCAACAGATGCAAAAAAAAGTTATAAGTCTAGTCGAGCTCTTCACAAGTTCAAGAAATCTAGAAGTTTATGCTTGTTTCATGAACATGTAGAGGATTTTGGTCAAATGATCCTAGGCATATGAGGGAACCCTAATGGGCTTAATAATCATGAAAATATTTCATGGTTTAAAGGGTTGACTTGTATGAGCCATCGCTAACAAAATAAGTAGTCAAAAACACATAGTAAACCCCACAAGCTCATGTTTTACACCAATTCCATGTAGTTTGGATCTCATTGGGTCATGATGATTACTGTAGGAGGTTTGTATGGATATGAAAAATCATTCCATGTTTGTTTCCAATAGGTTGAAATGTGTGAGTTTCCATGGGATCAAGAAGATATTCCATGAGAGAGATGTCATAGGTTGCACTTAAAATTTTAGAGGATTTGATAGGTTACAATGCATATAATGGATGGTTAAATGTTTTCAAAATCCTTTCATCTCATCCAAATTTATCCAACATTACTGGTCATTATGTACATAGTCCTCCAAGTAGCATCCTCCAAGTAGCATTCATGTTCCTATCTTGAAGATTGTGTTATGAAACCACCTGCAAAAATGGAGTAAAAATGTCTTATCTTGCATTGTTCATAGGTGTATGAGAGTCTTGACCTCATAATATATGTGATGACCAATGAATAAATGATCACAGATTTGAAGGATCAAGCCAAATATCATACAAGGCTTAAGGCATGAAAAAGTGCAGACCTATAAGTCTTTTTTCATGAGAGATACATGAATTTTGAATCAATATTTGAGTTTGAAAACCTAAATTTTAAGGGAGCTGTAGTGTAGTTATACTTCGATAGGTCCAAGATCAATGGAGAAAATGTGGTTTCAAGACTTAATGCTGAAGACATCCTAATCACCACCTATATGAAAAATAGCATGCTTAAACAATTTGAAGCCTTGAGTCAGCATGGAGAAGGTCTGAATAAATACATGTGAAATATAGAGAACAAAGGAGATCTATTCAGCTAGAGACTAATCTCATAGTGTTCTCATGTGATGACCGATACATTGAGAGAGTGGAAATATAAACAAGCATGTTATAGGTAGAGAAAAAGAAGCATATTTGTATGCTCAAGCAAAGGGATAAGTTTGAACATGAAGGAGAATTAAATGAGGTTTAGATACTATCAAATTTTCAATGGTCTAGTTTAATAAGGCCATGATTCAAAGCTTGATATTCAAAAGACTCTCGGGCCATCACCTACAACCATGTCTTGAACAGACATGAGAAAGAAGAGATATGTTTATGAAGATGTGAGGTATTAAAGAAGCTCTAGAGGTTCAAAAGAAGACACTAAATTATAAACATTGTGATTAATGTCATTGAACTACCTAATGACTTGAATAAGAGATCCTAAACCCCAAATTATAGTCAAAACATTAAATGATCCACTGCAGGACTGCTTGAGTAACTTAACTTGGTTTTCAAACTTGAGAAGAGGATGAATGTATAATAATAGAATTGGTGTTTAGAGAGATATACAAGGTGAAAAAATTCATTAGAGGTAAAAATAAGACCTAAAGAGAGGCTAGAGAGGATGATCAAAAAAAAATTCACTTGAACCCTGTAAACACACAACCAAGTACTACTACAATCTTGCCTACCTAAACGAAGGGTGCCTACTTGGTTTGAAATAAAGGAGATTTTTAGGAAGAAATAAATCACATGGAATGATCCTCTAAGGTTATTATGACTCCATATGATCTTCAGAGTCAACAAAAATGGTGCCAATATTGATAGGTTTGTTTAGGCCTAGTAAGCCTAAGATAACACACACATGTCTATGTGTACAATCAAGAGAAGAGTGATTTTTTGAGGGTGAAATGAACACCTAAGGACATTAAAAAGTTTAATAATTATGGTATAGATCCTATAGTGGCATCCATAAGTAGAGAAAGATAATAAAAGTGGTAATTTGGCCTATGAGACCTTCTCAAGCTCTTTTAGTGCATGACCATAGTTCAATACCAAGATTATCTTGCTCAATGTGACCCTGAACTTGTGCATGGGGTCAAATTTTTTTCAAGGATGGTGAAGGGGTATTTATACTTCAATATTCTGGTATTAGTTATTGGTTTGGGTTCCCAATTTTTATAAACACTATTTAAGACTACAGATCACTCTTCAATGGCATAGTAGAGACCCAAGGATCACCTTCTTGTGATTAGAGCTATAAATAAAAGTTGCATGGGAACTTGATCATTTATGTGTAGTTGAAGACACTTGTTCACTTGAATTTTGTGGAATTGGTTCAAGATTTAAGGCCCTAGAGTTTATGAACAATCATTAAGAACCTAAACTATTTTAAACCCTCTTAAAACCCGAATAAAAACCTAATGAGAGAGATTAGATTCTGAGGTGCCTAAAATTCATTGGATTGATCCTAAAACCACTTGGACACCATTATTCACTCTAGGAAGATTATCACCATGACATTTTTTTGTACCTACACCTGTACGACATAATAAATGTTATGTTTTTGCAAGGGTTTGAGCTCAAAATAAGGTTGTTGACCTCTTGTACAGATGTAAACCATTGGGGAGGATGGATTGAGGTGTATTATACCTCTTTAGGTGCCAAAATAGGTACATTTCACCCTAAAATTTCTCCTACATGTATGATTGTGGAAGGCAATGTGAAAAAGGCTTGTGAAAGGCTAGGTTTTTTGCCATTTCATGGTTCACCTTTCTACATAAGGTCCCATAATCTCAAATTTGGCATGGAGCATGGTCATAGGATGGGGAAATTGAATCAAATAATTACTAAAAGTTTCACATTTTTGGGAGGTTTATGGATCAAAATGTTAGTTTCTAGGCCTAGAGACCTAATTACAAAAAGAGATAAGGTGATTAAACACACTTTCACTTAGATTTGGGTCATAAAATTTATCATGGATATGTAAATTCATACTGGGTACTCAAAACAATGTCTAGTATACAAAGATAATTTGTACATTCTTCCACACAAGGATCTTTATGTATTGTCAAGGCTACAAGAAATTGAGAGAAAATACAAGCTTTGGGTGAAAAATGAGATCTTGGTGAGTGTTTTAAGGATCCATATGAGTTGTCTCAAGTTTGATAAGATATTAATATTCCCTTAACAAAGAGAGATTACATTGGTGAATATGGAATCAAAATTTGACACTTGAAAGCAAGGAGAGGCGTTGTAGATGAATGGGCTTCGAGACACCTAAGGAGTTGTGTGATGATTACCACTGAAATATCAGTATAAGGGAGTTTTCAAATGCATGCTAGGTATCAAAGAGGAAGCCTGAAGGTAGCTTATGGTGATCTAATAATCATGAAACCCATTTTTCACTCTTCACATGCCAAGATAGGCAGTTTGAATTAATGATGAACCTTAGAACTCTCCTACACCAACTCCCTTGAAATTGATGATCAATAAATGCAACAGAAGTCAAAGAAGAGTTTATAGGACTGTTATACAACTAATTTATTTTTTTAACTAGTTCTTAGATGAGAAAAACTTTTCAATTTATCTTTCCCATGCCTCTCTCTCTTTCTCTCTCTTTTTCTCTCTTCGTTATTCTCTATATATGCTACCTCTTTTGGTATTGTAACACATCCACATATTGATATGGTGAATCTCTACTAAATTAAACATTGATTTGGGTTTGTATTAAAGATTCAAACTAGTTTTGGTTTTATCAAGTCTTATATTAAGTGTATGAAGTGGTATTGTTGTTGGATGACAAGTGATAGTTTCCTTCCTTACATTTATCTGTCTCTTCCATGCCTTGTGTGAGAGATTTACTTTCTAGCGGGACATATGATGTGTAGTTATCTACTTTATATGATTTGAAGTGTAAGGAGGATTATTAGTGCCCATTATTATGCCTATAATTCATCCACCTTAAATATCACTTTGCATTCTACCTTCATATTGAAACACTATCGTTAGAATAACCATGGATTTTGAGATCAACTTTGTAGTTACTTTCCATAGTGCAAGTCAAGTAATTTGTGGAGTTTATCTTGGTGCATCACCTCCATTAGAGTAGTGTTTAATATAATTCTATCCCTTTTCCTTCAAATCAAGTATATTAGTGATTAGTTTTAGGCGTTGTATATGGGAGCTAGCCCATAATCTAGATATTCACCTCTTAGAATTGTTACTCAGCATATGAGGTGTTTCAATCTTATTCCAAATTTGAGGAGGCTTGAGTAGCTCTCCTTAGTGTGAAAATTTGGGTGATAACATGTCTATCATTTAGAAACTGGCTAATTTTCTTATAAAAATGTTTCTAAAAAAGTAAACCTTTCCATTGCTCTACCATTATTATTTCAAACACTTGTTTATTCATAAAACTACATCCCTGCAACTCAGTTGTGGGTTAACTTTGGCAATTCTAAAATAAGAATATGAAAACCCATCAACCTCTTATATCAATGAGAAACTTGCATGAACATATAACATCTACAAACAATTCACATTCCATGCCTTTATATATATATATATATATATATATATATATATATATATATATATAAAGTTGCCCAAATTATTATGTTCAATGGCTTGAATTTAGGGATGACTTAGTAAACAATTAAAATTGATGGGTCATCATAGGGCAACACCATTTTGATTTTTTGAAATGGTCAATAAGATTACTTCTATGTGGTGTTGTAGTTAAGGTGTACTTTGTCCCATTCTATTTCTACATGGCATTCTAGGATATTTCCAATCCACATGTTAATCTTTAAGGCAAATGCAGGTGCATTTTTATTTTTTGTTCTATGGTTAATTTTAAGAGTTATAAACTCACACATTAGGTTTCATTGGGGGTTTGGATAACTCTAAAAAATTGGTATGAATTTTAGAAAACTAATTTGAAAGCATCTTTTAATACTGATAGCATGGTGTGTGTGTGTGTGTGTGTGTGTGTGTGTGTGTGTGTGTGTGTGTGTGTGTGTGTGTGTGTGTGTGTGTGTGTGTGTGTGTGTGTGTGTGTGTATTTGTATCAACTTGGTAGAATGGTAAGTGCTATCAGACTTCAACTTGTTATAGGTAATCTAAAAACTGTCATTAACACCTACTTGATGATATATTTTTTATGACACCCATAATTTAGGATTAGTTTCTAAGATTTAGTTATTTTAGTTTATATTTTTGTATTCAGGTGATTTATTTATGTTATATTTTTCAAGCATCGTCCATGATGTACAGGTGTTAAGAATAAGAACCCTACCACATAGTGCATTGCATAAATCACCTAAGTTAAAGTAAGTCCTTTCATATGCTACATGAGCCTTCTTTATGTTCAAACAAATTCATTCCTATTTTGTTGGTCATTATTCATGGCTTGTCACTATTAGAATTCATATTCTTAAATAATTTTACAGAAGTGAAATACTAAATCTGACAAGTGTTGAGGGTTCCTTTCGAATTCATTTATATGCATGTTCTATAAAATTCAAACAACTAATATCTAGCCAAGTTCCATAATTTGTGTTTTTAAGAGACACATTTTCTTGTTTTAAAACCCTTTTTTTGAAGTAAAAATACTATAATATAATATGTGAATGAGGTTTCCTGGACTTTAATTATTGTTGGATTTGCACAAAATGCACTTGTTGGAAAAGCATGAGATGTATAAGGAAATGAAATTCCAAGGATTAAATCTTAAATGAAAAACCAATATATCATGTAGTTCTATTAAAGGAGAACTTTTATTATTAGTTATATGCTACAAAAATATAACTATAAATTCGTTATTAAAACTTAGCCATTACAAAATTTGGTTACAATCAATAATTCATGCATTACTTTTGAGTATTATAGTGGAACAAAATTATCAACTAATGGGATATGTCACTTAGTTGTAAATTGTGTCTCATTAAAATCTTTTACATTACATCAAATGATAACATTCACAAGCTAGAGAAGGCTCAAAAGGCACATCTCTGATAGCATTTGCAATATTAATTATCAAATAGACTATATGCAGGTTGTGGTTGTATCCTGTAAAAAAAGCTTTACCAATTTGGAATAATATTTGAGGTGAATACTAGTTAAGACCACCAAATCAACATTGGTGAAACACTTAAATGAGATAATATACCATATGTATTGAAAAGGTTGAGGCTATGTCTAAGGAGGATCACTTCTACAAGTGACGTGAAAGAGAGGCAATGGAACTTATCTAACATCCAAACAATTTGAAAAGTGATGAGTGCTTGAGATGAAGTCATTCATGTAGACCCACCATCCTCAACCTTACAGGAGCTCAAACTACCTAAATTGAAAATTGATGTTCCCTTTTGGTAGATATATATGACATCTTACATTTATAATAGAGTTGTTTACACTAGCAGGTGTTACCAGAGGTGCAATAAAATTTTGATAGGGAAACAGTGAATGGATTTACAAGTGAACAAAAAATGGGAATGGATAAACCTTATTGTATGGAAATATTATTTTGTGAATGAAATTGATTTAAAAAAATGCAATGCTATTATAGTGTGAGAAGACTTGAACAATGCACATGAAGAAGATGAACTTCTGAAAGGAGGAACACGTGATCACATGTATGGGGGAGACACAATTATGGATGTGTTTCATGACACCAAACATAAATGGAAGCAAAATATCTTTCTAAAATAACGTTAAACTTGTGTTGGATCTTGGGAATCCTTCCACTTTGAAGGTCAAACGTACACCAAATTGCAATTTTTTTTATTTTTTTGTAATCATAAAATTAACATGGAAACATTCATCACCATAATTTTAAAATAAAATTTACATGATTGAATTAGATGGAATGATTATCATGACATAAAAATTACCATGAAAGCTTTGGAGTGAAGTTGAGTGTAGTTGGAAATGTTGTTGTAATATTTGTAAATTATAGACAGATTAAAATGATGATACCATAAAAAACCTATCACTTATCAAGATCCCTTGTTGAATTTATGATATGATGATGAATGTTGACTTGAGGAAGAGACTGTGGCGGGTCATAATTTACTCTTAGTTGGGATATTTATGTGACATGTTGGGTTAGGTGTTATTCTACTCTAGTGTGATCTGGATTCTATCATTAATCAAGGTATGTGTTATGCCTTCATCGCTATTAGTTTTTTAGGGTAGTAATCATTGTTCAAAGATGATATATGATGAAACCTTATTTAAAGGTATTTTTTGAAATAATGAATTTTGAGGAACAACTTTTTATGATGTAAACTTGCCTTAAGGGTACTATTTAAGATTATTGACTTTTTAGGTATATTGGTATTTTGTGTTATGACTCCATTAATATTATTGATATACTACTTTGTATAAAGTAAATATTTCTAAATTTTTTGTATAATATATCTATACCTTAAGCATATTGCTTGATGTTGTTCATTACTTCAATACATTAGTAGTCTCCTACACCATGTTTTTATTTCTCTACTATTAGTTTCTAATGTTTATATGTTTTAATTTCTAAGTTACACAAAAGATATGTTAAACGTCTTGTTAAAAAAAAATACACTTCACATCCTTGTATATCCATCACAAGTTTGCAATAATTATTTCATTAAACCAAGAATATACACGAGTTTTCTTACAAAGAAAAGAAGACAAGTTAGTTGAATGCACCCCCAAATCCTTTTGAATCTTTGAATTTATGTATTCGGCTTTCATATATTATATAAAATTATGATGCCATGATTTAAAACATTGATTATTACACCATTTAACACCATATGTTTATTTTAACATTTTTATTGAAATGGAAAAATATCGAGAAAATTTCTAAATGCTTAAATGCCATTAGCAATTCCCTTAAAATAAACATGCATTATTTTATGGTGGTGCTCTTCTTATCATTAGTAATTAATGTACCACTTAAATGTAAATATATATTTTGAAAATTTCCCATAAGTTTAAGAGAGGCCATTGTATCATGGAGAAGAGATCACAGTTAACTGAAACTCATCCAATTTAGTGGATTTTAAGGGATGGTAGTTTATGTCCTATAAACATGAACAAAATGCTATGTTGAAAAGTTTAGATGTAACTTTGAACATCTCACAAATTCACCTAGAAATGTGAAAAGAACCCTTGGAACATTAATTTTATCATACAAACTAGATGAAATCCAAATTAAATACTATTTCCTTTTCAAGTAAAAACATTTGACAAATGTTATTAAAGAACATAAGGAATTCATCATTTTCTTAGGATTTATCTGAGGGAAATTCTTCCAATTGGTAGTCAGACTAATGCTTCTGACTTTGTTGGTAGATAATGTTTTTGCATGCTCTTCCATGTGAGTAAACCATTTTCTAGTCTTCTATTTTCATTTTATAGCTCATAGGAGATGTTGTTTTATAGACAATAATATACTTTCATTGATGATATTTATTGTAGGAGATTAAAAACACGTGACAAAAATATTTATTCATGAATACTTCATCAAATAATGATATACTTACTTTTAAAGAGTCATGTGAATTCCTTGTCTTGTTGATTCCTGGCTTCTTGTTCTTTTACAATCCCTTTGATCTAATGTGATGTTTTTAAAACAATAATGTATTGTTTTTCTTTCTCTCTCTAGAAAGTAGTATATCATTTCAAGAGTTGAATTTGGATAATCCACTTACTTTAGGTTGCTAGAAAAATTATGATGTTTTTAGATTGTTTCAAAATATCTTGAAAACATGCTTCACATGCTTTGGATGATAAAAGTTTGTTTCATCTGATTTTTTGTTTTTGGTGGGTAGGTGGTTGAGGATTATGTGCAAGCATAAATAAACAAAATTTATCTTGGGGTGGAAAAAGCTAAATGGTACATTGAAAGCATGGCATGATGTTTAGTAAGATCACTCTAGCATTGCCCTTGAATTCTTCAGTCCCCTATTAACCATAGAATTTAGAGGAAAAAAACATTAACTTTTTTTTAAAAATAGAAAAAATAAAATTTATTTCTTTATAATGATATGGATGACATATCCAAATAGAATAAATGTATAAATGCTTCAACTTAAAAGTCATAGAAATATTAAATGAGATTATAAATAGTTATTTTTGTCACTTGACATCAAATTTTAACTTTGAATGCGCAAATAAGGAGCTTGTATTGGGAACCACCAAGCATTACATAAAGGGGATTTTATGAAAAAATAAAATAAAGACTCAAATCCTAGGCACTAAAAAATACTAGAAACCAATATTGTATATAATTATATCCTTTGCATTCACTTATCTCCATGAACAACAAGTGTGAAAATCTCATGTTTCATGTGTTAGAATCTCTAGAGAACTTAAGACACAAATATAAACAAACAAATATATGAAATAAAATAGTCAAGAGAAGATTCTATGAGGGGATGATAATTAGAATTCTCCTGTGGAAACACAAGAAAAATATCACTTGAAAAAATAAACACCAATGAAAGAAAACCATAGAGTACATTTTTTATGACATCATGCGACACGACATGATTTCATTCACTCTAGAAAGCATGAATAAATATTTTCACTTTTGAGTTCTCAAACGAGTGTTACATGTCACTTATTAATAAAAATTAGCCCCATTTTATTTCAATTGCCAATTATTTCTAAGGTGTAAGTCCACAAGATCTTGTGTTAGTGAGTGCATGAGGACTCTTGTGTTTGAGTAACTTTTGATTTCATGACTACCTAAGTTTATGAGTTTGAATTTTTTTGAGATAGTGATTTGATGAGGTTGTACATGTCTAAGTTTATTGTTTTGTGATTGTTTGCATTTGTGAGTTTGCATCTTGGTATGTGAATCATATGTGAAATCTAGGCCTATGCTAACCTTCAATAAAATGAAAAGATAAATTGAAATTTTACCTAAACATAGGATGAATTCATTTGAAAAATATGTTTGGAATTAATAGATCATTAAAGTAAAATAAAAATTGGAATTTCAATCATAGTTTACTTAGCATACTTAAAATTTTGAGCTATGTTTGAGTGAAAATATTATATTCATAAAATATGAGTGTTAACTTCTAGGGCTCTATCAAAATAAATCATATGTATGAGTGAAATTATTATGCTCATAAATTAGGAGTGTTCACTTCCAAGGCCCTATTAAAATAAGACTAAGTCCAAAATTTAGGGCAACAAATAATATCATTGGAAAATAAAACAATCTTGAATATTGGTTTCTAAACAATATTGTAAATAAATATTGTGTATAATTCTATCCTCTAAATTTACTTATCTGCCAAGTGGTAAAAGTTCTTGTTCCACATATTGGAATATCTAGATCTTTGAAGGCAAATAAATATAAGCAAACAAATCTACCAATGAAAATTTCAAGAAAAGAGTCAACAAGAGTTGACACTTATCATCCATTCATGTGCACTGAAGGAAAATAATAATAGATAAAATAAACACATATGAAAATAACTGAGGACATTCTTGAAAACATCATGTCAAATGGCATGATCTCATTCATGAGATTCTAAGTTTGTAACCTCACAAGACTCAAGTTTTTATAGTTTACATGTGTTTGTGTTTGCAAGTCCACAAGGTTAGAATTTTTTGAGTTTGTGAGTATTTAAGCATCTAGGTTTGCAAGTTTGCAAGTTCCTATTTTGATATATGAAGTATATGTGAGAATCAATCGTATTCCAATCTCCAAGAAAAGGAAAAGGTAAATTTAAATCTTACTAAATCAAGGGATATGACTTAATTGTAAATTATGATTTGAAATTGATAGATTATTAGTGTAATCCAAATGGGAATTTTAAAAATATTTTTCTCGAAGCACTTAAAATCTCAAGCTACATTTTAGCGATAACATGGTACTATGAAAATATGCAAGACTTCATTTCCAAGGCCATATAAAAAATAAAACCAATATCAAAATTTCCAATTCCAAATAATATTATTGAAAAAATGAAACACATTCTAGAAGCTTGGTATAATAAATATTGTATATAATTCTAACCTCTACATTCATGTATCTTGTCAAATTGCATGGCCAATCATAAGTTACTAGGATAGCCTAGGCATGAAGATCCAAAATTAGGATTCCAAGAAGGGGAGTAATCTTGGTTTGCTTTATGTTTTAGTTTGGTAGGTATGATGGGAGTATGCCATGTTCCATAAATAAAAAAATATGAGTGTGAATTATGGACATACTATTAGAGATAGTATCTAAAAATGCAATGTTGTTGTATCATCAACCAAGCAATTAATTATGGTACACTTCGAGTTTATTCTTTCATTACATACGATCACCAATACATTTCCATCATATTTTATTGTTAAAAAGGTTAAATACATTCATATGGTCATCAAATATAACCCTTGTATCCACGAGAGTAAAATTCAATGCTCAACATTATAAAATAAAATGAAGCAATTGGTTGAGGTAAAACATTATGTTGTGTACATCCAAGTCTAAATCCATATTTATATATATTATTTTGGGTGAAGTCAACACTTTTTATCTTACTAATTGGTTCTTTGTTATTATTATTTGGCTTTCCATATCATAAGGGCTTGTGTAAAGAGAATCAACACCCAATACACCCATGTCATTTGTAAATTCAATTGGACCTACTAGGGTAAAATTTATTTTTCCTAACCTTTCATTCCTCGATATCATAACTATGATAATCACCATATTTTAAATCATTATAAGACATGTCATTCATAGAATAATTGAAAACATTTTAAAAATCACATATAAAATTTGAGCCACTACAAGCATGTTAAGGTTTTAACATATTTTCAAAAGACTTAGGGCTTGGGATCAAGTAAATCAAACACAAGGGAGATAGGGTTATTGAATATAATAGCATACAACCCTGAAAATTAGATTAATGTAGAATTTTAATTCAAAATTTTGTGTGTTTATGGTGTCTTTCAAATGGGTTCTTGTCACCCTATTTTGGGTTCCATATGCATTGTGGGTTCTAATTTCTCAGCATTACCCATTGTGTGTTAACTTTCACCAATATGGTTTTATTTTGAATTCAATATGTCTATAAATATACATACAATTACTAAGCACAATCAATCAACATAAGAATATTAAAAAGACATTTAAAAAATTAAAGAATTTTGAAGAGCCTTAGCATTTACTATTGCATTCTACATGAAATCAAGTATTCATTATAAAGTTGGATGTCATAGTAATATACACTATTTCACATTTGAAAATTTGAATGAATTCCATTTCACTTGACATGTTGCCTTTAACATTTTAAATGGTTGAGGGCCTTGATAAGTAGTTGGTGTTTCAAAACCCAATGCTTATGAGTACCTACACACATGAAACAACAACTAGATCAAATGCAAAAGAAAGAGAAAAATTGGGTTATGGGATATTATGGTCATGCAGAGTAGAACCCCTGTTGTCCTAGTTATTGCCTACATTAACCCCAATTTTAGGGGTCTCATATCACATGTGGTTCTCCCTTAGGGAATGTACATAATTAACTTGCACGGTATGTTAGAATGACTTTCACTTAGGCCCTTCTTTGATCAAGCATGCAATGTCTAGATGTGATAGCTGAGTAGTATGTAGAGTATTAAGATGTACTATTGATTGATTTTATGTAATTATGTGCAAAAATAGTAAGTACTAGCTATAAAATGCCTTATGAGGCTCTTTATATAGAAGGAACTTTGATTTGAATGTAAGCCCTTGTTCATCAGTTGACAAGTCATAAAAGAGGGATAAAAATATAAGAAAAGGCTCAAGGTAGGGTTAGGACCCAAAATAATAGATAAAATGACCATTAGACACTAGATCCATAATTGGACACTAGCGCCACATGGTGATACTATCCTAAAAATGTTTTTAGTGTCTTGAGGCCTAAAAATAGAGCTAAGACCATGCAGGACAAGCTAGGGGCCCCTGTGACTGGGAGAATGTGACTTAAGACCATTGGGGGTACAGCAAATATGGAAGATAAGACATAAGAAAGATCAAAAGGCCCAAAATTATCATGTGAATAAGGACTATATTCATCACTACGACCTTCATTTGAAAAAGCAACAAAAAACATAGCACTTGTGGTGGCTTGACCAAATTAGGGTGTATACATTTGCCCCCCTTCTATTCTAGTAATGAAATGAAATTACTAGAGTAAAATAAAAAGAAGGCATACATGTACTTACCTATATGAATGTGTTATGGACTTAGCTCACTTCTTGGCTACTAAAGAGGATAAGAGCTAGAGGCAAATATGTAAAGAGGAACTCCATAATGTGGATGTCCTCTGTATTGAATCTGAATAGTAAACTGAATCATGAGGAACAAAACTTAATTTTGCCCCTACCCTGATATGTATAGAATAAAATAGACTAAATATGTGGAGAAACAAGGCATGCTTGCCCCCACTCTGATGTATGTACTGAATTTGAGTATGTAAACTGAATGTGTGTAAAAATAAGGCATGTTTTCCCCCACTAATGTGTGTACTACATTTAAGTATGTAAATTGAATGTGTGGAGAAACAAGACATGCTTTCCTCACTTTGATGTGTGTACTAAATCTAAGTATGTAAACTATATTTGATGGAAGGTTATGGATCAACCATTAAAGACAATCATGTGGCCCAAACTGGAGAAAACCTAGCGACATCCAGGTGATGATTTGAGTATAACTTGGCAATCTAAAAATAGAGGTCAAGGATGTGTGCTTTGCATCATGCCCCTAATCCTGATATATGAGTAATATAGTTGTGTATCTAAACATCTATATATATGAGTGAACTTATATATCTGAGTCAAAATATATATCTGCATGACCCTGTATGATTGAATATATGTATCTAAGTAGCCTTATTTGTTTGAATAGTTGTATCTGAGTGAACCTGTATATCTAAGTAGACACATGTCTTTGAATAGTTGTATTTGAGTGAAAATGGGTGTCTGAATAGATGTATTTGAGTAAAATTGTATATCTAAGTAGACCTGTGTGCTTGAATAGTTGTATCTGATTGAACCTATATATCTTAGTAGACATGTGTGTCTGAATAATTTTATCTGAGTGCACCTATATATATGAGTAGACATGTGTGTTTAAATATTTGTATTTGGTGAACCTATATATCTAAGTAGACCTTTATGTTTCTAAATAGTTGTATCTAAATGAACCTATATATCTGAGTAGAGATGTGTCTAAATCTCTGTATTTGAATCAATATGTGTGTATTTCTGCCCCCCTTTGGTGAGAGAGTTGAGACTGAGGTGAGGGTGTCTAACCAAAAGTTATAATGATTATATGTGTTAGTGTTAATTAGCGGGTGTGATGTTGTTTTGAGTTTGAATAGTTTGTTTATTATGATGGAGTTGATTATTAAAATTGGTAATAGGATAAATGTTTTATCTATATTGAGTTTATTATGTAAATATCATTTTTGTCATTTTGTAGAGTTAAATGTGATCAAGATATTAGTTTAACCAATATAGGGAAAGGCACATTGAGATCAAGTCCTATGTACAAGGAAATAGTTCATAAATCAGAGTTATGTTTCTCTACATATCGCATTATTAAACAGTTGGTATTAGTTGGTGAAATTGGCATGCAAGGTCAACCTTAATAAGGTTGCATTTGATAAATGTAACTTAAATAGATTATTTGATTAGTTTGGCAATCATTTGAATAATTTGAGTTGATAATTATTATTTCCTGAGCTAGAGAATATGTCGTGAAGATGAGGAGTGACTTTTGACCTGTTATGATGAGGTAGAGGCACTTATCTAGGTTGGGGAGGTAGTTACCTTGGTAACGAGCCTATACTTTTTCCTGTTGTTATCAGTTGTAGTGCATTTTTTACTATTTTTATTAGAAATATGGTAGTTTAGGGCTTGTTTTTGGAAATGTGCCATTTTTGTTCTGATATCAATGCTAACGTCTAGGACATGGCATTAGTGCCCTGAATGTGGCACTATTGTCCTGTATGCAGTGCTAGTGTCTAAGAGGCCTAGTTTGTGATGCTTATTATAGTTGACTGGTTTTTATGCTTTTTGTTTTTCTATTGGTCTTATATTTTTCATTTCTAAAGTTGGATTTGGTTATAATTTTGTAGGTTGATGCATGTATGAGAGAGTTCCAGACTATCTGGATGATGGAGACCTTACAGGATCTGCTCTTGAAAGATGCTAAAATGGTCATGCTAGATAGTGCAGGTCTAAGTCACATGGCATCCCTAGATTCTATGCCTTGGGATAAACATATGATGACTGCACTATGTGGGAGGTGGGATGTAGATACCTACACATTTTGGCTACCTGCTAGGGAGATGATTATTACCTTGGAGGATGTGTATAGGATCTTGTAGTTACCTATTACTAGGCAAAGAGCCATATTATAGGAGGATATGAGTGAATGGGATGTACAACAGACTGCTAGGTATTTTTTTGCTATGGCCATAATGATATATTATTATCATTGATTATCACAATAGATGTTTCAAGATTGTGAAAGTTATTATCGATATTGTTGGCTTATTTTATGGTGATAGATGGGAGTAGGGTACCGATCTCCTACAGGATGCATGAGATAGTACAGGACATAGAGAATCATGGTATTGTATACTCATGGGATCGCACTATGCTAGAGCACCTATATCAAGATTTATACCATTGTACATAGATGTGTGACAGAGATATTGGATCTTCCACACTATTACATTGTTGAACATATAAACATATATTAGTGAGTAGGTTGGCATTACCTTTACGAGGTGATTGAGCCCACTTATTTTCATTTTTATAGAGGTGGACTGGGATGACCTACATCAGGAGGAGCATGATGTAATGTCGACATGTGCTAAATAGTTTGATGTCCAAAGACATTATCTAGATGCCCTACAGGGGATATGAGGGATGCCCTGGGGATGGTGCTCAGTTGAGATGGGATCAAGTGATTTATTGGTTACATGACCATTGGGTTAATGTATATGAGAGGTTATAGTATGAGTAGGTGACACAACAGTTTGATGTTACTCAAGATGTGCCCCCAATTTTAGTGGTATGGTTGAGGAGTTATCATGCTCTAATGAGCCTAGGTAGTAGGCATAAGCCATTAGCTACAGAGTTAGCCCTGATTCCATTGACAGAGTAGGATCTGATGATTGACATACCATATGTGGATGACATAGGAGTCACTGATGCCTATACACCCTGGTGGAGAGATCATAGATGAACACCTCTATTTTTGATAGGTGGGATTGTTGTAGAGGATGTATTAGATAGTAAAGTGTTTATTATATGTTTACATATTTTATGTATTTGGTTACTCATTTAATTGGTTAGGAATATGATGCATTGTGTGGGTATGTGCAAGTTCATATGATGATGAATATTGGGATACTACCATTGAGTCTATGCATTGCATATTAACATAACATATTCCTGATGATGTTGTGGAGGATGGATTAGTGGAGAGGGTAATTGATGTTGCTAGTGTTCATGCCCATTTGTTCAATCAAAATGTAATAGCTACTGTGGTTTATAGACGATTGATTGAAGATAGAGATGAGGCATGCATAGAGTTACATAAATGGACCATGCATGTACCTAATGCTCTAGGTGGGGCCAATATTCAAATAGAGGATGATTACATAGGTCTACAATGAGATCATGCAAAGTGTATGGTCAATCTATGTATGTATCATGAGAGAGAGTAGACACAGTCATCAATCGAGGTCATGGAGGGAGAGCAGAGCCTCTAGTTCCAGTATGGATATTTCTGAGAGTGAGAATGAGGGGGATGCTCCTAATGGCCATGTCCATATTATTGAGTGATGTACTACATTTGTATTGAAACCATGTTTTAAGTTATATATATGGATGTTTGTTTTATATGGGCATTATGTATATTAGTATCTTGATATGGTTATATTTTGCATGTTTACATGTGTTTAATTGTTTTGATTATGTTAAGTGGTGATTTTGGTATATAGTATTTGTCTAAGTATTGGTAACGAAATTTTTATTTTACAAATGCTTAAATAGACCTATGTAGTGGTGGGTTAGGAATGTTATTTTTTGGTATAGGTTTTATATGTGTTTCGAGATATATGCATGTAGATCATGTGACTATGATATGCACTATCTGAACCTGGATGACATGGTAAACCAATGACCATATTTTTCATGATGTGGCAGTGTAAAAGTAGACTTTGGAGCAAAAAATGCATGTGATACACTGCAAGTGGCTAAGTGTGTAGACTCTAGCAAAGAGTTTGATTGACTGTCATGCTAAAATTGTACTCTAAGATCTGTGATCTCTGATAAATATCTTGATTTGCTGCTAGACTATAGTCTAATTTTTATGATCTCTTTCAAGTATCTTGATCAGCTACTAGACTATGTTCTAATTTTTTTGATCTCTTGCAAATATCTTGTTTGATGGTTGAACTGAGATTGTACTCTAATCATTGTGATTGTTTCCAAATATCTTGATTGGTGTGTGAACTAAAACTATGCTCATATATTTGTAGTTGTTTCTAAATATCTATGGGTATGCTTACCTCTATCTTATTATCATCAATGAGATCATATATTGTGTGCCTTAATCTATAACACTTATCCATAGAATGCCCAATGCATTTATGGTAGTTACGATATGCAATGTTGTTAAAGCCCTTAGATTGAGGCTTGGTAAAATAAAATTTGAATGGTAGAGGTAGATATATAAGATTGAAATCAATTAATTTATATAACAAGATATGAGGACGTTGTTGAACCATATAAACTGCCTCTTAGGTGGAGTTTCCAGTTGAAGCTTGTTTGATGTTTGTGATAATAGGCATTAATTGTTACCTTTGCTTCATTTTTTCTCTCATTAGATTTGAATTTATAGTTTGGCTTGCTTTGGAACTTGACATTTGATGCGGATGGAGCACTTGGTGCATAAATTAGTTTGTTAAATGCTAAAATATTGACTCCCCTTTCTTTTATTGTATACCATATCTCATCAAAAGATATGAATTTATCAAGCATGATTGATTCATGGAGAGGTGATAACAAGCTTTGAGTGAAGATGTTTTGTAATTCACTATCGACCATAGACTTTTTCATCTTTTCAAGCATGGTCTTACACCGAAGGACATATTTGCTAATGGGTTCATTTGACCCTTACTTGTGTTTTACAATTTGTGCATAGGATAACTCTTCACCAAGGTTGATTAAGAAATGTATTAGGAATTAATCTTTCAATGGGTTGAATGCTCTTATTAATTTAAGTGGGAGATAGTAGAACCACAACAGAGCATAGTCTTTAAGACTTATTTGAAATATCTTTTTGAGTAATTTAATCATTCTAAGCATAGTCCAAATATGTTGCATGGAAGGAATGAAGATATTGTTCAAGATCACATTTACCCTCATGAATTGGCAGTTTAGGTGCCACAAAGATAGTTGGTAGTAGGCAAGAGGGTATTATAAGTGTCAAAGGGTTGTGAATTAGAGCATGACATTCTATTGCATGGGTAGCTTTGGAAACACCTAGTTCTAATTACAAATTTTTAGCATGTAATGCCATAACATTTTACTTGAGAGATAATGCACTAGGTGAAGTTGGGATAAGACCTTGTGTAGTGATCAAGGGAGGTGTATATGATGCTCATGTAGAGATATGAATGTTGATTTATTATAGACCAATTTATGGCTCGATACTTATGAGTGTTTTAAAATATGTGACTATAGGGGTTAATATAGGAATAGAAAAAAAGGTAGTAATTGGAGCATCTTAAGTAGAAGTAGAAGGTGAGGCTAACTTATTTTGTTGATCTCTTGCAATACATAGAATGCATTGTTAGGTTGTGGAGCTAAAAGCTTCACTGATGAAAACATGGAGGAGGTCATTGGGAGAGGTTACTGAGTGTCACAGACACCAGTGTCGATCAGGCCAACCGACGTCGATAGGATTAGACAGAAGAGCAACCGACGTCGGTTAGGGATCGGCTGGCGTCGGCACCTCCAGGCAGACAAGGACCGATGTCGATCACCTATGTGGTTCAAAACTGCGAGTGTTACAGATAGTTTGCTAACGAACTGAGTGTTTGCATGTTGAGGGCTAATTTTAGACTCAAAGCTGTGGATCTAATTATTGTAATTAGGTGTCTAATTATTGTTTGCATGAGATATATTTAAGAGACTCATGGGATTTATTTTAAAGAGTGCTAGAGAGTAAGAGAGCAAAATATTAGCTCCTTCTGTGTGTGAAGAGAGCATGGTGTGTTCCTCCTAGTGCCACAGTGCCAAGTGTGGGTGTTGGTTTGGAGAATCAGAGGGATTCTTCATGTATGTATGATCTTGGTCATCAGGTGTGCATGGCTACGTTAGGAGATCTGCATGGTAAGTAAGATCATTGATCTGCAGGTGTATGTGGGTGCATGATCTAGGTTTGCAGGTGTGCAAAACCAGATTGATTTGTAGGTGTGCAAGATCAGGGAGGACAACAACACAACAGGGAGCAGGATCAGGTAGGATCTACTTGGAGTACAGTGTGTACTTGGTCTAGAGCAAAGAGGAAGGCAAGGTAGTTCCTTCCATAAGTAAGATCATTTGAGGTGCAGGTTGTTGCAGGTTCAGGGGAGATCTACTTAAAGTATGATTGTGTACTTGGAGTGTGTGGGGTACTTGTGGAGTGCGTGGAGCACGGGTGTACTGGCAGTAGTGGATACTGACTGGTTGGAGGTGAACACTAACTCTATGTTTGAGTTGTGTGTTGGGACCATAAGAGAGAGAGCTTTGAGGAAAGAAGTACTGTTCACTTGAGGTGTGGGAAGCCTCTGAGAGGTGGTGAAGAAGAAGTGGCATCTTCTTTATTGTATTCTTTTCTGTATGAGTATTAATACAAGTTGTGTATTGTCTCTCATATTTTGTGTTGTTTCTAGTTTCTAATTACTTGTTACTTCTGGTTAATTCCACATCTTAAGTTGCTTGTATATGGTAATCAATTGTGTGCTTCCACGGGTTCCTGACAGTTGGTATCAGAGCGAGGTTGTTGGCTCATAGCTTGATACCACTAACAGTTGGTATCAGAGCTAAGGTTACAGAGAGCAGGTTTTGTGTTTGGTTACAGGGCACTCTCAGGGGTTTTTGATTGAGTGGGAGTATAGCAACGGCAGAAGAAAGTAAGCTACGAATGGAGAAACTGAATAGCACAAATGGTCACTTATGGTCTGATGGAAGAAAGAGTAGGAAAATAAAGATTGTTGGTTGGTAGCAGATCAGCATGAAGAAGCAGATGTTGCAGGTGTTGTTGCACAGGATGCTCTGGATAAAGTTGAATCTTGTTTTACAGATTCTGTTGCCTCTTTCATGCAGACCCAGGTAGAGGGGTTGGTGAGCCTTGTCAGATTATTGGCAAAGGGGAAGTGTTGCTGAAATTGCAGGCAGCCAACACATGGGTGTTGAAGAAGGTCATGTAGGTCCCAGTCTTGGAGATGTGGCTAATTGCTTCAGGAAAGTTGGGTGATGAGAGATGCACAAGAACTCTCACAATGGATGCACTTGAATTAGCGGGTGGTAAGAAAGTAGGTATCCTTTATCTATCTACTTATATTACTGATTCTTCTTTTGTTGCGAAGACGTGGCTTTGTAGGCTTGGTCACATGAGCAAGAAGGAGATGCATGTTCTTAAGCGGAAGACAGATGTGTTTGACAGACTTAAGAACTGGAAAGCCTTGGTGTTCTTGGAGGAGATGACGGATAGAGTTTAGTGGATGGGGCTAGATACTTCTAAGCAGGGCAGTTTGGACATGGGTTTTGATTCAAAGGAGCTCACAGGTAAAAATTCATCACTCAAAGGTGTACACAGGTACCGGTGTCGGTCAAGAGGAACTGGCATCGAACAGACAGGTGCCGATGTTAGTCATGTGCAAATCGAAGTCGGTGATGTCAGCAATAGGTAAAACCAATGTCAGTCACGAGGAACGACGTCGGCAAAAGGGACACTAACGTCGACAGAGTTGGTAGTCAGGATAGGCACATGGAAACTGACATCAGTCAGATGCAGACTGTGTGGTGACCGAGGTCGATCACTGAGATGGATTTTGGGCAGACAACAAGCTGTCAAGGAGTCTCAAACGCCCATGGGGAGGACTAAAAGTGCAAGTAAGCCTCAAATTTGTTGTTCCTCTTCTTTATACTAGTTACTGACTGTAGAGCAGGAAGGATCTAGGAAATAGTGGGAACATGGCAGGAATATGATGCAGAACCAAACGGGAGATTTGGTAGGGTTGCCAGCCAGATGAATGCACAAAGATGAATGGATACCTTAGTTAAATAATAGAGAGAACGGACACATGAGATGGAAGGCCAGGTCATATGGTCTTGAGGAAGCTACTGGATAGTGGTACAGGGTTGACAGGTGGAGGACAAAGCATGGCTTTAGTCAATGTCAGGGTAACTACTGTGGGTTGTCTTACCAGGTGGATGATGATTGCAACATTATCTTGTTACTGTATGTGGATGGTATGCTAGCTAGCAGGTTTGTACATACAGAGTTTTTCTAAGCTAAGGGTAAGCTTAGTTCAGTGGTTTTCCATGAAGGATTTAGAGCAGCAAAATTCTTTGGCATGGGAGACATGGAAGATCACAGGTTGATTTTGTCTCCAGTGGGATCTGATGTGAATCAGGTGTTGGCAAGGTTCATTATGCAGGATGCAGAACCGGAGCACACTAAGGGCTGGACAATTCAGTGTCTGAAATCACATGAGGTCTAGTATAGACCTGAGTTTACCCAAGTAGTGGGTGCTATCAGAGAGTTAGGAGCCAATTCGAGGAAGTGGATTCTCAAGGATTTGAGAGGGACCAACAGCAAGGATTCATGCTATGCAGGGTCAGGACTTCACTACATGGGTTTGTAGGTTCGGATGTGGCAAGTTACTCGGATGACAGGAGGTGCACCATAGGTTGTGTGGTGGGTGGTCTTCAGGGTTGAGCTTGAAGAGGGATACAAGCCAGGAAATAGATTAGATGGGGTACAGGTATACGTATAGTGCAGCAATTTATCTCCAAGTGGGAGATTGTTAGGTTGTGGAGCTAAAAGCTTCACTGATGCAGACATGGAAGAGGTCATTGGGAGAGGTTGTTGAGTGTCAAAAACACCGGCATCGATCAGGCCAATCGACATCAGCAGGATTAGATAGAAGAGCAACCGACGTTGGCCAAGGATCGACTGGCGTCGGCACCTCTAGGTAGACAGGGACCGACGTCGGTCGCCTGTGTGGTTCAAAACTGCGAGTGTTACAAACAGTTTGTTAACAAACTGAGTGTTTGCATGTTGAGGGCTAATTTTAGACTCAAAGTTGTGGATTTAATTATTGTAATTAGGTGTCTAATTATTGTTTGCATGAGATATATTTAAGAGACTCATGGGATGTATTGTAGAGAGTGCTAGAGTGTAAGAGAGCAAAATATTAGCTCCTTCTATGTGTGAAGAGAGCATGGTGTGTGTCTCCTAGTGCCACAGTGCCAAGTGTGGGTGCTAGTTTGGAGAATCAGAGGGATTCTTCATGTATGTATGATCTTGGTCATCAGGTGTGCATGGCTACATTAGGAGATCTACATGGTAAGTAAGATCATTGATCTTCAGGTGTATGTGGGTGCATGATCCAAGTTTGCAGGTGTGTAAAACCAGATTGATTTGTAGGTGTGCAAGATTAGGGAGGACAACAACACAATAGGGAACAGGATCAGGCAGGATCTACTTGGAGTACAGTGTGTACTCAGTCTAGAGCAAAGAGGAAGGCAAGGTAGTTCCTTCCATAAGTAAGATCATTTGAGGTGCAGGTTGTTGCAGGTTCAGGGGAGATCTACTTGAAGTATGATTGTGTACTTGGAGTGTGTGGAGAACTTGTGGAGTGCGTGGAGCATGGGTGTACTGGTAGTAGTGGATACTGATTGGTTGGAGGTGAACACCAACTCTGTGTTTGAGTTGTGTGTTGGGACCGTAATAGAGAGAGCTTTGAGGAAAGAAGTACTGTTCACTTGAGGTGTGGGAAGCCTCTGAGAGGTGGTGAAGAAGAAGTGGCATCTTCTTTATTGTATTCTTTTCTGTATGAGTATTAATACAAGTTGTGTATTGTCTCTCATATTCTGTGTTGTTTTTGGTTTCTAATTACTTGTTACTTCTGGTTAATTCCACATCTTAAGTTGCTTGTATATGGTAATCAATTGTGTGCTTCCACGGGTTCCTAACATGCATCAATATTATATGGGTTGGCATTGAGATATTCAACATTTTTTTAGTATTAACTTCATCTTCTTTTTCTGTATCAACCTCATTAGGCATGATAAGTCCATTGGTACGGTGCATGGTAGTGACAGGTATTGATTATGATTGTATATTGTAACAATATGAGTAAAGGAAGGTTTGAGGTTATACATTGATTACTTTAGCATTATTATGATGTTTTAATGTGATTCATGCATATAAGTAATAAATAATGGATTGGAAAGTAAGGCAACATGTAATACTAAACCTCAAAAGATTTGAACTAGATGCATTCATTATGATTGAAACCTTTCTAATTTTGCAAAAATGAGAAAAGGGTGAAACTAGTCAAGGGTTTGCTTGATTTCTAGGTTCTTAGATATACTAATCCTAGTTGTAAATAGTGAATGCATTATGGAGGATTCTATCATTCGCTTAACTGCACTATCATGTCTCATGGGGTACATTGATAGTAACTTCTTAGGACTAATCTCTTACCGATACACTATAAGAACAAAAGGTTGAAGGCTTCCTATGGTTAAAAACAAAACCCTAGGAATTTCTAACATATTATAAGGTACATGGAGACTAAGATATGTGAATAGTGTTGTCTAATGACTTTAGTATTGGGGCAATACCCCTCACACCATGGCACATGTAAATTGGCTAACTGCTTTACCCAAAATGAAAGCTCCTACGAGTTTTAACATTATAGGAACACAATTTATAGGAAAATAAATAAAAATAAATAAAAAAATATGAAATTAGAAAACAGACGTGTGAAAGTAAAAGTGTGGGTTCAAAAACATGTTTTATCCTATTTTTGATTAAAAACACTAAATTAATTAAGAAGTATTTAGTTATATATAGTGTAAAATTGGAAATATCATAATGTTAATGATATATAATGTTCAACTATTCTAATTTTGACAAATTGCTATATATGAAAAGTTGTTATTTTAGGAAAGTAATAATAAGATAGATAATTAGTTTTCACATTGATCTCTATTGACAGTTTTGATTGTTTGACTATGAAAATTAAAAGAAGAGGTGATTGTACAGGCTTAGTATTAGAATCAAGAATATAAATATAATCTAGACAAGTCATTTATATATGGATAACAACACAATGCACTTTGGTTCGTTAACTACAAACTTATTTAGGTTGATTGTGACCAAAAATTAATATGGACATACAAAGAAAATATGAATTTGGAAAATATAGATTAGTAACAGGGGCTTAAAATATATTTAGACATGAGTGCAGTAGGCTGATGAAAGTGTAGCGAACATGAGTTTATTGATCACAATCTTGTCTGGGTTGACTATGCATCTGAACTGATCACTACACCTATTGCATTTGTGAATGATGAGAAATATAAAATATCACACTTAGGGGTTGACCAAGCAAAAACATCTATCTATCTTATCTTGTTTGTAAAACTGTTAGGGCACTTTGATTGCTTAAAAACCTATAATAAAAATGTGGGAGTGTAATGGGTAAAGCTAATCTCAATTATCCCTTGATGACTGATTTTTACCTATGTATCCAACACTCTAAGGAGGTAAACCAAGCCCACATAGTTTCCCACCTAGAGTGAATACACAATTGTGATCCTTTAATTATATGTACATTCAAATAAAATATGGATTTGATACTTGACAATGATATCTCTTGAGTTGCTTTAGAAGTCTCTTGACTTGGCTTATGGTTTCTTCTTATGAATAATGCAAAATTTTGGTAAAATAGGGCATATTTTCTCAATGTGTAGAAGTGGATATGCTTTTACCAAGTGAATATCAAGTAGGGATAATAAATGACTCTTGACATGTATTTATAGATGAATATTTTGATAATTTCCTTTAGCTGACCTTGTGAAACATGCAGAATCTCCAAAATGATGTTTTGAATTTCAAAAACTAGTCATTATTTGGTGTAAGATGTAACCGGCCTGGATAGCAGTGCACTACACTTCTTTCCATCTAGTGCATACTTGTTTAGAAAGGTTAGGGACCTGTGTTTAGAGTTGGATAAAGTTTGATGGTGATTTTATATAGCTCGAGCATTTGGAATTGAAAAGTAACGTGTAGAGATAATGACAAAAAAATGGTCAATTCCATATATAAATAGAAAGGCTTATAGGAATGACAAATGAGAGTCATGTGATTGTGTGCAAGTCATGTGTTTTGGAATGTGTCAAGAATTAGCATTATCAAGCATTTGTGACCAAATTTATGGGTCTATAGTTTCTTGTGCTTTTAATTTAGTTATGTTGAGAACCATGATATTTGTTTTATTCAAGTTCACTTGTAAACCATGAGTATCAAAAAATGGTCTTAAATATAAAATAATTTATATTAAACATAATTAGTTATTATGTGGAAAATACCAATACTTGTAGGCATGCTTTAATGTCAACAAAAAATTATTTTTTATCATCCAAAACCTACCCTACCTCAAATACAAAATGAAGCCATAATATAAATTACCATTTGTATCTAAAATTATATATAAAATATAAATCAGTAAAGGAAAGGCAAATTGTACTAAGTAGCGATGTTTCAAAGGTACGAATTTGAATGGTCCATCCAAAATCTTTAGATAAGGTTGAAGGCAAAGAATGCAATCACATAGGTTAGAAACACAATAATAATGGAGGAAACAATGTCTATTTGGCACGAGAATTAGTGTCATAACATCCGCCACACTTGCAACCCCAAACAATACAAAGATGAGCATTACAACTTTAAAAATGACTGAAAAATAAATCATAAAAAATACTTAACATTTTTTTTTGCGGGGGGGGGGGGGGGGGGGGGGGGGGGGGAAATATGGATGCCTTGTGTCTATATATATAAGCTAATAAAAATATGCATCTAGTCATTTTAGACATCTAAATTAAAATTTTGTTGATGTTTTTTTTTTGTATATAAAATTCTAGAAAGTGGGACACAATATTATGTTGTCGCCATGCTATTGCGAATGTTGAGGCTTTCTTTTGGTGGAAGGATATTTTTTTATAACAATAATCTCCAAAAAATAAAACCTAACTTGAAATTTCCTAATAAAATTGAAGATCAATGTTTTAGAATTAAAGCATATGAGACATAAAGCTCTATGCAAGGGAAAAAAGGGTTTCACTTCCATATCAAAATACTTTGACAAAATAATGTTACAATGGTCACAATTAAAATCCCATAGTATGCCAATCATGACGAAGTCACAAATGTTGATAATTTCATACCATTGCATATTTGCATGGCATTTATATTAATTAATGTTGTATATTTTCTTGTAGCCATTTAGTGATTGAATTTAAACCATTCAAATGCCCTCCAAGGGGTTCAAACATGTCTAGAAGTGTAATTTAAAAATCACCACAATTTTTTTTAATTCACTTATCATTTATGAAGGGAAAATAATTCTAAGATTTCAAAATAAAGATGACAACTAGGAAGAAGACATCACACTATCTTAAGGTTGTAGACACTAAAACTTAGTAATTCATACTTGAAAATGTCAATTTTGACTTACCTTCACCATACATGACTTGTGCTCACATACATGACTCTCATTTTCTACTCTCTCACATCCACATGCCTTCTATGATTCTAACATTTCCAAGTTACTCTCAGTTACCTACTGAAGTGTCTGATACATTCTATGGAAAGAATGAACCCATTATTTTTGAAGCATCAGTCTTGCCATAAAAATTACCATGCACTTCAGTCTAAGACACACATTGGTACACTCATAATATTCTCCCTTACACCACGCAACAACATTAACAGGGAATAAATTATTCCCATCCCCATTAGTAACAAACCTTAAAAAAATCTCATGTACAGAGGGTATGAAAATGGAAAATTGATTGAGTAGATCTATAAGGAATATTTTTCACTAAATGTGAGCTTAGAAAAAAAATTCCATGTTATTTTATGCTTTTTGATTCAATGCATGGGCAAATTTAATTTAACACACCTCTTTTTAAATGAAATAATCCATCCTCTAGTAGATACAAGTAGAGTGAGTACTTTAATAATGCATTACATATTTATTTATTTTATTATTGGTAAAGGGGAGTTTTTTGAAAGGGACTCTACCCTTTTAAAAAGGACAGATAGATAAAACAATGAAAACCCAACAAATTTCCTCTTTCAATGGAAAATGAAAATGGTTGCAGACATGTTGTGACTACGTTGTGAAAACACTATAGGCCCTCAAGAGACACAAAAAAACAAACCATTCTAAACTTTTTATTTTCAGGATATGAGAGTCATATTTAGTGGTTCCAACTTCTTCCTTCCTCTTCCTTTCCTATTATTACACACCATATTCCAATCTTTGCCTTCCCTTTACTCTAAATTGATGGGGATGGACAATTCAAAAGTATCCACTAGTTTACAGTTCATCAAACCCTCAATTGAATCTGAATGACATCCAACAAAGATCCATCTAGATTTCATTTATTTTTCTCCAAGAGACCCAAATATTCTAATTATTTTTCCCCCTTCCCAAAATATAATTTTTCATGGATCTCGTCCCTTTGATTATCTAAAGCTTTATCCTCATATTTGCACTCAAGATCATTAATTGCCTCCATCATGAGATGATCGATAAAGGCATCCTTACACCAATAGGTACCTTATTATTTATGGAAATTTAACACAAACCAACCATATATCTCATATTAAAACATCTTCTACATAGGAAGGGAAGCTCTTCATAATCAAGAGTTTGAGTCCAACTATGATTTTGGACTTTCAAGTTAATGGTTGCAGGTGGGTCAGAGGACATGACCATACAACTAATATTTTAATTTATGTGGTAGGGAGATAACCCATGGTAGATCCATCTACCCCCATCATCTGCTCAATGACTTATCTATAGATGAGAGGCAAGGCTTAGACCAAAATTGGAGGGGAGGGTATGGTAGATGTACCCAAATAGGCCTAAAATTGAAAAATTCACACAAAGGGTTGAAAGAGGGAAGTCATAGATTTGTTAAGATACGATGTCAATCCATAGACCATATCTAATCTCACATGATCATATTCTTATATTCTACAAGATTAAAGACAATGATGAACAATTCCTTGACGCAAGGGAATATCTCTAGACTATCTTTCATGAAGGGTCTCCAATTCTCAAATATCTATTTGTGAAGCACCAAAAGGCTTGCCCATAGGCGGTCAAACTTACAAATAACACCTCATTTTGAAAACCAATCTTCAATTTTGATAACCTTCAAAAGTTCATCCTCCTCAAAAGAGATAGAGATGGTTTTCTTCATAGGTTCTAATAGCTTATTACCCCTTATGGATGCCACTTCAATAAAAGAGTTATGTTCTCCTCTAGCTTCTAAAACAAGTTTTTCTTTCTTAGGGTAGAGCCTTTAACTAGAATAGGTTTTGAGCCCTTTGGCTCCTCTAAGACATCACCTCTATTGTTCCCTCTTGTCATGGCTAGAACATGACTTTTTGACGACTCTCTGCCCACTGCCAAGTCGTCCAAAATAGGGTCCCCTACAGCCTATAGTTTGTTCATTGCTTTCCTCAGTTGCCTTAGTTTCTATTAAAAAATAGGAGTTTCCTATAAAAATGAGATGGAATCATCTAAACCCTTGATGTCATTCTTTCTAGCTCCAACTGAGACCTTGACATCCTCAAAAAATCCACCAAAAGATCTAGTCGCACTCAAAACTAGTAACCTTTGTTCATGATCTATGACTCCATCTTTAGATCCAGATGATTTTGCAATATGCATCAAAAAAATGGTTGGTGAATTCAAATTATTCAAAAATAATCTAGCATACATATCTTAGATAAATTTATGCATAAGACACTGAGAGATATCATTCTCAAGACACCTATACAATTTTGGATTGTGAAATAAATGGAATGGGGTACCTCGAGATGATATCACTTGGCCTCTTTTACATAGATTTATCTAGGACATATATATTATTTAATTATTAAATTAAAATAAGAAATAAATATATGAAAAATAATATTAAATGGTATAGTATTTAAATTATTATTATTTTTAATTAAATTGTTTGATTTGGTTTACATTTTTTTTGTTACACACATTTTCTCTAGTACATACAGTTGCACCTGATAACCATGTAAAATACCTTTGTTTATCATTTACGATAACAACCATAAGGATTGGGAGTCACTTTACCAAGTTGCATTCATTCCAAATTCATCCATAATAAAATTCGCTCAATGAAAATTTAAGTTTTATAATTTTATCATATGATGCGTCTAGTTCAAATGGGTCTAAAATGTTTTGTTATTCAACAATGTTACTATATTAAAAGGGGGATAAATGTAGATACTCAAATCTATATTTTTATGTTAAACTAGTCTTATACGCTTGGCAAATATTAGTCATGGCTATACCTTTCAATTATTAACCTGTCTTGTAACTGAAAAGCTCACATTTGCCAACTCATTGTGCCTAAATGCTTATCTTGTAGTTTGACCATGATATTTTGATTACCTAGATCACTTGTAGCCCACAATACACTTAAAACATGATATATATATCTTTCACTATTAGTTATAGAACTTCAACATACTTCTATCTTCCTAGACACTGTGTTCAAACTTGGACACTAGTGTCGAGGCTAATATCCCTACTCCAATGCATGTCTCTACCTTAAAAAACACTCAAATTTACAAATCTTTTGATATGTACGAGTTGACTTATTTACTTTCATTAATCCTTCCATGAAAAACATTTCAAAAAAGGTGGTATAAATACAAGTTAAAACCCACTCATTATTCATTTAGTAAGCACCTTTCAAGCTTATATTATACTACTAAAAACTAGTCGCACAATTGAGATATTATCCCTTAATCTTTCATATTCTAAATTAGTCATAAAAACAATCATGTTACATGTTTGAAGCATCATAAGAATAATCCATGATTAATATTTGCCAAGTTACAAGCTAGATCAATAGATGCACTCACATATAGAATATTACACCTTTGTTCACACACAAGACCACATAAGGGGGAGAACTACATCGATCTAAGTCCCTCTTTAAAGTATATGGCTATGTAAACAACAATCACTAACAAAGGGGTCGTTGAGGTTAACTTGACTTCACTTGAGCCCGCTAACCCCCATTTTACAAGTTGACATGCCCTAATCATAAGATTTAAGGTTTTGTTCAAAATATTGATATTGATAACCTATGCACAAAATCTAGGTAGATAATCTGCAAGACGATAATGACATCTAACGGGTGCAGGTGGAATTTCCAAAAAAGAGTATGTATTGCGATCTAGATAGAAACATCGAAAATAGGACAATAATGTCTATGTTAGTGTCCACAAGGAGGCGTAAGTGTTCATGGTGATATAATACAAATATTCATAATTTGATGGAAGGATCGAGATCTTCATATAGTCCACTTCTACACTGGTACTACTAAGATATTCCTACGCATTGTTATATAAGATAAGTACAATTTTTTCTTCTTATTGTTATTAGTAGAATATTGAATGTTGTACTTTCCATATTTGACATATGTTTAAATTCAATATATCTCATTAGAATATCAATAAATTATAAATTCATTTAATTAGCCTACTTTGTAGAATAACTTACTCCTTCATTGATTAGGCTTATTTATTTCATATTAATCCTTATTTCTAAGAATGGTTAAACATTAGGATAACTTCCACCCATAAATGACATTTCAATGTATGTAGGGAAGTCTTTTGGTCATAAACTATGGCGAACATTTGACACAGTTGTAACATTACACATAAATTTACATTAGCAAAGATGCACACAAAATCATCTACTACTTAGAAATTTATTAACCAACATTAGAAATGCAAACCCAATAAAGGAAGACTGAAATATGCTCATGTCAAGAATAACATCCTTCATGCCTCAAAATAACAATAAGATTTCAAAAGCTCAACATATTTATATGCAAATAAAAAAATTGACAACAATGCATAATAATTAAATGTTAAAATCATTAAACATTACAATTGTAATATGTAAAGCCAAAAAAAGCAAACAAATGAAGATACCTAATCACAACAACACCCAGGTCGAGTCAATTATGCTTCTATGTAAAGGATGAAACCTTATGTTGACATCAAATAAATGGGTAAAAGTTGGGTTACTTAATGGAGACATTGGAAAAATTGTTCACATTGTCTACAATTTAGATTCAAATCCACTTTCCTTACCCATAAATGTGGTTGTCACTTTCACAAAATACTTTGGTCCCCTATGGGATATTTGCTATCAAACACATCTTCTAATTCCTCCTATTACATGAGATGATCATTGCCAAAGGCCTAACAAAATGGCATGGGCTCTGACTATACACAAATCACAAGGAATGACTCTCAATAAGACACCAATTGATATTGGCAATATTGACTATCAAAGGTTGATCTTCAATATTGTATCATGAGTAAGCTCAATGTATAACATGCATATCTCTCATGTTTTTACATTTGACTACTTTAAAATAATGAATGATAGTAAATATGTAAACTTTAAAAAAATAAAGGAAACAAGACTCAAAGATATACCTCTTCCACAACATTTACAACAAGTGTAACTTTATTACTACTCCACAACACATAATTTATTAGTCTCTATCATGGCAGGGGACAATACAAATCACTTTTCGATTATCTTCTTATCTATCAACTAATTAGAGACTTGAAATGAATATTACAATAATATTATAAAGTTTTACCTAAAGGTTGGACATAAATATTGGCATACTCCTTTGGGTCTTATTTAGAAATATTCCATAAAAATAAATGTAACTCTATGGTGACAATTAAATGAAATAGAATAGATCATAGTAATTTTTGATTTGATGATGCTAGCCATATATAGATTTATAAGGTAGTACGAATTTGATGTATAGGTTGCAATATGCAAATATTACAAAAGATGTTTGTATTTATTTGCACAATGCAAAATTTTTATTTTGAAAATGACTACTATCGATAATAGAGGTACAAGGTTGAAATAGTTTCAAAGGCTATGCATCCCTAGACTGTTATCGGCAATAGAGGTACAAGGTTGTGATGGTGCCACAATGCATAATATTTAAAAAATAATACAAGGCATGTTCTATAGCCTCTGAAACCTCGATATTGTGCCATGTGGTCACATCTCGAGGGCACAGAGTAACAAAGATCATGTTGGTTCCATAGAGACCTCTGGGTGCTTGAGTGCCCAAAATGTTGCTACTCTAGGGTTTTTATGAGTGTCCAATTCCCTCTAGGCCTTTGAATCTTGGGATGCCACCATATTGTGGTTGTATCTCAGGGCTCATGACTTTTGAGAGTGTATAGTCCCCTCTGGGCCCCCAAGTGCTTGAGATGTTGCTATATGGTAGCATATCGGGGCTCTAAGGCTTCTACGAATGCCCAATCCCATCCAAGCCCTTGAGTGACCGATATACTACCATGTCACAACATCTCGAGGCTCTGGGGATTCTACAAGTGCCTAGTCCCCTCTGGGCCCCTGAGTGACTAGGATGTTGTCACGTGGTAACATCTCAGGTCTTCCAAGATTCCTTGAGTGCCCAGTCCCCTTAAGCCCTGAATGCTCAATATACTTCCACATGGCAATGTCTTGACATTCTGGGCTTTTCGTGAGTGCCCAATCCCCTCAAGGCCTTTGAGAGCCTGGGATGTTGCCACATGGCAACATCTCAAGGCTCCATGGATTCTGTGAGTGCTTAGTCTAGTTGAGCCCCCCAAGTGCCCAAGATGTTGCCATATAGCAACATCCCTAGGGTTTCAAAGATGGGAACATTCAAAGCATTGTGACACGTGGTGGTTGTGGGATGTGGCAATTTTGAAAGAACCTCCAAGACTCGTCATTGTGCCATATGGTGATAATGACACATGGAAACATCTCAAGAAGTCGAAGTGTATCCAGTGTTGTCCATAGCAACATCTTCTGAACCCCAAGATTGTGCCACGTGGTGGTGACTCAAGCTCAAAGGAAAAAGTAAAAGCATTATGAGATCTTGAGAACCCTAAGTCTATGAGATCATGCCACGTGACATGATCTCAGGGACTCTGGGCTATAGGTTGCTACATCTCGATCCTCTATTGCTTTGTTAAGCCTTTCGAGCCATCAATTCTCAAGATGATGCATCATCACGGGGATTGGGTATTTAGAGCTTCCACAATTCTTTGCCAAATGCTCTACCACTTTTTTCCTTGAGATCATGCCAAGTGGCATGATCTCAAGCAATCAAGAGCTTAGAGCTAATATTTAGATATTTTATAGCTATCAACTCCTAGGATGATGTCACATGGCATCATCTCAAACCTTTGGGACTCTCATGGATATTCAAACTATCTAACTTCCTCCACAAGTCTGAGTAGCTAAGATCATACCACATGGTGTGATCTTGAAGACTCGGGCCTTCAAGTTATTTTAGACCATTCCCTTTGTCTACTTTCCTCTGTGAGCCCAATTTCATGGGATGTTGCCACGTGGCAACATCTTAAGTTTTTTGGGCTATGGAACACTTTGGCTTTAGCCTTCTATTTCTTAGGGCTTTGACTCTCTGTGATCATGCCACATGGTGTGATTTAGGGGACTCGAGCTCTTAGGACATAGTTATTTTGATTTCTTCTATGTCATGTTGAACTCTTGAGATTGTGCCATGTGGCAATATCTCAAAGGTCACAATGTCACAACACTTAGAGTAGTTTTTTGATTTTACATCAACTATAGCTCCTCTAGATTACTACCATGTGGCAAACAAACATGGAATTTATGCCTATAATATTTGAGGCTCATGTGGATCTTCAAACTGCTAACTTCTTCCAGGATGATGCCACATTGCTAAGACAAGAGACTATTAGAATCACTTTTTGATTACTTATTTATCTATCAATTAATCAGAGAGCTTGAAATACATAGCCACGTCCTATAGCCTTCAAAACCTTGAGATTGTGCCATGTGGTGACATCTTGGGGGCATGTAGTAGTGAAGATCAAGTCAACTGCATAAAGACCTCTGGGCCCCCAATTGCTCGAGATGTTCATATGTGGCAACATCTAAGGGTTTTGGGGCTTCTATGAGTGACCAATCCCGTTTGGGTCTTTGAGTGCTTGAGCTGTTTCCATGTGGAAGTATCTCAAGGCTCCAAGGCTTTCGTGAGTGCCCAGTCCCCTTTGGGCCCCTAACTGGTTGGGTTGTTGCCATGTGACAACATCTTAGGTCTTTCAGGCTTCCACAAATGCCCAATCCCCTCTGAACCCTTGAGTGCTTGAGATGTTTCCATGTGGGAACATCTTGGGGCTCTGGGCTTTCCATGAGTGTCGAGTCCCCTCAAGGCCCATGAGTGTTAGGGATGCTACCACATTGCAACATCTCAGGGCTCTAGGACTTCCGTAAGTGCCCAATCCAGTCGGTGCCTCCAAGTGCCCAGGATGTTGCCATACGACAACATCCTAAGGTCTTTGAACATGGGAACGTTCAAAGCATTGTGCCTTGGGGCGGTTATGGGATGTGATGATTTTGAAAGAACTTCTAGGGCCCGTCATTGTGCCATGTGGTGAAAGTGACACGTGGCAACATCTCAGGAGGTCTGAGTGTATCCAACGTGGTCCACAACATCCTCTGAACCCTGAGATTGTGACACATGGTGATTGTGTCACATGTTGATTATGCCACGTGGTGATGACTTGGGATCAGGGATTTGGGGTGATGTGTTGCTACATCTTGATCCTTTGTTGCTTTATTAAGCCTTCTGAACTATCAATCCCTAGGATGATGCCACATGGCATCATCATGGGGATTTAGGTCTTTGAAACTTTCCACAATCCTCTGCCAAATGCTCCATCGCTTCTTTCTCTGAGATCATGCCACATGGTGTGATCTCGGGCATTTGAGAGCTCAGATTTATTTAGATCTTTTGCGGCTATCAACTCTTGAGATGGTGCCATGTGGCATCATCTCAAACTTTTAGGGCTCTCGTGGATCTTCAGATTGTCTAACTTCCTCCATGGGCCTGAATAGTTGAGATCATGTCATGTGGCATGATTTCGGGGACTTGGGCCTTCAGGGTATTTTAGACCATTCCCTTTATCTACTTTCCTCTGTGAGCCTAATTTCTCGAGATGTTGCCATGTGGAAACATCTTGGGATTTTGGGCTGTGGAACAGTTTGGTTGTAGCCTTCTGCTTCCCAAAGCTCTAAGTCTCCATGATCACGTCATGTGGTGTGATTAGGGGATTTTAGAACCTGAGACAATTCTTTTAATTTCTTCTTTTTTATGCTAAGTTCCTGAGATCATGCCACATGGCAAGATCTTGGAAGTCAGCAACATCCCAATGCATAAACTAGTTTTTTGATTTTACATTAACTATGACTCCTCTAAATTACTACTACGTGGCAAACATTAAATCTACACCTACAAGATTTAAGACATGTATAGATTTTTGAACTATCTAACTTTCTTCAAAATAATACCATATGACATCATCCCAAACCTTACATAAAAATCAAATACAATATACTATTAACATAAACGAAAAAACTAACCACGAACCTTGAATTCATATAATATATTTCTTTCTCATCAACACCAAAAAAATTATATCCCGAAAAATTAAAGAGATCCCATCCGGGGCAACGCCGCAACTTGCACCTTTGCGACAAGTGCCAGTTATGACATTCAAAGAACGTGGGGTGATATAGGCTATCGAGATGCTTAAAATAACGGCGCCATTTTTAACTTAAGTCTCGTAATTCATTACAATTAATTGAATGCCGTGTTTCTCCAATTCTGTCTTCCCCACATTCCCCCCTGTCCGTTTCTACCCCATTGCCGCGTCTTGTCTTTTCGGGCGCGGGAGCGGCACATACTTCGTGTCTCTGGGTCGTTCTTGCAGCTGCATTTCTCCCTTCTTAGCTTTTACACTGTTTTTATCAGTAGTTCGTAGTTAATTTCGTCTCCGAGGAAATGAATAGGTATTTATTTGGAGCTATTTTTGTTGTTTTACCAACATGCCTTGCTTATTGCCAGAAACCTCCGTTCCTTTACTATAGCTTAACTTTGAAGCATGCTCTTCACCACTATCATTCAACGAGGCGCCTACAGAAGAGCGATACTAAGGTTTCATTTGCCTGCACTGCAATTTTCCTTTCTGAAATTAAATTTTTATTTGTTTCAATGTAAACAGAATTAGTTTTATTTTTATTTTTGATAAATATTCGGATTTCCTTTTTCATACAGAGCCGCGGCAGCCTGCTTATCACAGAAAGGGCCAAAGCTGCGTCAAATTTTACCATTGTCAATGGCGATGTTGTGGTGTTAACCCTGGGAAAGAAAGAGAGTGGCGCAAGGTAGGTGATGATATGTTTGAATCCTTGCTTAGGCTATGAACCTTTTCACACTCTAAACAAATTCTTCCTACTCTCTTCGTTATTATTTTGCGTTAGGGTTTTATTAGTGTGAACATGGTGTATATTCTTCCTAATGGTTTGAAATGAATCTACACCATTCCTTACACAGCTTATTTGAGCCAATTTAAATTTGATGGTTAACTCGCAATGTTGAGTATTTTATGAGGGTTTTCTGTTCAACATTACCCTTCATACCAGAACGGTTCACGGTAAACGAAGGAAACATCAACGACTATGTATATGTACACGTTGTCACGTATTGTCCCATACACCTGTTATTCGAGCCAATTTAGCCAATTTTCATTACACACTCCTGTGCCATTCCATATACCAGGAATTCGCGCCAATTTAGCATCAGCCTATAGTTGGGCTACATTTGATCCATATCTACACTTCATACAATTCAAAAAACTTGAAGACAGTATAAGATATTTAGCTAAATTCTGAGCAGACCTTAAATGGTGAGGACTAAATTTGTGCAAATTGGTGGTGCACGGAATAGTGGAGATCTGTATAATGAAGAATGTCTAAAGTGGCTCAAATAACAAATATATGGACGGTGACAATTCAAGGACTAAATTTCACTGTCAACCCTACTTGTCATGTGAAATATTGATGATAGTTAATTATTCAACATTGTACTTCTTATGATCCGTGTTAAAACTAGTAGTTGCCTAGAAGGTGCAAGTTACGGCGGAAGAAATGTTTATTTAATTTTTATGGTTTGCTTTTGTAAGTGTTTTCTTTTCGTTTGTGGAGTATATTCCCCTTTTAAGTGTATGATGTGGGCATCCCTTATTGTATGAAAATTAAACCTATGAACTATAAATGCCACCTGGGACGATCACCAATTGACCACCTTTTATCTCAACCAGTGACTCCTCTGCCACAACATTCACCTTGTATCACGAGCAATGCCTCTTTATGCATCCATGTGGCATGAACTTTTCAAAAGCTTTATTGCATTGTTGATTCGATCTGCACATCGAACATCAAGTCTTTCAATAATCAAATAAAATATGGTCAATAAAAGACGCCACCACCTTGCAAGATACAAACCCCTTTGTAATGGGTACAGGTTATGTAAATCCAACAACTACCCTGAGTCGAGGCATGTGTATGATATGGGCCCTTTGGTTAACATTATCACATGAAATACCTTACCATTGCCCCTCATCATCACCGCCTAGCTGGTGTATGGATTTGCTGTAATTTTTGTGTCAATATATTGGCAACATAGATGAACATAAGTTACAATATAGACTTTGGAACCTCAATGTCTTGTCTCCATATCATTGGTATTGTGGTGTTGATTTGAGTTGCACATCGAAGATGGATCCTTCTCACAATCGAATCAACATCATGTTATCCTCGTCAACCCTTCACGATAGTGAACATCCAATCAAAAAACCTGTCACCTTGCAAGCTATGTACCCCTTTTTGATGGATGAAATTCAAGTAAATCCAATAGTTGCCTTAAATCTGGACAATCTTCTAAATGCCTAAATGTCGACTCAAAGCCTAACTGACACAAAATCAATCTATCATGAAATCTGGATGTGACATATTTTGCATGAAGATTTGGAATTGGAATGCGTTGATGATTGTTGGTGCAAATCATGCCCAAGTACAATATGGAAATTTTTTTTTTTCAATCACATCACATTGTGTTTGATCATCTCGGCAGATGGCCGAGAAAAATAATCACAAATAGTTCGAGCGTTTACAACTTCAATCTTGATATTGATTTTATGTACCCATGTCCACTTCAAATTTTTATTCAGATCCCAAACCTGATGTAATGAAAACAATTTATCCATTGCATTCACCAAGACAAAACCCAATCATCCACAATTGGGTCGATCCCCACATGTTGGGCTCATCAACCAGCCAATATAGATGGCCCCTGGCAATCTCTTTTCACGAATAATACAAGCCATTGTAGAGTAAAACATTACATGTCAATTTAGATCTCAATCGGTCCACCCCTCACAATTACTTACACGAACTTATTTTGACATCAAAATATATTTGTACACAATAGGGAAGTGATGAAATATTTCAAGGTGAGATGGGTTTTTAGTGAGGTTTAGCTATCGATTTACACTCTTTCGCTTTACAAAACCCTTCTTACCAATATAGAAACTATTACAAAACCCCTGGGTTTTGAGTGAGGTTTATATATATATATATATATATATATATATATATATATATATATATATATAATGTTAAATGTTAGTGATTATGTACATATTATGTGTAATATATTATAATATTTTTGTATATATTAAAATCTCATTATATAATATATATGCTATATAATATATAAATATTACATTATATAATATATATATTCTCATATAGTTAATTAAAGAATCCAAATATACATGGAAAAAAGAGGAAGAGGATGGCTTGCATTAATGCGTAGTTTCTTAGAAAGTTGTTGGCAGATAATCTAGTGAAACATTTAAACGAGGAAGGCCCTAGAGGCCCTGAAAACACACACTTTGCATTACTAAACCTACTTCATTGGTAATACCAAGACCTAGACAACATTATTAGATTTGAAAGACATTTTGGATTAAGGGGTTTTAGTCTAACGGTCTAGGGGTTTGTAGTTTGCAAGGTGGTGGCATCTTTTGTTGAATATTTTCTATTTGATTATGGAAAGACTCCATGTCCAATGTATGGATCGAATGAATAATGCTATGATGTTGATGTGTGGGAAATACATTGAGATTATGGAGTCTATCTTGTTGGTTTTGTTTTGGTTAAAGTGAGTACCGAAGCTTTTGCAAAGTACATGCCACATGGGTGCATAAGGGGGCATCATTGGTGATACAATGCTAATGTCATCGTAGACAAAAGGGCCATATAAAATGACAAAGGTTGGAGAAAGACTATCTAAATAAGCTCTCCCCATCTCCAAACATCATGTTGGGATATCATCTTTCTATAACCTTAAAAGTGTTCCTCTCTTTTTGATTTTTCCCATTCTCCACTTCCTCCAACATTCCATTACCTGAAAACAGTTCAATGCTATGACACCCACTTGGTACCATAAAATAGGGTTTTAATTTTAAAAAAATATCTTACCAGTATATATAGACAATGATGCACACTGCATACCATACTTTTGAAGTTTAGATCTTTAAACACTTGGAAAAACCAATTTTAAGAAACTTGTAATAAAACATGGTCCCTTTTTTATCATTGCAAGTCTAACAAGGTGCACCTTGTTCGAGTGCAAACCCATGTTTATAGATCACCTCAATTAGCATCACCAATAATCTTGGCAAGAACATTATCCTTGTTTAAAATGATTGAACCAGTTTGCATCTCTCACAAAAATTTGTCTTGCAACAATCTTGGAGATAAACTTGGTCATAGTGTGACAGTCAACACATACTTGAACGTTATTGACGAATCTAATAGCTGTTCTAAGGGGTGTGTTTAACAATCCAAATGAAATTTCCAACTTCTCACTATTGTGCAGAGTAATAAGTTCCTCCTGCTCCACATCATTCAGTGCATGTCTTGGATTTTGAAAATATCTTGCTGCCTTCATATCTGAAGATAGTTTCTCCAACTTTGCATAGATCTCGTGTCTTTGGGTGTGTTCTATCTCCTAAAAAAAAACAAGTACCATTTTGTATCTTTCAATCTAACAACATCCAGGAATCATTTTAATCCTCTATCTTGCATCAAACTCTATACCATTTGAACCTCACCCTGCCTCCTCACCTTTGCATAGATGTTTGATAGAAGAACATAAGTTGCAACATTTTTAGGATCCAAATCAAAAAAATGAGTTGCTGTAAATACTCCTAACTCTACATTCTTATGTGGTCTACATACACAAAGCAAACATGTCCAAAAAACCACCACATGTTTAATTGGCAGTTTGATGATAAAGTTTAGAGTTTCCACAAGATAGTTAGCACGGCCAAGAATGTTAGCCATGGACACATAATGATCAATTGTAGGTGTTATGAAATTAGAGTCACTAATGCCATTGAGTTTTATGCATACATACATAAATTCCAACCAACTATCACAAAACATATTATTCATAATAATAACCAACACACAAACACTTAATCAGTCAAATGTAGGTGTGAGTTTAATCATATCAATTATAGTAAGTACCATATGGGTTTAACATATATTTACACTATAGTACTCTATGATATTCTATACTATCATAGGTTCCCAGCTACATAATCTAAACTTACGATTTGAAGAATCAAACGACCCACATACATAATAACAATCATGTAAACATGAGATTATACCACTTAGATATACCCTAAATTTAAACTATATACTAACATTTAAAGCAACATAACTTATAACATGCATCATGTTGCACCATAATATGATAGATATAACCAAACATTTATACATATTAACAAACTCATAAGATCTATTGCACTCAAGTATTCAATGCATATAAGAAATAGTCAATTATTCATTTGTAGAGAAACAAAGAACTCATACACTTGTAAAAATATTCTTTTAAGCACCTTACTCTATTTTTTAGAAGATTGTTTAATACGGTTATAGTTTTGGTCCCACGAGCAACTGATTATCTGATACAATCATACTTCTAGATACAAACTTAGTCATATATTCCAACACATCCATTTTCATTATGTACTTATGTTGTATACAAAAATCCATGCATAGACATAATAAAACTCAACACACATGAATCATAAGATAATCCAATCCAATATTTGTCATTCATTTAGGGTTTTCAATGCACACGTTCGTTAATCTTTTTTTTTTTTTATAATTATTCAATATAGTCTATAATCCACCCGTGGAGTGAAAGTCATAAGAGTACACCTCTATGTTCATATACATGCCACTAGGTACATTAATGCCTATGTATTCACATTTAAGCAAACTGTAACTTATTTTAATGTTACATTTACACCACATGTTTAACTACAAGTTATATAAAATGTGCAACTTGTACATAATTAATGACAACTTCATTGGATTTTTTATCCTTTTCATGTCTCGTTAATCTCTAAAAAAGTTTTCGATATACTAACCCCCACATAACACCTACGGTTATGAATACTCCCAAATGATATTTTAAGAGATTACTCTATTGTTAAATAACAAAATGGTTGACTATATTTTGAAAATTAACAACCGTACTTAATCGATTTGAGTTCTTTACAAGAGATCTTATACACTAAGTTAAATATTCACAAGTGAAAAATATACGATACTTTGTTCTATGTTTCCCAACCATCTCATGTATAAAACATTAATCATTATTTAGAAAATGGAACATATTTACTAAACACGTCCTAAGCCATATTTAAGGAAACATATTTATGAATAATTTTCTAAATCATATGTATAAACAAATATGTCAAACATGTATTATACAAACTGGAAATTATTCATATATTGCATTATTATCCCTTTATATAACTAAGAGTAATTACCTCCTTATATAAAATATAGCAATGCAAAAAGCACACAGCTAAAAATATTAAATTCAGCAACCCATATATTAATAACAATAATCAATTTTAAGAATCATGATGACACCCAGGGGGAAAAGTAAACTAGCATAGTGGCATCGCCTTCAATCGACCATAACTGACATTATTAAAGATGTTCCTAATGATACTTTACTATAGGCAAATCGATTAATGCCATGTAAAATGGAGTAGTGCCACTGTCACAACAACCATACCCTGTCTATTAGATTATCATCACGTGATTGTTATGAGATCTCTCTCACTCTTGTTGCATTGATATCATTGTACAAATAATGACAATATTCTTATTTTTGTTTGTAAATAGGAGGGTTGTTGTGACATAATTCCAAATCATACAATCTTTGTATTCATATAAATAATATGAACCAGATCGCCCAAATATGTATGCATCAAGATCCAATAATATTTTACACTTTTATATTTTCTAGATCCCTAAAGTTGCATTCCCTTGCTGTAGGTTTAGCACAGCTACACTACAACCATACTCAATGTATTATACATGTTTTAAATTTAACACAAAAATTTATACAATGTGGAACTGCAGATCACTATTCTTCGTTAACAACCATATGTAGTGATTTATCCATTTAACCTCTGATTGTTGCCTTTAATATGATTGTGAATCACTATTTTTTTTAACTGGATCACTGTATCTTGATTGGCTAATATATATTGTTGCTACATAAAATTGGTTTACAGCTGGATAATCTATGTAATACATTACAACTACAGTTATTAGTGTTTTGATCTTAATTTCATTTTCGATTGTTGTAGGCTTAATGCAGTGCTAAAAGTATATAAAATTATATATATATATATATATTTATTTATTTCCATTAAGTAGGTGTATATGTAATTCTCATCGGTTGGAGTATACAAAAAGTTTTTAAATATAGAAGAAAGGATTTATATATTTATATATACCCACTAGTATATATATAAATCGTTGCCCCAGAAGTTAAATCCTTGTTTATGAAATTAAGTTGTTATAAATACACTTACTAAGTTGTTACTCTATAGGGTAAATCATTGCTGGTAAATATCGTATCTGATGGAAGATGTTTGGAACTCCAAAATGGTACATAAAGGGTGGGTAGCCTTATGGACCAGATAAATAAATTGTATAGAATCACTGCTTTTAATTGTCTTCAAGAAACTAAGACCATATAGTTCACTATATCATATGTTTATATAGACAATAATATTTAAAATGTTGTAAATCATACAAATTACCACAAATATATATGCATCTATTTGATCCAGTATATATAATTAGGTATAAGCGTATTTATTTATGTAGTATATATATATATATATATATATATATAATTACAAGTCATATAAATATATAGAAATTAAATACCATGCTTACCTGGTAAATAGAACTAAAACCATCTTTTTTACTTCTTATGTGCTTCCTTACCCATACTATGCCTCTCTTTCTGGTTTCTCAAACTCGACCTTTCTCAAAAATGGGAAAATCTCTCCTCCTCCTCCTTTCTTAATTTTCTCTTATATCAAAATAGGAATAGTTCTTTTTCTGTTTTAAAGTTTTTTTTTATTAATTCTTTTTAATATTTTTGATTTTCTAAATTTAGTCTTATTTTTCCTTTCATTCTTTATTGTCTTTTTCATTTCATGGCAAATTCTTTTTTTTGTCTTTTCTCATTTTTCGTTTTCTAAATAAATTTCTATTTTTAATATATTTAGCACTAAATATCAATTTCATAATTACCAATAATTCAGATTTTAAATTTATTTTTGTCAATAATATTCTTACCAGTATTAATGAAATAATGTGCCAAACACGTAAAAGAATTCATTATGATATTTACCTATTTTAGCAAATCATAGAATGCAATATTCCAAAGCAAGTAGTAAACACACTATAAGCAAACTATTTTAAATGTATTTCTACAATGTACTAACTATTGTGGTGTTTTTAAAGTTTTTTCCATTTCTCTGTCAACCTCTAATGTCTTTATCTATGTCACCCTCTCTAATGATGTTCTTCTTTCGACACACTCTAAGAGATGAGTTCTCTTGCATCCACCTTAATATGCTCAAAATATAAACGCATATATTAACTAACTTATAGTAAATTAATCATGTGTCATCATATATTAAACAACATCCTACTATCTCATAATAGCATATATCTCCAGCTTAGTTAGAAATATAATGGATATCCAATGCATTTGTTATACATATTCATGAATAGTCAATTAGTTTGTTTAGTGAGGAATTAGGATGCAACATCCTTCCCCCTAATGCTAATCATCATCCCCAATGACTCTTATTCAAACATAAGTTCTAAATTAAAAATATTATTTAGCAAATCAATAACATGGTATACAATATCAAATTAAGTAGATAAATAGAAATTCCTTGTAGAACTCCCTATAATTTCTTCAAGTTGCACTATTCCCTGAATATTGATCTACAATACCCTACTCTATGACATCTTTTTATTAATTAAATATGGTTGCGAGTATTACTTACTATAATTGGTTCTGTCATGACCACCTCGACATCCAAAACTGTCAAGGCAAGTCTATATACTATAAGACTGACCACTTATGTTGCTTTGAAAGGTCCCACATATCTCAGTGAAAGTTTCACTAAATTTTCAAAAACATATGAGATCATCACAAAATCCAAAACAAATGACCATAGAGAGTTCCATAAAATCTTCTAGCTCCTTTACACATCTCTCTAACCTAGAGAGTATTTTTCTCATTCTAAAAGAAAGTAATTAGGGACCCTGATAAGAATGATGTATATATGTTAATACTATCACTACTCTACATAGATCCTAATAAGTATAACATGTCAATGTTATCACTACTCCATGGAGTTTCTAATAAATATGATGATGAATAGGAATTGGAAATACTACATTTCCAATGTATACAAAAATTAAGGAATAAACGTTCCACTGTATACATGCATATGTCCATATGATTGAATTTGACAAATTTGTCTATCAAATTCTAGATTCAATAAGTCCATCTATCAAATCTAAAATTAGTAACTATCAAGTTATTGTGAGACTAAGTAAAATCCATTCTTATCGCTTAGTACTCACGTCCCTAATTTATCACTCTTTCTTTAGGTCTCCACAACCTAATGATCTCTAAAATATGTATAAGGTTAAATAAACCACAACTCCATACTAACATATCATAGAAAGTAATGATATATGCTAAATAATTCTAGATGTATCAACATACATACAAGAGAAATCATACAATCAGTTCTTAATTGTATTAAATTGCCACCACAAACATAACTAGTGTCATATTTCTCAGCTTAACTTATAGTGTTATATCCATAGTTAAGAGGAAATAATGTTAAAATTAATATAACATACAAAGCCCAATGGTCACATTGTTATTTCAACCTTATAAAGTAACAAGTGAGACATTGTCTCTCTGCTTGCTCGGTAAGCACTCAACAAGTTAAAAATTTATTTCAACTCCTAAATTGACAAGATGTTCTGCACATCTTATACCCTACTCACTTCTAATGAAAGGGATAAAAATATCTCTTCAAAACATGTTTAAAGCAAAAGAGAATAATATCAATCTAATTAAGGGTGTATAATATCATACTAATTTATAATACCATATAGGAGGATCTATCAAGTCCCAAAACTCTAATCATAGTGTAACATGGTTCTACATGGAGGCACTAAAAATCCAACATACCATTGCAATACTTCATGTCACTAGGTTCACACTGGTGAACAAAAAGACACAAAAATGCTAAAAGGCTCATTAGGTCCTAGAGTTTGAGCCACAACTCTGATACCACATGTAACAACCCCACTAGCGTCAACTTAGAAATACATGATTTTTTTTAATTATATACATATATCATAAATAGATTATACCATGAGAATCTATGAGATCATATGCAATATCAAAGCATGATATAAGCAACAAGCATAATACATCTCATACCACTGATATCTAATATAATGAGAGCACACCATAATGTAGATAAAAAAAAGTAACTATAATAACTCAACCATAGTTGATACAAGTCTACAGCGACCATTGTCAATATATAACAAGTAAATAAAACTTTCATGTCAATAATTTTAATATAATATAATGTATATAAAAGATACATAGCTCTTTTGGGACATAGTTTCTAAAATCAAGTATTTGTGGCAATCTCAAGTGTCATCCCGATAAGTAATACTATTGTGGGGAGGGAGAACATCATCTAAGCGCTTTTCTACACCAACAATGGACTAGCAATCCATCTTGAAGATGTAATTTATGAATTCATTAATGGTGATGACCTTGAATAGGGGGCATTCGAAGAGCTCACAAGGTGGTACAATATTTAAAAATAATATGAGGCTTGGATAAATGATACCCATGATTGCATTTGTGGGGCCCAATGTAACAATCATGGTTAAATAAAAAACCTATAATTAATGCAAACAACAATGGTCAAGACAAATGGCAATGGTTAAGGCAAATGCACCAGGGCAAATTAATGGAGAAGTGAGGGAGATCCACCGGTAGTCAATGCCTAATGTGATGGTCCATATTGAATGCATCAGTTGGTTATGCTTAGTGCATCAAAATGGGCACCCTAATATGGTTTTGAACCAAACACATTCTCTTTTAAGATCATCTAGTTACTATTTCAACCCTAAGGCTATTCCCATTTTAGTTAATGTTTATATGTCCATCTTCTTATTTATGGTGATTAATTTAATCACAAATATAGTATCTTACAGTCCAATATAGTGCTAACATAAATTACACAAGGAAAGCTATGGATAGTTATCGACTTCCTTAAAAATAAAATCTCATGTTTTTATAGCACAAAGATCTATTACAAAGAATGGCTAAAACTACCATTATAAGTTTATTTCATTTTTCCCACTGATATTTATAAATATAGTAGGGGATTTGTCTAACATATGATTTCTTAAATAATTAAATCTCATGCTTATTAATAATGGGATATTCGATTTAATAGGAAATTTGAAAATATATTGATTTAAAAGATAGAATCATAAATAATGTTCTCTATAATCCATTTTTATTTAAAAAGGTAAAAATCTGATCCCGATACACATCCTAAAATTCACATACGAATTTAATAATGTGAACATAATATAATAAAATTTTGAACATAACTTGTCATTATTTAAACATCTCACATTTAATGACTTATTTTCAACATTATATTTTTAAATGAATGGAAAGAATGTTTAGGCATAGAATGTATGCACCCAAATGCAATGTTTACCAGCTTGTTGGTCACTACATGATCAAACTAGGATACTGACTATGAGATGATTTGGTGCCATGATCCATCTAGCTATCCACATGGTGTTTACACATAGTCCATAAGGTCAAACTGAGGAGTCCTTTCAATTTCCCTATCCTCAAAAAGGTATGTGTGCTCTTTGTTGAAATGACTAAGTCTAGGTAAGCATTGTAATGCATTATCTAAACCTTTCCCTCGATAGATGATATTTGGCTGGTCTTCTACTCAAAATTGAGTGTCTTCATATTTTAATACTACCCACCATTATAAAACTTTACAACGGGGGATTCTCTATTTATATATATGTGCTCCCACAAACTTTCCCTTGGTTGAAATATCTTACTGATATTTTCTTCTCTAGAAAATTGTATGTCTTCCTCAAAGGGTTGCCTCCTATATATATGTTTCTTTCTTTCTAAAAAAGTCTTTTTGATCAATAATTGTTGAGTTTCTTTTGAGCTAATCACATTAAATTAGAGATGGTGTTACATGAAATACTTTGGTTTAAATATTTTTTGTGGCCGCATTTTCCTTAGTTTACATTTACTATTTTGCATTGTAAAGATCAGTTGTCAATCTTGTTGTCCACCTTCATTCCTCTCCTACAAGTTGTATAATTTCTCATTGCTTGTGGTTAATTTCTATCTTGTTTGTAATTACTTTTGTTGTTGCCAAGCATTTGTGTTTCTTATCACAGTCCACTTACTTGTTGTGGACTCTTTTTATAGTACACATGGTGGTCACTTTGTCATTTATTTTGTGCATGGATATGATCCATCGTGGCCTTCACTATATTATCCATTTCTTCAATATTCATTATGGGTGCCCCCAGGTAACTTGTGGTTCATAATGAGATGCTCTTACACTCTTTTATGAAATGGAGACCCTTTTCTATTTGACTAAGTATGTGGCTTCTTGTCCCATTTTATAAATAGATATTCATGTGATGTTCTTTCCCTAAGTGACCTATGGCTACTGTTGTCCCCCAAAAATATCACTCATTTTTGGGACAACATTTGAACTATTTTGAACTATATTGGTCCAACAGACCAAAATTCTCTCTCCCCTTCTCAAAAATTGTTCTAGGCATTCAAATTCTCCATTTTTCAAGCTTTTTCAATTTCTACGGACACTACAGGCTTGAATCTACGGACTCTGTAGGCTTAAATCTATGGACTATGTAGGCTAAGTTCTAAGGACTCATTTCTACGGACTTCGCAGGAAGGAATTCACGGACTCATTTTTACGGACTTCTCAGGAAGGAATCTATGGACTCATTTCTACGAAATTCACAGGAAGAAATCTACGAATTCATTTCTACGGACTCTCCCAGTTATACAAACTTGAATCTATTGACTCTATAGGCTGAAATCTACAGGCTCTGCAGGCTTGAATCTACGAACTTCACAGAAGATTTCTACAGACTCATTTCTACAGACTCTGCAGGTTGGTTTCTATGGACTCTGTAGGAAAAAATAGGTTCAACACTTAGCCATTTTTTCAATTGGAAAGTTCAAAGGGGTCTTTCAAGAGCCTGAAGGACAAGTGCCCTTGTAGAGGGCACTTAGGAGCCAAAGTGGACCATTGCAAAAATAAAAAAGGTCAAGGAACCAAGCCGAGTGCCCTTGTGGAGGGCAACAAGCAAAAGCAGACAAAGAGGATTCCTTCAAAAAAGTGAACTAAGGACAAACAACCCTTGCGGAGGGCAGGCAGGGAACAGGCAGACCGTTTCAAAGACCAAGTGAAGAGCAAGGAATTCTTTTAGAAAAGTTCCAGTGGAAAAGTAAACAAGGCACAAGTCCTTCAGACAAAATGTCTGAAGGAATTCCTTCGAACATTTTGTTTGAAGAAATTCACTCGGGGAGAAATCCCGACGGAAAGCAGAAGCAAGTGAGAAGAAAAGACAAAGGGAAGGAACATTTCCTTCAGACAAAATCTCTGAAGGAATTCCTTCAAACTTTTGTCTAAAGAAAAATCCCGAAGCAAAATTCCACCGATGAAACAAAAGCCCGCTGAAGGAATAAAAGCCCAAAGGCTGTCCAAAAGATTCTGAAGGGCAGATACCCTTGTGGGGGTCTCTCCCCGACCCAAAGTGGACCGTTTATCAAGACCCTAAAGGGATTCTTCCCCTTCAAAAAGGACAAAACAAGAAAGCCAAAGGAATTTCCAAAGAATATGATGGGCCCACAGACGTCAAAGTTGAACATCGCGAACTAGCCATTGAGATCCAGATGTTCGGTGACGTCCCCGCAGCCATCAAATTCAGGGTAACAAACTAGCCGTTGGTTTCCTAATGATGACAGGCCTAAAGCTATCAAATTCAGGGTAATAAACTAGCCGTTGGTTTCCTAATGATGATGGGCCCAAAGAGGTCAAATTCACAGAAATGAAATAGTCATTGATATTTGAAAGCTGGAACACAGACCTGAATGCAAAAGGCCAAAATGCTAAAGGGAAAAACTGTTGATGGAAGAGTGTAAGGAGCCAACAAGACCGAAAGAGATAGCCCAAGAGCTCAGATCGCATAGATAAGGATGAAATACAACAAGGAAAGGGGGAACGATGGAGAAGGATCAAAAATATCTGTGCATAAGATATGTTTCTATAAGGTAAAATAGCCCACCAAGTGGACATTAGAAGAGCATGAACATTCAATGGCATGGCCCATTTTTCTACATCGAGTAAAGCAAATAGTTGCGCACACATCAGGAAACACATAAGGCAGCCCATATTAAATACTGACGCTCGATTCCAACATAGCCCATGGATAGAATTTAAAATGCATTAAAGGCATTGAATGCATCGTAACACATTTTTGTGAAACAAAGTGCCCAAGTCTTTCTTGGAGCACTGTATATTGGATTCTTTCTTATTGTTTTAGATATCTCGGTCTGTGATCAGAAACAAAACTCTACGCAAATTGAAAGGCATTACTGAGAATTTGAGCTCAAATTGTTGATCATATTTCATTATTTGAATAAGAAACAAGTGACTTTTCAGACTTGGTGTTGGAATAGCTTGGTTGTTGGAGAAATTTTTCTTATGTCTATTTCCTTAATACATTTTTTGTCCATTTAATTGAATAAGCAGAATTAGTGAAAGTGATCATGAAGGTGTCCTGAAGCTAGTTGTGGAGAGACTTTGTGCTGCCACAATTGTCTTTAGTTTGTCTATTTTTCTATTCTCGTGTAAAGGATCTTGGGATGACTTTGTGCCCTCATTATCCTTCGTATTTTGTTTTTGTGTAAAAGACCTTGGGATGACTTTGTTCCCTCATTGTCTTTCATATTTCACTCTTTGACAGTTGAGGTGGAGACTTTGTGCCTCATTTCATCCTACTGTGTTACTGTGCCCTGTTACAGTTACTTGTCATCACCCGAAAGATTCCTTTTGTTTGCTAAAAAACACTTCTGAAAGAAGAGGAGTGTCTTCTGTCATTTCATTGAGATTTATCCTTTGATTTGTGAACATCATCTCTAAAAAAAGAGAGATGGATGGTTTATCCTACCCTTGAGTGTTATTTTTTGTTTATATATATAGTATATAGCTCCTGCATATCTACAGGGAACCTCCCCTTGATGAGAGGAGAGATTTGTCCCCTTTTGATGTAGTAAACCTACACATCTGGCTGACCAATTTCCCTATGCTATGGTTGAAGAGACCTATTTTGCTCATCAGTTAGTTGATTGACAAAATATTCACCCAACAGTTTTTGGTGACTCTATTGGGGATGTTACGTGCAGTCTGAAGCCTCAAGTTTTAGATTAAAGCAGTCCCTACCCTTATCCATTATAGACTCTAGTGAATCCATTCTATGTCTTACTCACTATCATTATAGCCTTACCATCTCCCTCCACCTCCACGCCAATTGGGATAGAACGTGCAGTTTGAAGCCTCGAGCTTCAAGCTGAAGTAGGGCCAGTTCTTTCCCATTTTTGTTTTACAATCTGAAAGATCCATGGTATACGTGAAGCCAAAGGGATAAAGGTATTGTTGACCCTGTATTTAGTTGGTACATCAAAGTAATTCTGATATGTTTCCTTCACCATCTCACCTCCAATGAACCAGGAGCTTTCCTCCTACTAAAGTCAAGACTCCATTACCGGGCAAAGCCTCCATTTCTGCTATTAATAAAGCTTTGTCAATACTTACCCCTCTGAGATTTTTTATTCCACCTTTCCATAGTCATAAAATGACAGTTCAAGGCCCTTGGGGTAACTCTTTTGGCCCACTCAATTTGACTCCACCCCTGCATGAACTTCCACGCAACTCAAGAAAAAATTTCCCTAAATTCTATGGTGATGGAAAAGTTCACCTTGATGAACATATTGCAGCCTTCAGCATATCCTGTGGCATAATAAGAGTGGAATTTAAGGATGTGACAGTCAGGCTTTTCATAGAAACACTACAAGGCGCTGCTGCAGACTGGTTCTACCATCTACAGGCTAGATTAGTGACTGATTGGGATACTCTTAAAGCTAAATTTGAAGCCAGGATCAAGCCTACAGAAGATGTACATGCTTTGTTGGCCTAGCTCACACAGATGAAGAAAGAACCTCATGAGCCTATGAAGGATTTCATTGCTAAGTTTGACAAGCTCAGAAATCAGATTCCTACCATTGCTCAGCCAACACCTGAGAACCTTAAGTGCTTCTTCATCAACTCACAGCTGCCTGAAGTGAGTTTTCTTCTAAGACATGCTGGCCACATAGACCTTGCTATTGCGCAATATTTGGCTACTGAGGTAGAAGATGACCTTATATTGGTAGGGAAGATAAGGATAGACCCAAACAGAGGTAAATCCTCTTCATCTTTTGAATATCCATCTACAAGCACCATGGATCAAATGGTGTAAAAGCTAGAAAATGAACTGCTAGCCTTGAAAAGACAAATGGCCCAAGGTATATTTGTTCCTCCTAACCGGGATATGCCAAGGAGGACATTTCAGAACTAGTCATATCAAGGCAATGTTGTTAGGAATCAAGGGCAGCCAAATCGTCTTCCTCCTCCACAGATGAACCTTTCCCTTGAAGCACCTCCAACCAACTCAGCAGTTGGATATCTAGAAACTGAACATGATTTATATTTCCAACCTGAGTTTGATCAAAAAAATAATGTTGATCTCTTCACAAAAGACCAAGAAGAGTCAGCTGGTGACTCCAACATTAGTTTCTTGAATTATCAAGATGAACTCAGAAGTAAAGGTAAAGCACATGAGGGATCATATGTTGTGTTCACCCAGTCCAAGAATCAGTCAGCCCAGCAAGCTGATAAAGAAAGAATAGAGGAGCGACCTCAACTAGCAATTTCAATTGCTAAGCGGGGTATCACTCTACCTTTCCATCCAAAGGACTTGGTGATTACAAGAAAGGTAAGTACATCAAACATCTCTGCACCTACTTCAACTTCACAGATCAGTCCTCCCCCTCCCATACATCAAAAGGATGAACTCCTATCCTCTCTTCCTAGTCCATTTCAATCATTTGACATAATCGACCATGTCAAGAAGACCAAAATTCAAATGTCTAAATTTGAATTCTTACAATCCAATCTCGAGCATTTGGACAGGTTGGTAGAGTGTGTGAAGAGTAAAGCCATCCTTGCAGAACAAGAGATTAAAAAGATAACTCATGATCCCCCAAGGAACATGTCCATCCAAAACAATCTTGTCATTACTCCTCCAGCTGCCCCTGGGAAAATAGAGCCTTTCTATGTTTCTCTATTGATAAATGGTCACAAACTGAGCAATTGCATCATAGACTCAGGTGCTTTAGACAATGTCATGACTGCCAAAGTGGCAGAATCTCTTGGTCTCTCACTGACCAAAACATTTGGTAGATGCTTCTCCATGGAGAAAAAATAAGTACCTCTGCTGGGACAAATCAAGGATGCCCAATTTACATTTCGGCATTCCCAGACAAAAGAATCAAGATGATAGTTCCAGTGGCTGACGTCCCAACATCCTATGGCATTCTGCTTGGATGAAATTTATGCAAGGATGTAAGAGGAGAACTAAGCATGGACCTGTTTGAGGCAAGGATCCCTGTGAAAGGTGTAATGAAGACATTGTTCCCTGAAAAAGAGGCAAAATATGTTGTCACACAGACATCAGCGCCTGAAGCTCAAATTCTATTTGAGTCTTTAGGCAGGGGTAATTACTTCTTATCCACAGAGGATGTTCAGGTTTTAGCTGACGAAAGTCTTGTAGGTGGCGATCCAAAGATGGATTTGAATAAGACATTAGAAGAATTAGTAGGGTGTAGTATAGATAAAAAAGGATCTTCCATCTCTAATGAAGATAAATCTGATAGAAGATCATTTTTTGATGATGTTTGGATCCTAGAATTTGATGCCAGCAATTCTTCTACCAATGTTGAAGCCGAGATTGTGTCGATATCTCCTCAAGGAGATGTTTTTCCTTCTTCATGCAAGTTGTAGTTTAGCAACACCAACAACACTACCGAGTATGAATCACTACCGCCTGTATTGAAGGCTGCTCAGGATGAAGATATTAAACTCCTTCATGCCAAAGGAGATGTTGAACTGATGATTTGTCAGGAGTTTGATGTTGACAATCAAAACATGCGTTGGACTAAACTAGCAGAACAATAAGCTATGGTAGTGGACCATATTGTTGTGCTCCAAAGTCAGCAAAAGGAACTCTTCACTAAGAGATCAAGAATTTATGGTTTTCAGATTGAAGATCATGTCTTTCCATGGGGCAAGAAGAGAGAACCAAAAGGAGTGCACAAAAAATGTGATTCCTGGTGGAGAATTCCATTCACCCGTCACTGATTTTGGGGACAAAATGGTCTCCTGCTGGTTTATCAAGATGAAATGCCATCTTCATTGTCTTACAATGGGCAGCCTCTGAATCACTTCAATTCTTGAAGTATCAGATAAGTTCACTTGTACATATGTACATTTTATAGTCTTTAGTTCTATTTTGTGCTTTCATTTTTGTTTTTGTCACATTTCTTTTTGGGTACCATGACTCCATGGCCCAATGGCATACTTCAAGGCACTGGAGATTTTGGTTTCTACTCCCCTCAGCTGTTCCAAGTTTTCAACTGAAGGAAGTTCCCTAACTGGAGCCAGATGTTTTCCCCCAAAAATATCACTCATTTTTGGGACAACATTTGAACTATTTTGGTCCAATAGACCAAAATTCTCTCTCCCCTTCTCAAAAATTGTTCTAGGCATTCAAATTTTCCATTTTTCAACATTTTTCAAGTCCTATGGACTCTACAGGCTTGAATCTATGGACTCTGCAAGCTTAAATCTACGGACTCTGTAGGCTAAGTTCTAAGGACTCATTTCTACGGACTCTATTCTACAGACTTCACAGGAAGGAATCTACAGACTCATTTCTATAGACTTCATAGGAAGGAATCTACGAACTATTTCTACGAACTTCACAGGAAGAAATCTATGGATTCATTTTTATGGACTCCCCTAGTTTTACAAACTTGAATCTACAGACTCTGTAGACTAAAATCTACATAATCTGTAGGCTTAAATCTATGGACTTCATAGAAGATTTCTATGGACTCATTTCTACAGACTCTACAAGTTGGTTTCTACGGACTTTGCAAGAAAGAAACAAGTTCAACACTTAGCCATTTTTTCAATCAGGAAGTTCAAAGGGGTCTTCCAAGACCCCGAAGGACAAGTGCCCTTACGAAGGGCACTTAGGAGCCAAAGTAGACCATTGAAAAAATTTGAAAGGGAAATGAACCAAGCTGAGTGCCCTTGTGAAGGGCAATGAGCAAAAGCAAACAAATAGAATTCCTTCAAAAAAGTGAACTAAGGACAAACATCCCTTGTAGAGGGTAGGTAGGGAACATGCAGACCGTTTCAAAGACCAAGTGAAGAGCAAGGAATTCTTTCAGAAAAGTTCTCACAGAAAAGTAAACAAGGCACAATTCCTTTGGACAAAATGTCCGAAGGAATTCCTTCGGACATTTTGTCCGAAGAAATTCACTCAGGGAGAAAGCTCGACAGAAAGTAGAAGCAAGCGGGAAGAAAAGACAAAGGGAAGGAACATTTCCTTCAGACTTTTGTTCGAAGGAAAAGCTTGAAGCAAAAGTCCATCGATGGAATAAAATCCCACCGAAGGAATAAAATCTTGAAGGCCATCCAAAAGACTCCAAAGGGCAGATACCCTTGCGGGGGGTTCTCCCTGACCCAAAGTGGACCGTTTCTCAAGACCCTGAAGGGATTATTCACCTTCAGAAAGGACAAAACAAGAAAGCTAAAGGAATTTCCAAGGAATATGATAGGCCCACAGACATCAAAGTTGAACATCGAGAACTAGCCATTGAGATCTAGACGTCCAATGACATCCCTGAAGCCATCAAATTCAGGGTAATAAACTAGCGATTGGTTTCCTAACGATGACGGGCTCGAAGATGTCAAATTTAGGGTAACAAACTAGCCATTGGTTTCCTAATGATGACAAGCCCAAAGACGTCAAATTCATGGAAATGAAATAGTCGTTGATCTTTGAAAGATGGAACACAAACTTGAATGCAAAAGGCTAAAACACCAAAGGGAAAAACCACTGATGGAAGAGTGTAAGGAGCCAGCAAGACTGAAAGAGATAACTCGAGAGCTCAAATCACATAGATAAGGATGAAATACAACAAGGAAAGGGGCAATGATGGAGAAAGATCAGAAATATCCGTGCATAAGATATGTTTCTAGAAGGTAAAACAACCCACCAGGTAGACATTGGAAGAACACGAACATTCAATGGTGTGGCCCATTTTTTTACATCGAGTAAAGCAAATAGTTGTGCACACATCAAGAAATACATCAAGCAGCCCATATTAAAGACCAACGCTCGATTCAAACATAGCCCATGGACAGAATTTAAAATGCATTAAAGGCATTGAATGCATTGTAACACATTTTTGTGAAACAAAGCTCCCAAGTCTTTCTTGGAGCACTATATATTGAATTCTTTCTTATTGTTTTAGATATCTCAGTTTACGATTAGAAGCAAAACTCTGCCCAAATTAAAAGGCATTACTAAGACTTTGAGCTTAGATTGTTGATCATATTTCGTTATTTGAATAAGAAAACAAGTGACTTTTCAGACTTGGTGTTAGAATAGCTTGGTTGTTAGGGAAATTATTCTTATGTATGTTTCCTTAATACATTTTTTGTCCATTTAATTGAATAAGTAGAATTAGTGAAAGTGATTCAGAAGGTGTCCTGAAGCCAGTTGTGGAGAGACTTTGTGCTGCCACAATTGTCTTTAGTTTGTCTATTTTTCTATTCCCGTGTAAAGGATCTTGGGACGACTTTGTGCCCTCATTATCCTTCGTATTCTATTTTCATGTGAAAGACCTTGGGATGACTTTGTGCCCTCATTGTCTTTCGTATTTCACTCTTTGTCAGTTGAGGTGGAGACTTTGTGCCTCATTTCATACTGTTGTGTTACTACACCCTATTACAGTTACTTTTCATCACCCAAAAGATTCCTTTTGTCTGCTGAACAACACTTCTGAAAGAAGAGGATTGTCTTTTGTCATTTCATCAAGATTTCTCTTTTGATTTGTGAACATCATCTCTAAAAAAAGGGAGATGGATGGTTTATCCTACCCTTGAGTGTTATTTTTTGTTTATATATATAGTATATAGCTCCTTCATATCTACAGGGAACCTCCCCTTGATGAGAGGAGAGATTTGTCCCTTTTTTGATGTAGTAAACCTGTACATCTAGCCAACCAATTTCCCTATGATGTGGTTGAAGAGACCTATTTTGCTCATCAGTTAGCTGATCGACAAAATATTCACCCAACAGCTACCTTGTTTTTTTTCACAATTACAACTAAAATTTATAACTATATTTCACTTTGGTGACTATGAAGCCATTTTTAGCTTATCTTCTTATTTAATTTCCTCTCCATGAACACATGGATAATGGTCCTCATAAACCTTCAATGTTCTCATGTTTATGCCATATATATATGAAGTGATAAGAATGCATGTGTCCAATACATCATATATTTAGCTACACCTAAAGTGAACCTCATTGTAAATATGTTGTTAGGATCTATGCTTATTGTGAATATCTTTTTTGAGTTCCTTGCCTGTGTCATGTCGATTTATATCACAACCCGATGGATTATGTGTAAACCCTCACCAACTCATCTCATCGTTGGTATATAATAATATATTAATTCATTTGGAAACACTTGTTTCCTACACATGCACCAAACTCATTATGGTACCTTTATGATTGGAAGAGATGGAAATAAATCACATTAATCAACTATTTATTCATTATAACAATAATAAATATATCTTTCTCCATGATCTAATATAATATCATTAAATCAAGATATCAATCTCAAATAGATGGCATATCAATGAGTCAAACCCCCATTATTACCTAACCATGTACCTAATCCAGGGTGAGGCTAAGTAGGGCATTACATTGGGATCCTTTTCAAGAAGGGTTTCAATATAAGCATTCAACTATTGACCATTTGATAACTCTTAGAGTTGTTGCTGAGAAAGAATGAGGGAGAGGTTAAACTATTTATCTTTACTTTATATGTTTTGCTAAATATTTTGATATAATTACAAATCATTGGACAATAATGAAAAAAGTAAATTTTTCAATTGAGTGGAGAGAAGCAAATTATTTCTTACATGGAAACATAAATGGCAACAATTGAAACATGAAATCCAAATCATTGGTCTATTGGGGTGAAACAAGGATGTCCCTTCTCACCCACATTGTTTGGTTTCTTTGTAAATGAATTAGAAGACTAGATTACCAAGAATGGAAAAGTACACATTACATATTATATTATATTATTGTTGATATGTGTAGAGGAGGACGTGTTATTGACAAAGCACAAAGAAAATACTCAAAAATATCTTATTTTCCTAACAATTTTTTTAGTTACTTAAGAATGAAAGTAAATGTTAACAAAATAAAGCTCATGGTAATAGGTTCTTGGGATGGGAACATAACTATCACATGTAATTTTGACAAATTGAAGGTGGTCATGTCTTAAAAATACTTCAACATTAAATTTGACTCAAGTTATAACTAAAATTCTTGTGTGAAGAAGTAGGGAACAAGTGATTTGAAATCTTTTAGCCCATGAAAAACAAATGTACGAAAGCTCAATTTTTTTTATAGCACCACCACCTAGTTCAGGTGCAATAGACATTGTCATGCTTGAAGACAAGCTATGTAATGTAGAATGCACAAAAAATAAACTGAAACAAAAGTAAACTAACATCACACTCAAATGTGGAAGTATTAAGATGTAAAAATGTAACTTCTATTCAATATGTGGATTAAAGAAAAGTACATATGTACAAGATTTAGTAAGACTAAGAATAATAGCTCTTGTAATCAAAAGATGAATGCTTCTTTTTTATTTTTCTAGATTGAATGAAAAAATACGTGAAGCTAAAGATATTTTTTAGAGATAGATACACAAATCATGCAAAAAAACTCCTATTTGGTTTGTGTGTGTGTTTTTTCATTTGTGTGCACTTATGGGATGGATGGTTACAAAATATATACAATCCTTTTAAGAAGCAGTTACAAGTGACAACATTTGCAAAATAGTGGTGGTTCATGTTGGGAAAACCATATATGTATTACATTGTTAAGCATAATGATATGTTACGCCAACTTAGTGATTAGCATAATTAAATTAGTAAGTTAAGTATTACAGTTCCATAACTGATATTCAGTTATGAACCATTTATCTATGTATATATAATTACTTGCTCCCATTCAATAGTGATCGAAGCATTCAATCATTCTGCGCTCCATATTCTTTCATTGGTATTAGAGCCTGCACAACAGTTTGGTGGAAAATAGTGACGTGGAAATAGAAGCATTATTCTTGTGCCTGTAAACTGTTATTATTGCACATATACTATTATTTTTATCAAAGGGCATATAGTGTGTTCCTCCTAATAAGTGGTTCTGAGTCATGGTCTTCTCCATGTATATTTTGCATTGGTCAATGATCCATCCACCATTTGAGTAGATCTCCCAATAGCTGTATTCACATAAATTTTTTTGTTTGGCATCAATATCTGCAACCACAACTCCTTGTTCATTTTGTTCCCCTGGTTCATTAACATATTTCCTATACCAGTGAAACATTCCACTCCTTTCACCTCATTGGCTTGACTGAGTATATGCTGAATATCCATTCTCCTTTGGTCATTTGCATGTAGAACATGGGTCAACTGTCAATTTTTTGAAGATATGTTTGTTTAAAGCTTCACTATATAAGTCTTTTATTTTATTTTTTAAAGTTTAGTTTGTTATTATGTAATGTTTTAGAAGTCCTAAGTTATAGATTGAGGTGTTAGAGATTTAAGTTTTAAGGAGCATAAATCAGTTTTGTGTCCTTTCTTAGTTTTAATTGAGTTTTTTGAATATTAGATTTGTCAAGTAGATCAAGAGTCAAACATATATTTTGAGTCAATAAAGTTTGTTAAATTTTTGAAAGTTAAACTTGTCAATCGCAAATGTTATTAAAAGACTAAAATCATAAAAACATATCAATCTTTTATTTTGGGTTCATTATCAATGTTGTCAAAGTCAAAATTTTCTTGTACAGATGCATTATCAGGCAAACCTGACGTCCTAAGTCATATGTGTCAATGGGAGAGTTTTGTCCTAAAAAACAATATGCATATGAGCTTCATCAAGATATTGGCTGAGTAAGCAGCTTCTTCAACTAGAGGTTGGAGGATACATAGAGGTTGGAGGACAATTGGTGTCCTCTCGTGAGTCGCCTATGATGGGGTTGCACCATTGCTATGGTGATAAATTTTGGTGTGTTTGTTTATGTTTTGCAGTTTGTTTTTCAATAAAGTATTGAGCATTATTTTCCAATTTGGTGCCTCCTAAAAAAGAATGTTGTGGGGAGAAAAAAGCACTAAAGTAGCGCTTTGTTCTTGTAAAAGGGTTCGTGGTAATCCAAAAAACCACTGAAGTGTAGTAGAAACCTCCCACAACCCTCCAAGTTCATGGTCAACCTACAACAAAAAACCATATGGGTTTGTGTTAATATTTGTAATCTATAAAACCACTGAAGGTGTTAGTAGAGAGAAGTGTTCTTGTCACTTCCAGGCTTTTGGTAATCTTGCAAGGAAAAACTGAGGTGTTACCACAACCTTGAAGCCACAAAGATGGCATGCCACCTCAGAAAGTGAGCAGGCTATGCAGAGAGTGTATATCTTTTTACAGTGTTTGTAATAAAGGGGGGACCACTATCAAGAAATATTATGTTTTTATAAACAATGTAATAAAGGGCAGAATGTTGGAAAAATCATATATGTATTACATTATTAAGCATAATGATTTGTTACACCGGGTTAGTGATTAGCATAATTACCTTAGTAAGTTAAGTATTATAGTTCTATAACTAATATTTAGTTATGAACCATTTCTCTATGTATATATAATCACTTACTCTCATTCAATAGTGATCGAAGCATTCAGTCATTTTATGCTACATATTATTTCAGTCCATCTTCTGTTCAAGTAACGGTTGAGTTTTTACATAGGTATTTTTGAACTTTTATGGGTATAACATTGCTAACAGAGTCCTTGTTGTGTCATAATCTAGAGGGTACCAATTAATGTGCCATATGATAGAAACAATGACACATTGATGTTGAGTATGTGTTCTTATTTTCATAAACTACAATAGCACATAGAGGTAACATAAGATAAACTTCAATTGATGCACATGTTTATTCTTCATTTCTCTCACACATCATTTTCTCTTAATTGGACAATTTGCATCAAAACAACATTCCAATAGACACCTACACAACATGCTTTTGAGGATCTCAATTATCGCCTTTGTGCAACACTTAATCAAGATTCACATCAATTTCTTTGACTATGTATTTGGCATGGTACTCACACAAGGTGAATACCTATTTTCCTATCACTAAGAGACATTCAATGGCACAATTCAATAGTACTCCACATATGAGAAAGAGTTAGATGCTACTGTGCAGATAGTAAAGCAATGATGACACTACATATTGGGGAAGGTAAGTGTCATTCATTTTGATTATAAGGCACTTCAATTCTTACAAATGAATTGTAGACTAGAAAATGTGCACCACATAAAGTGGATGACTTACTTGAAATAAATTCTATTTTGTGATAGAGCATGAGAAAAGTAAGGGAAATAAGACCACAAAGTCCCTTAGTCAACCACCATTACACATAGTCATCACAGTGTTGGAGATGAAGTGACAACTTTGCTAACTAGTTAACTCTCTACTCAATAAACAAGGACTTCACAGAGGCCTATAATGCCCTTGCATAGTTTGAATCGGTTTGGAAGTTCTATATGTTTGAAAAGTTTCTTTACAGGGTTGGACATCTTTGTGTCCCTAATGATTCACCTTACCAAAGACTCATCTGAGAAGCACACCATGCGAAAACAATGTGTCACTTTGACATTATCAAGAGATTAACAACGTTACACCACTTTTATTGGTTTCACATAACACATAGATATTGAATGCCACATCAAGTCTTGCATCCTTTATTGCCTCACAAATCCCACGAATAGTAAGCTAAGACTTTACACAACTTTATTTGTTCCATCCAGGGCATGGAAATCCATTAATATATATTTTATGACCAAATTGCCTATTACAAAGCCCCAAAATGACTGTGTTAGTTGTAATGGATAGATTCTCTTAGATGGTCATCATTGTTGTCTACAAGAAAGGCATCAATGCATAGAAAACCACTCTCTTTCTTCAACTATGTTTGGACTCATTTTAGTTTGTTAGCATATATTTTAATGTGACCCATGATTTGTTTGCCATTATTGAAAATATTTGTGGGACATGATAGATACACATTTTGACTAGTCAACAACTTTTCACTCCCTAAAAATGGACAAATCAAAGTTGTCAATTGTGTGCTTGTTCATATTTTGTGCATGCATGTAAAACAATGTGTATTTTCATACTTGCGATGATAACTTGTTATACATTTAGCATGCCTCTAACAAAGCTTTGCACATCTCTACACAACATTGTCAATTATAAATATTATTGACCCACATCACCTCTAAGCATCTCCTATCATACAAGATTTGAATCAGATTCGCACACACATGAACAAAAATTGAACAAGGTGTATAAGTTTTTACAACACATTTTAAGCACTCATCACCAGGATCAACAAATTCTATCAAATACCAATCTCTAAAGTACAAAGAACATCATGATGCACACCGCACACCCCATGAGTTCATGGTAGGAGATAAATTCTTGTTACACTCTTAAAAAGAATGCTTCAAAGGTCTACAAAGAAATATCAAACCCAAAGGTCTACAAAAAATCAATGAATTTGTCATTAATGCTGCACACCTAAAAGTTAAACCGCACACATGAATCTTAACCGTCACTCACCTAAAAGATGAACATCCACCCTTCTACAACCGTCACTAGTTGTAATTGCTTCTTACAATGACTATATATTTTTTAATTGTTTGTCCCATAAGGGAATAGAGACAAGAGAACACACACATAAAGCAAATAACAAATTGGTACCATATTTTATGCATCTAATTTTCAAACACATTTGTAACTCTACATATTCTTTTATTATGTAGAAAAATCTACAAAGAAACATTCACCTTCTAATCACATGAACTAGTATTCCCTAGTATTATTATATATTGATTACATCTATATTTTTCTCTATTTTGCATATTAAATAAAAATTGCACTTATGCACATCAAACTTTTCACATATAAATGTGTGGTTAATTTATTGATGTTTAAATTTACTTTTTATAAATTCTACAATTTGTGGCTTGTCTCTAAACGTGGCATTTTCCATCGCACTAATATTGAGCCCGATGGTGCAAATTAGTTTCAATGAAATAAATTGAGGGAAAATCCTCTTCAAGATCTTAGTTCAAACAAGAGTTTTATATGTATATCCCATTCGAAGTCTAAGACTTTCAGAAAAATCTTGGAAAAATAATTTAATATTCATAAATGTTTACTAATAGATTAACTAAGATTAAAAAGTTCAAACCCCCACACATATGATGTTAGCAAATACATGTATAATACCATTCAAAGGCAAAGCTTTATGCCAACTCGAGTTGGCCCAAAAAAGCAAATGAATATGAGCATGTTACCATACCCAACAATGTTTACAACTCGAGAAGGAATTGTATCATGATGAGATGAAATAGTTAAACAAATGAAAGATTAAAGAGGTAGATCTATCTAAAGAACAAGTAGCCATACAAGGCTTGTTACAAATTAAAGCAAGATAAAAAAAATTGGAAAGTTTCAAATTAGAAAAACATATTCTACCAATGAGATATTATTCCACTGACTGCCTACTTCAAAGAACATAATCTCCAAGAAAACATATCATTACATAAAAGACATAATTTGTCAGTAGAAACAAGATGATGGAAAAATACCACTGAAAAGAGCATCTATGATTGTTCTGCAAGTAAAGAGAAGTGGAAGATGAGAAGCTTATGATTCTACAATGTCCTATATATAATCGAGACAAAAATACTCATTATACCCTTAATAATTCGTTGAGTCTATTAGCTAAGCAAGTAGGCAGTTAAATTACAGATGTCGTGGAACACCGTAAGCAAGCTTCAATAGGATATATTAATTTGATTTGTAGTCATGTAATCTTCATATTAAAATGGCAGCTAAACTACAAAAATCTTTGGCTGTTTCTACTGTAAATTCGTACTTTTTCGCATAGATCCCACAGGGTTTCCCGTGGACGTAAATATATATATTTTTTTTCTGTGCGGTTATACTGTATATATACAGAAGTACAATGAAGTTTCTTAGTACACATTCCCATCAATATTTTATAGATCTCATGTGGAGTCACTTCGATAAAGGGAGAGATTGTTTCTTTTGCTTATATGGAATTAGAGGGATATTCCAATCATGTTGAACAGAAGGAATCGATCTTTAATTTTATATGAAAAAGGCTTAAAAATTAAAAGATTAGACCAATACAGCGCTCCACATTAATGTGGGGAACGAGGCCGCCAACTTTTGAACCTGGAGATGAGATTCTTGTCTACATGAAAACAGAAATAAAATAACCACGAGTCTTTCATGTTATACATTAAAATTTAAAAAATAAACACAAGCATTGTGATATAGAGTGTAAAGATAGGATATATGGAAAAAACAAACTCCTTACATAGGTTTGAATTTAATGTGACAGAACTGTAAAGAAAAGAAAAAAAACTCCTTACATGGGTTTGAATAGAGTGTAGGCCTCAGTGTAGGTTTCACACATTTACACCGTTAGCTTCCACATGGTCTTTTAAAAGAAATCTCTATTCTAGTCATTGAACTTTCACACATCTCTTTAAGTGTTAGAAAATAAAAACATATAAAAACACAAAATAGAACACACAAATTGTTACAGTAATCATGGAACAAGATTTTTAATAATCTTCTTGAATCTTGCAGATCTTCTTGATCTTGCTTATCTTGCTCAAATTACAATACTGCCCTATGGGTCTATTAAATAGAATTGAAAGCAAACAATAATTAGAAAAACAAACTCAAGACTAATTTTAGTCTTTACATGCAAACTAATTATTTTTCTAACTGACTGAATGTTAACTGCTGCTGCATGCATGAGAAGGAAGTGGAACTGGTAGTTTTGAAGAAATTAACTCCAGTTGACTTCAGTTTCTAACACTCCCCCTTAATTTCTACCACTAACTACTTCAGCATTTACAATGCCTAAATGATTTACCATTCTTGCTACAGCTACGTTGCTAGTCGCTGTCATTGATGGCATACATCTCTTCACTCATTCTGTCTACCAGCTTCAGCTAGGATGCTTTTCTTTTGCAGAATACACTGCCTCTCATGCGGAATACACCGCCTTGTCTTCATACAAAACAAATACAATTGCTCAATGAGCGTTCACTCAGCGTTTAAGACTGAGGAGTAGCTTGTCGAAAGGCTATCAACGGACATGCTTATGTCCAACACTGCAAGCTTCCTGCTTGCTTACCTTTCTTTCACCTGATGCTTAATTGTTCATTTACTCATTTCCGGTACTTTCTCCACGTCGATGCTTCTGCTGCTAGCGTTCCACGTCACTGCAGATCTGTCAATTCTGTTGGCTCGCTGATTTGATGCTACGCCTCTAATTTGAAGTGCTTCCTTCTTTTATCTTATCGATTGCTTAAAGAGGGATAATCTTGTCTTATCTTGTCTTTAAATTCCAAAAAATAATTCTTTAACAACACCTTTCTATAGCTACAACTATCCTCTTCTAATTTTTGTGCTCTATACGACAGTATATTTTCTTTGACAGCATCAGTTGTTTTTTTTTAACCTGGCTGGTCTCTCTCCCAACATTTCAACGTGGATGCTCTATCTCCTTTCTGCCAGAAGCTTTGTTGTTTTCCAACCTCTGGCTGCGCTCTACTGTTTACTGTTGACTGAGGCTATTGAAAGCTTTTTCCTGGTCTTGGACTGTGCTCTCTCCAAAAAAAAACTATTTAAAACAAAAACAAAACTATCGCGAAGCTTCTGCTTTAACGCAAGTTTTGACATAGAAGTGTCTGCAGAAATTAGATGCTTCCTTCACCGCTTTCTCCTTAGCAGGCATCTCCCAGGCACGTCCCTGCGCTTCACTCATGCGCTCTTTAACCAAGCTCTGATACCACTTTGAAGGAAATAAAGAAAAAATACAGCGAAAATATAACAAACAAAACTCAGATTGCTACAGCAATTCTAGAAAACAAGATTTTTTATTAATCTTTCTTGATCTCGCTGATCTTCTTGATCTTGCTTATCTTGCTCAAATTACAATACTGCCCCATGGGTCTATTAAATAGAATTGAAAGCAAACAATAATTAGAAAAATAAACTCAAGACAAATTTTAGTCTTTACATGCAAACTAACTGTTTGTCTAATTGACTGAATGTTAACTGTTGCTGCATGCATGAGAAGAAAGTGAAAATCGTAGTTTTGGAGAAATTAACTCCAGTTGACTACAGATTCTAACACTCCCCCTTAATTTCTACCACTAACTACTTCATCATTTACAATGCCTAAATGATTTACCATTCTTGCCATAGCTACGTTGCTAGTAGCTGCCATTGATGGCATACATATCTTCACTCATTCTGTCTACCAGCTTCAACTAGGATGCTTTTTTTTTGCAGAATACACTACCTCTCATGCGGAATACACCGCCTTGTCTTCATACAAAATAAATACAATTGCTCAATGAGCGTTCACGCAGTGTTTAAGACTGAGGAGTAGCCTGTCGAAAGGCTATCAATGGACATGCTTATGTCCAACACTGCAAGCTTCTTGCTTGCTTACCTTTCTTTCACCTGATGCTTAATTGTTCATTTGCTCATTGCCGATACTTTCTCCACGTCGATGCTTCTGCTTCTGGCGCTCCATGTCACTGCAGATCTGTCGATTCTACTGCCTCGCTGATCTGATGCTACGCCTCTAATTTGAATCACTTCCTTTTTTTATCTTATCGACTGCTTAAAGAGAGATAATCTTGTCTTATCTTGTCTTTAAATTCCAGAAAATAATTCTTTAACAGCACCTTTCTATAGCTATAGCTATCCTCTTCTAATTTTTGCACTCTATACGGCAGTATATTTTCTTTGACAGCATCGGTTGTTTTTTTAAACCTGGCTGGTCTCTCTCCCAATGTTTCAACGTGGACGCTCTATCTCCTTTCTGCTAGAAGCTTTGCTGTTTTCCAACCTCTCGCTGCGCTCTGCTGTTTACTGTTGACTGAGGCTATTGAAATCTTTTTCCTGGTCTTGGACTGCGCTCTCTCCAAAAAAAAAACTATTTAAAACAAAAACAAAACTATCACGAAGCTTCTGCTTTAACGCAAGTTTTGACATAGAAGTGTCTGCAGAAATTAGATGCTTCCTTCACTGCTTTCTCCTTAGCAGGCGTCTCCCAGGGACGTCCCTGTGCTTCACTCCTGCGCTCTTTAACCAAGCTCTGATACCACTTTGAAGGAAATAAAGAAACAATACAGCAGAAATATAACAGACAAAACTCAGATTGCTACAACAATTTTGGAAAACAAGATTTTTTATTAATCTTTTTTGATCTCGCTGATCTTCTTGATCTTGCTTATCTTGCTCAAATTACAATACTGCCCCATGGGTCTATTAAATAGAATTGAAAGCAAACAATAATTAGAAAAACAAACTCAAGACTAATTTTAGTCTTTACATGCAAACTAACTGTTTGTCTAACTGACTGAATGTTAACTGCTGATGCATGCATGAGAAGGAAGTGGAACTGGTAGTTTTGGAGAAATTAACTCCAGTTGACTTCAGTTTCTAACATTAAGAACATGACTTCTGAAATTAAGATGCAATTGCAAGGATTAAAAATATCTTTCCCTGCCACTCAGCTGCTTTATGCCACTACTTCACACTGCTTCGGACCAGTGCATCACAAAAAAAATGCTTCGGACCAATGAATTTGTTGTTCAATAGTTCTGTTGGCTGGGGCTCTGTAAAAATATTCTAAAACTAAACACACACAAAAGGTTAAATCTAATTATCATTTTTAAAACAAGACCTGAATCTCAGAATGAAAGGTTAAAGTTGAGTGTTCTTATGGGACGAGCTTAATTCGTAAAAATAATGCGGCTATCGAACCAGAGCCCAATGTTCAAATAAGAGGAGCCATGATAAAGCGCTGAAATTAATTAAAATACACCTTGGGGTATATACCTTTGTTCATTGAAACTAGGCCAAAATCCCCAAAGAAGGGAATTCGCCAAATAAAAAAAAAACAATTTAAAAAAAAAATGGTTGAAGAAAAGAAACCCTAAATTATGGATGTGGTCTTGGAGTGGGTGGGCTTACACTGGTTGAATTTGTATGGGTCCCCTTGAAATTTCTCCGATATCAATTGTGACTACCATATTTTAGATTTAACTGCAAATGATAAATAAGGGTTAATGGCCATGCCATGGCGCTAAAAAAATGTATATAAAGAAATAAATAGCAATGCCGCCCTTTAGTTTTGGTTGAAATCTAGCTTTCTAAGAGCACATACTAAGTTCTAGAGTGTTACCAGGGGGTGCTTGAAACCATTAGTATTGAATAAATCCCTATGTGACTCAAAAATTGGAACTCCACCTGAAACCAATTGTGTGACTTTTAAGATTCTTAAAATTCTAAAAATTACCTAGAAAACATAAAACAGAACAGCTCCTGATATGTCTTCAGTCCATTACTTCTACAATTGCTGTCAAGATTGAGCGTTGTGCAAATAGCACGGGACCGAATGGTATGAGGTAAACAAAAACGACAACCCCACCAAAAAGGAGGACACATATAAGAATTATTTGTCCCCATTTGTAAGTCAGGATGACCCGTCTTTCAACATTGAACGCTACATGTTAAGATGCCAAGAAGAAATCCATTTAATGCAACATCTTGGCCACCTTTCTCCAAACAGTAAAGCACCTGAAAAATAAAACAGTGGTGTTAGGCTCACCTTGACAGTGTCCACGAAAAAACTTCAACCAGAGAATTAATTGTACGGTTCAGATAAGTTGAACATTGCATTTAGGTTGTTAAACACAACCCCATGGGACAAGCTACTGCAGTTGTCAATGACTGTAAAGTGGGGCATTGCAAAAATGGAACTAATTTTATCCCCAAAACTATTGCAAGAGAAACTGTTGTGACAATTGAAAACGATTTCGCTCATGAAGGATCACGGAAGAGGATCTAAAACGTTGAACATCAAAAATCAATTTTTCCAGGAAAAAGTAATATGATGTTATGAACTGTGAAAGCGTAAAATCTTTGATTTCACTCACTTTAAACATGCAAAAAAAAATCTTTTGAGAAATATTTGCGATACTCAAGAGAAAAAACTATAAACAACAACAAAGTTGTGTCAAACAAGCAGTGGTGAGAAAGAAAAAAAAGCAGGATATATTTTTAGTTTCTGAAAAAGGTATGTGGAATGCGATAATGCAGCCAAAAATAGCTCCAAGATTGCTGAAAACTAAAGTCATGATAAATGCAGGAAAGTATCAACTATCATCAATGTTCTTGTCAAGGTTATTGCAGATGCTCACTGAAGCAAGCTATAAACACAGACTTGCACTAACAACTACAACAACGCACATGTTGACACATCTGCAGTGGTAAGTGGGAAGGTATTATTTTCAATTTCTGAGTAAATTGGATCTCACACTCATTGGTCTGGGCTCACCTGTTTAAACTCGCGGGCATTATTATGTTAACATTCTTCATAACAAATGTTTGTAAAATAGAATTTATATTTTTAAAAAACACGAAACAACAGTGATCATATAACATGAAACAATCAACGATAAGGGGTGAGTGGATGGATGGTAAGTTGCTCAAGAGGTGATGATCCACTTTCTTACAGAATTTAACATGACTTTAATGCAACGACAGAGAGAATTTAACACGACTTTTTTAAAATGAAATGATCCACCTTCTTATCAATAGGTTGATCGCTCCATTTACCATCCATCCACTCAGCCTCAATCGTTGATCGTTGTTATCTCATGTTATAAACATCCGTCATCATAATAACCCCTATCTACTAATTATGACATATTAATATTTAACATAAAGGAGGGGTGAAAATTTATTAAATCAAGAAGAAGTATAAAGCAAGAGAATTGCATAGCCCTATCAAGCTCCATCAAGTGAACCAATTGTTGAGATAGATCCGGGGGTAAATGACCTCGATCCATCAAATTCCAATCATGAATATGCTCAGAAGCCCATTTAGCCAAACAATCAGCAACACCATTCCACTCTCTAAGAATATGAGTAAAAGTAACAAACTCCAAAGAAGCATAGAGGATAAGAATTTGAGCAACAATCAAAGCCAAATGCCAGTTGACATCATCTAAATGCCACCTATTCAACAAATTCACCACAACCTGGGAATCAGACTCACATATGATCTTTCGCCAACCCAATTGACTTCCACGCTCCACAACCATTAGAATACCCTGAGCCTCCATTAGATTATTAGTATGAAGACCCTTATAAACAGAAAAATAAATTGAACATCTCCAGAGCTATCCCGACCAACACCACCAATCCCAGCATGACCAGGGTTACCTCGAAAAGAGCCATCCGTGTTGATTTTTAAGACACCCTAAGGAGGAGGAGACCATCTCCCCTCCCTATTCACCTTCGGGGTAAGATGTCTACATCTGTTGCGCATGAGCTAACGTTGTTGAGGCGAAAGATGAAGATAATTACAACATCCAACATCACAAGGATCCACTGATGCAATAAGATCACACTTAGCCACAACAGTTTCTCCCAAAGAATGCAAAATTTTCCACCACAAGCAAGGGGCCACCACCATCTGTCCCTGAAAAAATTGTCGATTTCTTTCCAACCAAAGGTTCCAAATAATAAAGGATGGGCCAATAGCCCAAGCTACCTGAAGAAAGGAAGTAGAAACTGGAGCTCTGCCCCACCAATCCACAAAATCAGCCAACGAGAAAACATGCCAACAGGGCTTATTCCACACCCTCCACCAAAAATGCCAAATCTCCCTAGCATAGGAACATTGGAAGAAGAGATGAGAGACACTCTCCTCATAGTTACGACACAAAACACACATTGAAGGGCCTTGGAACCCACGCTTACACAAATTACCCCAAGTGAGACACTGGTTTTGAGCAACTAACCACATGAAGAAAGTGCATACAAGTCAAGGATAATTTTAAGAATAGACCCCTAAAACTTACTATAAAATTTTAGTGAATTCAAAAGTGCAGGAATAATTCCATTGGGTAATCTTTAGCAAATCGCTCTTTAGGTGTAAATTGATTGACGATTTCTATTAGCTCTTTCAAAAAACTTATAAATATTTGGCAAATTAAACATCATATTCAAGTCAAGAGATAATGGAAAAAACCCATAGTTAACCCCTTTTCACCAAACACATTCATAGGGCAAATATGCTTGAGGTGGAATAATGATTATGATCAATGGATACCTTAAGTTTTTCAAAACAATGATTTTACTTTGCCCTGTGAAACTATAAGCAGTCCAACTGTATCAAACACTTGCTCAAATGAATAAATCCAAGCAAGGAGGACATGAGAGACATCACAAATAAGAACTACTACACACTCATCCCAAACCTAAACCCTAAGCAAGTGTGTGTGACACTAGAAAAAAAGTCATCACCACATTATTGTCCAGACATACATTCATAAGATTTGAGGTATGTTGATCTCGTTACTAAATAAACAATCCCAAACAAATGCAAAGATCTTGTTGATCTCATTATTAAACAAACAATCCCCCATGATAACCAAATTGTGTCTAATATTAAGGGCTTTGATATAAGATGAAAAAGAACTTTCACATTAAGATCAAAGATCTGGTGAAAAAATAACATGGCAGTAGTTCAAATCCCTTAAAAGATAGGCAAAATTGATTCAAAGTGTGAAAACATTTATAGATATGTAGGGTTTGTATTTCTTACTTGGATTGTACTTCATTGTTGGCTGCACAGACTCCTCCTTGGCCTCCTCTTGCAACTATATCTCACTTCATGATTCCCACAACCACAAAGGAATAAAATTTAATAGAAATGAAGTTATATGAATTTACGTTTTTGGGTTTCATGGTTCTAGCATTTTAAGCAATTTGAAGTGCTTATGTAGATTTATTTTATGAGGTAAATTTACATTAATTAAAAAACCAATGGAAAAAGAAAGGATGATAAGTCCAAAGTCAAGATCTTATTTACGGTTCCTTCTTTTTAAGGATTAAATTTATCCTTTTAAAGATTACATTTGTCCTTTTTAAGGACTAAATTTGATGGCCATATGAATTAGTATAAATTGAGTACAAACCTCTATAGATCTCTCAAAAGACAAACCAGATAATATAATAAACTGAGTATAGCAAAAATTGTGACAAAAAATTAGATTATAGAGTATAAACAAACTATGGGGCCATAGGGAAAGACAAATATGAAAATCAAGGATAACATAACTGAAAAAATATTCAAAACATTTTCATAGTTTTAAAATCATAAATCTTATAATAAGGTCTGCCAAAATATCTTAACCATATCCATGTTGGCCTTTCAAATATTTTTTTTATTTCAATTAACAAACCATGCCAACTAAAAAAGCAAGATATATTTTAAGTTTCTGAAAAAAGTATGTGGAATGCCACAATGCAGTGAAGAATCACTCTAAGATTGTTGAAAACTAAAGTCATGATAAATGCAGAAAAGTATCTACCCTATCAACTATCATCAATGTTCTTGTCGAGGTTATTGGAGATGCTCACTAAAGAAAGCTATAAACACAAACTTGCACTAACAACTACGACAAGGCACATGTTGACACATCTATAGTGGTAAGTGGGAAGGTATTAATTTTATTTTCTAAGTAAATTAGGTCACACACTCATTGGTCTGGGCTCACCTATTTAAACTATCTTTTTACGCTGATGGGCACTATTACATTAACATTCTTCATAATAAAGTTTGTACGATTAAATTTATATTTTTAAAAAATGTGAAACAACAATGATCATAGAACATGTAACAATCAATGATAAGGGGCGGGTGGATCGATGGTAAATAGAGTAATACGGGGTGATGATCCACTCATAGAATTTGACATGATTTTAATGCAAACACATAGAATTTAACATGACTTTTTCTAAATGAACTAATCCACCTTCTTATAGAAATTTTGATTGCTCCATTCACCATCCACCCACTCACACCCTATCATTGATCGTTCTTATCTCATGTTATAAACATTCATCATCAAGAAAGTTAACATAATAACCCTTATCCAGATAATTAAAGACCCATTACTATGAACTTGAATACAAGTATAAATTTTTTTCTTAAAAACTAATTTGAAGGGAAATTAAAAGATCAAGCCATCATAAAAATTTCATTTGAATAGATCTACTCGCATGAAAAGCTTATTCATCAATAGTCAAGTGGCTTCCCCTTGCATCTGGATATTGGCATTGGATTATTAAATCTTAGAGATTAAATTTGATAGCCATATAACCTATTTAATAATTTTAACTCTTAAATACAATCAAAAAGAAATTAAGCTCCTTATACCATGATCCTTATGTCAATGGAATAGAAAAGAATACAATAGGCCAACATTGCCCTAAAGGTGCAAGTTACACTAAAAAACATGTAATTTTATGTTTTGGTAAAGTGAGTGTTTGTTAAGTAAAAGAGTGTAAATCGGCAATCATACATCCCTTGAAATCTATGACCACTAACTTCATCTCACCTTTTGTACATGTAGTGTTAAGTAATAATAATATGATATTTTTGGTGGAGGTGACAATGAAAAATGAGGTGATGTGTTCCTTCATATAGTGTGGGAATGAACTATGAGAGGAGGAATCATTTTTTTTCATCATGAGCTTAAGCAATAACAAAGTGGTGGGGAAAGACAAGGCCTTACCAAGCATGAAAGTGGTGAAAGAATTCAAGGTGAACTGGGTAGCGATGGTGAGCGGAAATGAAAGGGTATTTTGTAGTGAGATATAGTTATGTACATCAATGAATAAAAATCCACACATTACAAAATAAAACATTAAAAAAATAAGTATGCAAGAACAGTGAAGCCTTTATTCTTCATTTTTCATAAAATTCTATTTCAAAAAAAATTATAAGTATTTAGTTTGTCATATAAATAGGGAAATTAGTTAATAATGTAAAGTCCAAGTTAAAACCCAATTACTATCCAATAACACCAAATCAAATGCCCTGACAAAATGTTGATGTCATTTTATTCAAACACTTGGGTTGGGGAATTGGAAGTCCAGAGTTGAGAGCCATTATGGTGAAAAATTTAAGAATGAAGGGCACATAATTATGGGCCCACGAATATATGATGAGGACACCCATGGTATTATCTCCTCAAGACCAATGGAAAGGGTACCACAATCTCCCCCTTTGCTTATGATGAGAGATGTTATTTGTGATGGCCATCAACACCTCAATAGCTCACACATAGGCACTTCCTTTAACATGTGTGCACATAACAGGCAGCATCTTAACTAGATCGTGTGAATAAGTTGCCCAACATTGGTAATATTAATCTATAAACCATAAATTTTAAATTGTAAATTATAAATGACTCCAGAGAGGAAATGCTTATATTTAATTAAAGTGGGCCAAAAACTAGAGCTCTTAATTCTTACTTCATGTGCAGCCACTGTATCAGGCTGAAGGAAGCTACTAACTGCAAAACTTGTAGATGATTTCAAAGATGTCCAAGAAACCACCGTTGTCTATCGATCACACTAGACACCTGAATCTATGCCCACCAATAAATTTTTTGGTAACATTGCTGCTAAATCTAAATATTTATTTATGTCGAGGGTGTCTACATTGGTAGACCAGTGCCACTTTTTCATCTAAACATAGACTACCACTTTATTTTATTCAATAACACAAGTGTGCCTCATTATTATCTAGCATTAATAGTTTGAGATTTATTAATATTTTCTTGGCATATACCCATTAAATATTCACAGCAAACAAACTAATGGGGAATAGGCAAAATATGGTGTCTTTAGTGTCTTTGTTTATTAATTATGTGTTTAGGCAAAATAGTGGTAGACCACTACAAATGAAGACACCTCTGGCATAAAATATATTACTAGCAGTTTCCCTAAAAGTGAAATTTAGGCCAGTTTGGATGTAATTTTCCATTTTGGTAAAATAGGGTTTTGAAGATTGAAAGAGTGTAAATTGGCAATCGTGCCTTGCTTGAAACCTATGACCTCTGACCACATCTCACCTTTTTGTGCATAGAGGTTTAGCCAACAAAAATCATATATCTATCATGGAGATGATGGTGTAAAATGAGGTTGTCTATTTCTTCATAAAAGGTGGCAATTCATTTCATTATGAGCTTGAGCAATGCCTAATTGGTGGGGTAGGCAAGACCATAGAGAACACGTGAATGGTGAAAGATGTCAATGTGAGCTGGGCAATGATGGTGTATTTTAGTGATAGATAGAAACTACAAACGAAGTGGCCCTCATATAAACACAATGGTAGATTGATACCACCATTAAAAAAAAAGGTATCAAATAAGGAGGGGGTTGATCATGAAAATTTAACTTAGATTAAAATTTTCCAAAACAATTTACATTGGTGATTGATCACGTCATATGATGGGGCAAGGCGATTTAAAAAATTGAACACAATTTTTTTCTTCCTAATGTCATAGAAGAAGATTTAATATCTGTAAGATGAATTTGTTTACCATGACAAACTATGAAATCATGAGCATAGAGATAAAATAGGAAGTAATCTTCATTTTAGACAAAATTATCATCTTCTCTTAAAGCCATTGTGTATAGATGTTTAAGAATATGTGTAATCTGGTAGGTACATTGCAGAAAGAGAAACTAAAGAGAAAAATGTGAGTGTAGTGACGGAAAAGGTCCACCACCTAAGCAAGGATTGAAAACATATCCTCACCTACTTTGTGCCCTTCAATTTCCTATCAATGAAGTAAAAGAGTAAGGGAATAGCATGGTTAAATTTTAGTTGCAGCAATAAAAATGGAGGGTTAATAACTAAAACAATAAAGATAAAAGAAACAAATGGTGATCTATTTAATCACAAGTGAATACCACACGTTTGCATTTCCCTCGCCTTATAAAAAAATAATGCAAAAACTAAATCGATAAATGTTGTAGCTAACATGTAAAAGAATAATAACACCTGCAAATTACAATAATACAAATTGCAAAAGTGCCTCCAACCTTTCATCTCAAACCCCAACCTAAGATTACATGGGAAACATATGTTGTAAAAATCAACCCAACTGAAAGATTCTGAAAGACCAACACTTTGCTTAAAGAATAAATAATAAAATTAGGGCATTCAATGTTAATGAAAATAGCGACCAGATTGGCACGGTGCCACCAAGAAATTTCAGTGAATGTGGTGGCAAGAGATTTGCTGGGAAATCGGTTGAGCTGCTATGGTAACAAGGGCACCATGCACCAAGTTTATGTGGGGATTGGTTTGTTAATCCTATTGATATTACTATAGACTATGCACAATAGTGTAAAAATCTAGTAATATGACTTCTTGATGAAATGCTTTACTATGTCTCCACTAACAACCAAAATGTTTAACATTTTGCTATTTTCTTTAGATTTTTAATGTTAATTTAACAATATTCTATTTTGTTGCTCTCTTATATAGAAACATGTAACAATGTGCACTTATCATTTGCATTAAATAAATTTGCAGTATGAATCACTACCCAATATCAAAGTTTCCAAGTGTTTAATGAATAAAACTTCCAAAAATTAAGCATGAATGCATCAACAGGCATCCATCCCACTGAAAAATTATAAGGAACAATCCCACTTACACATTTTGATTTCCAAATGGACCAATACTAGCCTAGAAAAAGAATCTTATGGAGAAACCCAGAAACCTATTGGAACCAGTAAAACAAAAAACTTCAACCATGCAAAAACTTCCTACAATATTCTCCTAAAGAATACCATAATTTATATAGTCCATAAAAAGTCGAGTACATTAGAATCATTGTAGGTACGTTTGACTCCAATAATTCCTATTGTCAAATAGGAAATTATGAGTTGCAAACAACAAAATTAGATTCAATCTACGAATAAGATCAATCCATGTTCATGCCAACATGATCACCATGTCTATGTCTTACAGAACTGGAGTTTGTGAGGCCATTGGAAGACGAGTTTGTGAATCTATGATATAAAATATGAAGGAATGTTTTGTCAGCAAACGTTTCTTCCTTTTTCGAGATTAAAGGGATGACAATCTGGATTGATGATGGGTGTATTGAAAAACTTCTAGATGATTTCAAGGCAATAAAATCCTAACAAAAATATACAAAAAATAGAAAATCAAAACTCTTATCCAATGAAAATCTTTTCAAGTTCCGATCTAAACAAAAAGTTCCTTGAAAAAATAAATCAACTAAACTTTTTAAAATAACTATTATTTAAAAATACATAATTCAACATGCTAAAAATGCATACAAAACATGATTCACAATATAAACAAAATGACAAGTAAATTTAAAGAAAAATGATTTGACTCCTAATCATCTTTGTTGTATAAGATTACCAAAAACAATTACATTCCATTAAAATGATAGTTAAACAACACTCCACCAGAAGTGGTTTCCTCTGAATTACATATAAATTCCGAGTATCTTTCTGAATAGATGCCTGCAAAAGTTAGATCCACTACAACTTATATGGACCGTAGCAACACATCAAAATAGACTGATTTTAACCATTTTAACTTGCATTCAAAATGTGTAAGGAATAAAATAAAAGAAATTCAAAAATCAAAGGATATAGTTGCAATCTAAACCAAAAAACAAAACATCTAAACACCATCTCAATATATAGGCTTGTGATGCCTACGAAACTCAGACTCTTATGAAAATTACAATATTTAGATTCATTTTGAAATCCATTTTTAACTCGTTGTCAAGCCAAGTAGCTTGGAGGAACAAAAACAGAGCTGTAAATTTCTGATTAATGCTTATACCGATAGAAGGTTGAGTTGCTTTACCTGAAAGTACTGGCTGAATATAGTTGAAAAGGACAGTAAAGCCCAACAAGATTGACATATTAGAAAAAATTGCATTATATCCATCCTCAATGGGATCTCAAAATGTGTGTTATTTCCACACAATAAGTACTTGAAGTGACCAATCTTGGAAAAACTATGAATGAAATTGCGATAAACCACTGAGTAAGTTCTTGATTAGAAAATATTGAGAACACAAACTAAAATCTGAATATGCTATGTAATTGATCATGCGGCAAAGAAAAAAGTTACCTCTAAAAATTGAGATATGTAATTGTTGGAAAATAGATTGGAAATGCTGTAAAAACCTTATTTGAGGTCTATCTTTTTAACACCAGAACATAAAACAAAACTTAATATAACTAAAAATTTGATCTAAAAACTCGCCAAAGTAATGGAAAAGCCATTGAGACAGGGTCATCGTATGGAAGATGAGTTGTGGATGAAGCTTGTCACGGCCAAGATGGAATAGAGTAGGCGAACAGAGAATGCTAGAGGAGATTACACATTCCAGTTCCATTTGAAGAGGGATCATGCACAGCTGGGCAGCGTGGGGTCTGCAGTTGGACAGTGATTAGAGATCCATGATTGAGGAGTCAAAGGACTGCAAGATCTATTTGAGAGAGACACAAGCCAAATGAGTATGTCGTTCGCTGAGGGGAATGAGTTTTTCCCTGTGGAAGGCTAAGCAAAGACCAAGAATATTGAATCAGATGCAGAGGCCGAGTAGAGCAGATCGTTTGAGGCAGGTGCTCGGGTGGTTTCTCTGCCCAAAGATGGCCTGACACTCCGATCGAGGCCACCGATGAGTGTAAATTCAAGCCAACATCATTGATAATGCACAACTTATGATTAAAATGGAGATTGACTACGATTCCCATTAGAATGGATTTCCTTGACCTAGGTGAAGGTAGAAACAAGACAATTAATGTTTTGAGCAGTGATCATTTTTAGTTTTTACATAAAAACCAAAGGATAATGTATTTATTCTAGTTATTATTGATGATGTCATTGCTCCTTTCTTAAATAACATATAAATAATTTGGACCAATCACAATATAAATAAATGTTTTTTTTTATGATTTTTCTTAAAAAATATACAACTTGACTTTAATAAAATTGTAAATTTTTCCATACACAAAAAACAATACATTTTGTTTGGTTAAAAAGACAAAGTTTAATAGAGGGTTAAAGCATGTTGAAGGCTTAAGAGGGAATTATTAGAATGACTAGACAAAAGAATAAAGCATGGCATTATATAAATGCTTTGACTTGAGTCACAAGCAAAGCAGGCAACAATGAATTTAATTTAACTTCAAATATATTATATTGCATCATAAACTACATTGATTGTCTACTTAAAAAGCTTGATGTGACTTCAATGGTCATTAAAGTTGATTTTAACAGGGGTGCCATGCACCAAGTGAGGTTAGAATAATTTTGAAATCCAATTTAAATATTGATTATAGAGACAAGTCTTATTTATTACAAAAGAAAATACTATCAATTTGAGAATAAAAGTAAAATGCGACTAATTGTTAAACAATGTTATGAAATATACATGAATTTTAATCACCAACAATGAATCTGTCATGATTCTATATTGAAATATTTACATTTTTGAAAGTTAAACATTTAAGTTGATATAACATGTCATCTGATTGATGGAAGCCACTTCAAAATTTCAAAGTTTGGAGCAATGAAAACACAAGCAATTCACATTTGATTCCCATAGTTAAAAATGGCATAAAAACATTGTAAATCTAACCAATTTCCATCACATATTTGTAATTTTGAGTTACAAACTTCAATATATAATGAACAAATAGAAAAGGTGTCATGAAAAGCAGATACATATATGCATTTTCTTGACAGCTCTGACAAATGTTTTCAACATTTTGATATCTATCGTCCATGACAAACCATAAATGAAAGAGAGAAAGTATTTACAAGTTTATTTGGTTGCCATTATCTAAGAACCAGGGAACTAATTTTAAAAATTGAACATTGAATCTTCATTGGAGGAATAAAAATGATCGTTCTCATTGCTATTGATCTATTCCCTATCTGAATCTGATTTGGAACATAAAACTTCCTTTGAAATGTGCATACCATCCACATTTTCAAGGTGATGGAAATAAATTATAGATTTACACTCTATGGGGATTTCAACTATTGCACCATTTTTTGAATCTCAGTCTGTGTGTGTTTTGCAAAGAAACTTTATTCTGGTGCTCCATATTTAACTTGTTGCTAGAAGGATCTGGAACATCAACTAAATTTTGCATTAGAATTTCTGAGATGATGCTTATATGCAACTATTTTTCAGAGACCCATTAATATAATCTTTTCAACAACACCCTTAAATAGAAATTGAAATCATTAACTCAACAGAAATAAATATCAAAATAATTAAAGTAGAACACCTTGACATATAAAATCAGGGAAAACTTCTATGTTCAGGATGCTTATTTCTATTGTAGGGTGAATTTAGAAGGTTACATTTCATCTCAAAGACAATAATTAAAGTATACTTAATTTGTCAGGGTGTTGGTCTGATAAGTTCTAAAATGGATTTTTAATTCATTCAAAAATACTCTTATAATGCATACTTATATGGATGACTTGGCAGTATAGGGATTTTCTCATTAGTGAGACTGACGTAGAAGTCCATATTTTCTTTTCATAATTACAAACATACAAGGTACTATAAAAATAATTCATTATATTTTTATTTCATTAATAATTGAGATTTTTTAAAATATATTTTTATAAAAAAAAGGGCCAAATTTGAGAAATTTGGAGGATGGAGTTTAGGTTACCTCCATCAAGCCATAAAGTTAGAGGTTTAGACTAGGAATCATCCCATCTCTCAACATTCAAAAGTTGTTTTTTATCATCAAATTTGAACGTTGATATGATCAGACCTCATATTTACCATCAACATTAGTTGATCTCATAGTGCACCCTAAAACAAGTTTTGCAAACGATGAATATTTTTCCTGAGTAGCTTGGGTGGAGAGTCATATTCAATAATTTTTCCTGATTCAAAATGAGTATTGGCGCATAAACCAAGGGGGGAAAGGAAGCCTTTCTATAAAAGAACAGTATCTAAAAATTAGAAAATCAAAAAGGTTATAATGTCATCCCTGTTGATGTTGGAGGAGCAGCGTCGGGATCCCAGTTCCAACCCAATGTCTTGCACTTTTGGTGGAGGTCGATAGGGAGATTGAAGAGATGTGTCTCTTTGCTGACAGGGAGATTGAAGAGATATGTCTCTTTCCTCTCACTTGTATATATAATGATTCCTCATTGTTCAATAAATACAGATAATTTAATAATAATTATAATTTATAAGACAGAGCAGACTTCTAAAGAGTAAATTAGATTTATCTTGTTGTGTTCATTATTCATTGTGTTGCAATTTTTGATTGTTTCAATTCTGATCATAAAACTAATATGGTATCAGAGTGGGTTTGAAGAAGATCATGATCAAATTTGTCATTGCAACAATACTCTCTATTGTTCTTTATATCTCTTGTCTATCCCTATTTAAGTCAAGATGGTGAACAGTCTTAAAATTGAGGATAAACTCGAAGGAGCATCCAACTTCACATCATGGAGGTTTAGATTCATGCTCACCTTGGAAGAAAATGACTTGGCTGAGTTTATGGAAACCAAAGTTCCTGAACCATTGGAAGAAGAAGAGAAGTTGCAGTGGAAAAAGAAAAACATCAAGGCGAAGAAGATATTGGTTGACTCTGTTAAAGATCATATTTTTCCAATTATCTCCAAGTTGAAGATGGAAAGGGACATGTTTAAAACCTTGGAGGAGATGTACGAAATCAACAACACCAGTCAGGCTCTTGCACGAAAGAAATAACTACATCATGTGAAAATGGTGAAAGGAGAAATAGATATTGCTTACTCTATGAAGATTTTAGAATTAAGAAATCAGCTCTCTACAATTGGTCATGTAGTTGATGACAAAGACTTAACCATGCTTGCTCTCAATGGCCTTCTTTCATCATCGGAATCCTACATTCAAGGAATGAGTGCAAGATCAAAACTTCCCAAGTTTGATCAATTGAGGGTAGATTGCATTCAAGAAGAGTCTAGATTGGTCGCTAAAGGAATTGGTCAAAGCTCTACCAATGAAGACATTCATGTCCTTGACTCTTAATCATTTAAGAAGAAAAACAAGAATGAGAAGAAAGGATTCTTCAAGAGGAACAGAGATAATGGAACTGATGGTGATCTCACTTTCAAGAAGAAGAGGGACCTCTCCAAAATCCAATGCTTTAGGTGTGACAAGTATGGTCACTTTGCCAAACATTGTCCCTCTAGGCCTAGGCAATAAGCCACCAATGCAGATGTTGATGATGCCTCTCCTCAAAAGGAATCATGTGAATATTTGTTCTATTCAGCATTTTCAAGCAATGTACCTACTGACACCAACACTTGGTTGATTGATAGTGGTGCATCTCGACACATCACTGGTTTTAAGAAGCATTTATCAAACTTGATGGAGAGAAATTCTAGTGAACAAGTTATCATTGGAGATGATGCTAGCTATTCAGTGAAAGGGATTGGGATCTCTACTCTCCACTTAAAATCTGACATTATTCTAAGGTTAAGTGATGTTCTCTATATTCTAGGCATAAAATGAAATCTAGTTTCCATTTCAGCCTTGGAAGACAAGGGTTATCAAGTTGCCTTTTCCAAAGGCAAAGTTCTTATGTGGATGAAGAATTCCAACTTCAAAACTACTCAAATAATTGGAGTTAGACATGAGAGCCTCTATAGGCTAATCACTTGTCCACTTCAGGCATTAGTACATGATTCTTCAAGCTTGTGTGATCTTTGGCATAGAAGATTGGTTCACCTACACTTTCGAGCTCTACCTATCATGGAGAAGATGGTCACGGGTCTTCCAAAATTCAACTAGGAGCATGAAGGTATCTACAAAGGTTGTGCCATGGGTAAGAATACTAAAAGACCATTTTATAGTAGCGAAAGTAGATCTAAATGTATTCTAGATCTCATTCATTCTGATTTATGTGGTCCAATGTCTGTTGCTTCTTTGAGTGGTTTCTTGTATTACATTATTTTTATTGATGACCACTATAGAAAGACTTGGATTTATTTCTTGAAATCTAAAGAATATAAAAAATTACTTGAGAGGTTCAAAGAGTTTAAATCTCAGGTAGAGAACTTATCTGGGAAGAGGATCAAAGTTCTAAGATCTGAAAATGGAGGGGAGTACACCTCTGATGGATTCCATAACTTTTGAATTGAAGTAGGGATTAAGAGGGAGTATTGTGTTCCTTATAACCCTTAACAGAATGGTGTTGTAGAAAGGAAGAACAGATCTATTGTAGAAGTTGCCAAAGCTATGATTCATGACCAAGATCCTTTGGGTTGAAGCATCTAAGACAACTATTTTTGTTCAGAATAGATGCCCTCACCACATTTTAGAGAACATGACTCCCGAAGAAGCTTTCACAGGGGTGAAGTCATAAGTAAGTAAATTGAGGATATTTGGTTTTCCAGTTTATTTTCACATACCAAAACATAAAAGGACTAAGTTGAATGCTTCTGGAAAGAAGGGAATATTTGTAGGCTATAGTGAAACTTCAAAAGCCTATAGAATTTACATTTCAAGTCAGAAGTTGATTGAGATCAGCACGGATGTTACATTTGAAGAGGATGTTGCATTCAAAAGATCTAAAAGCATTCATATGGAGATAGATAATGAGGACCAAGAGTCTCCTTCGGATATGGAAGTTGACCATACTCCTGAGATTCAGAGGGAGGTTTTTGATTCAAAAGAAGATGATGTTCTAGTTAAGCCTTTGGAACCAACTGATGGACCTAGTGACATTATTATAGTACGAAAAAGGCCTCGATGGACTCAAGAAAACATGCAAGAGGCAGGGAAATATACATCTCCCTGAAGATCTCTTAGAGAAAGTAATAGACCTCATAAGTTCTCAGATTATGTGTTATTAATGAGTCAAATTATTGAGTTTGAGCCTTCTAGTGTTGAGGAAGCTACTAGTCAACAAGTATGGAGAGATGTTATGGCTGAAGAGTATCAATCCATCCTCAAGAATGATGTTTAGGATATCGTACCTAGACCTGAAGGAAAATTTGTTGTTTCTTTTAAGTGGCTCTTCAAGATCAAGCATGCAACTGATGGAAGCATTGAGAAGTACAAGGCTAGGTTTGTGGCTAGAGGATTCTCTCAGAAAAAGGGAATATATCATGAGGAAACCTTTGCTCTAGTTGCTCATTATACATCCATCAGAACCATCATTGCTATTGCAGCATTTAAAGGATCGAAATTACACCAAATGGATGTGAAGACAACATTTCTAAATGGTGTAATCGAGGAAGAGGTATATATTGAGCAACTTGATGGTTTTGAGGTTCATGGGAAGGAGTCTCATGTTTGCAAGCTGAAGAAGGCTTTATACATCCTTAAGCAGGCTCTTCATGCTTGGTACGAAAGAATTGATCGATACTTGATGAGCTTGGATTTCTCCAAGAATGATGCTGATTTAAACCTATACTTCAAGGTAATTGATGGCAAAGCATTAATCTTGGTTCTCTATGTTGATGATCTTCTTATTACCGGAGAAGATCACCTCATTTTCAAATGTAAGAAGGAGTTAGCTTTAGAATTTGAAATGAAGGATCTTGATCTCTTACATTAATTCTTTGGCTTAGAAGTATGGCAGAAACCAGATGAGATCATTCTAAGTCAAGGGAAGTATTCTATTGACATATTGAAGAGATTGAGTATGATGAATTTCAAACTGATGTCTATACTAATGGAGTCAAATTTGTTGAAGTTAAAAGAGGCTACAGCTAGTTCAAATCTGGTGGATCCTATCATGTACAGACAAATGATTGGTTCATTGATGTATCTAGTTAATACTAGACTAGATATTTGCTATGTAGTGAGTGCACTTAGTCAGTTCATGTGTGAACCAAGGCAAATACATCTAGTTGCAGTAAAGCATATCCTAAGATACTTGCGTGGCACAGTTGGATATGGCTTGAGATATTCTTCTAGTGTAGACTTGAAACTGCATGGATATATTGATTCTGATTGGGCAGGGTGTGTCTTTGATCGGAAGAGCACCTCTAGATGTTGCTTCAGATTGGGATCTGCTATGATTTCTTAGTGCAACAGGAAAGAGTCATCTGTAGCATTGAGTACAGTAGAGGCAAAGTATATTGCAGCTTGTATGGTAGCTCGAGAAGTAGTATGGCTACATAAGCTCCTTGCAGGATTGTTTGAACAATCAATAGAGCCTACCATCATTCATTGTGATAACTAGAGCTATGTGAAGATTTCTGTCAATCCAGTGTTTCATGATAGAACCAAGCATGTTGAGATCAAATACCATTATATCAGAGATATGGTATTGAGGAAAGCTATTGAGTTGAGGTATATCAGCACTGATGAGCAAACATTAGACATTCTCACCAAGCCTCTCTCCAAGTTAAAGTTTGTGTACTTTTGAGATAAGCTTGGTATAGTGGAGAATACAGCCTTAACTGAGAAAAGAGTCTCAGTATCAGTAATCCCTTGATAATGAGTTCTTCTCTGTGAGAGCTGTGAGAGAAGTTCGAAGTGAAATCCCTTAATAACAAGCTCTTCTCTGTGAGAGAAGTTTGAGGTGAAATCCCTTGATAACGAGTTCTTCTCTGTGAGAGAAGTTCGAGCTGAAATCCCTTGATAACGAGTTCTTCTCTATGAGAGAAGTTCGAGGTGAAATCCCTTGATTCCACACTCTAGGAGAGCCATGATGGATGTCATCCATTGTGGTTGACATCATGATGAGGTGATATGTCTTATGTAGCTGGAAGTATCCTCCCTAGCTAAGAGGGAGTATTGATGTTGGAGGAGCAACATTGGGCTCCCACTTCCAGCCCAATGTCTTGCACTTTTGGTAGAGGTTGACAGGGAGATTGAAGAGATGTGTCTCTTTCCTCTCACTTGTATATATAATGATTCCTCATTGTTCAAGAAATATAGATAATTCAATAATAAATATAATTTATAAGACATAGCAGACTTCTAAAGAGTAAATCAGATTTATCTTATTGTGTTCATTATTCATTGTGTTGCAATTTCTAATTATTTCAATTTTGATCATAAAACTAACAATACCATCACTCAATACTAGGACCAAATCACTATCACAGACAAATGGAATTCGATGTGTTATGGTTATGATCGTGTAGCCATAAAATTGGTTCTATATAGTTTGTTGAAAAAGCCTGATAGGACCAAAGTTCCCAAAGCTCTGACACAACTTGTCAGATTTAAGAGCACACATGATTACCAATGTATAAGCAACTTAAACATGCGGAAATACCCATAAGAACAAATAACTATCAATGAGAAACAACACAAAATATGAGAGGCAACACACAATTATATTTAACTCATTACAAAGGAAATTACAATAAAGAGATCACACTCTTCTTCCACCTCTACAAGGCCTTCCACACCTCAAGGGCTCCAAGTAATCTTCCCACCTGAGTAATCTTCTCTCATAGGTCACAACACACAGCTAACACAAGCTGTTGTTCACCTCATTGTACATTCGGTACAATCAAGTACGAACCGGTACTCCAAGTAGATCTCACCATGATCTTGCTCTTGATGTATTATTGTCACCTTGGATCTAGCTCCCCCGTCGATCTCCTTTCTGACCCTCGCATTCACACACCCCAGCAGACCAACCCTGATCTTACTTATCACATGTAGATCTCCTCCATGATCCTGTAACACCCTGCTGACCAAACCTGATCTTACATACCTGGAAGAACATGCTCTTCCAGGGGAAGAACTCTCCAAGTTCTACTTGGGTTCTACTACTTTACAATACAACCCATGAGTCTATTATATAGATCTCATGCATACAATGATTAGACTTGCGGCTCAAGACTCAAACTCGTCTTCATCATGCAAACTGCCCGTTCACTTAACTGACTGTTCGTCAATAGCAGTTTTGGAACCGCACAGGTGATCGACGTCGGTCCCTGTCTGACTGGAGGTGACCGACGTCGACCGACTGCTGCCGAGGTTGATTTCCTTCTGCACATCCACTGACCGACGTCGGTGATCCTTTCGACACCGGCGACTGCATACTCAACATCCTCCTTCCTGTTTGCATTCGAGTGAAGCTTTTAGCTCCACACCCTAACAATCTCACACTTGGAGATAAACAACTGCACCCATACCTATACCAGTACTTTGTCTATTCTGCATCCTGGCTTGTATCCCTCTCCAAGCTCCCATTTGAAGACAACCCACCACACAACCTGTGGTGCTACACCTGTGTCTGAATTTCTCCATTCTTCCACCTTGTTATACTCCCACTCAAACAGCAACCCCTGTGAGTACCCTGTAATCAACAACACTTAATAGATATTGAACCACCTGTTAGTCAAACTCGCTCTGAGAACGTCCAACCTCGCTCTGATACCATTTGATAGGACCGAAGTTTTCAAAGCTCTGACACAACTTGTCAGATTTAAGAGCGCACATGATTACCAATGTATAAGCAACTTAAACATGTGGAAATACCCAGAAGAACAAATAACTATCAATGAGAAACAACACAGAATATGAGAGGCAACACACAATTGTACTCAACTCATTACAAAGGAAATTAAAATAAAGAGATCACACTCTTCTTCCACCTCTACAAGGCCTTCCACACCTCAAGGGCTCCAAGTAATCTTCCCACCTGAGTAATCTTCTCTCATAGGTCACAACACACAGCTAACACAAGCTGTTGTTCACTTCATTGTACATCCGATACAATCGAGTACGAATCGGTACTCCAAGTAGATCTCACCATGATCTTGCTCCTGATGTATTGCTGTCACCTTGGATCTAGCTCCCCCGCCGATCTCCTTTCTGACCCTCGCATTCACACACCCCAGTAGACCAACCCTGATCTTACTTATCACATGTAGATCTCCTCCATGATCCTGCAACACCCTGCTGACCAAACCTGATCTTACATACCTGGAAGAACATGCTCTTCCAGGGGAAGAACTCTCCAAGTTCTACTTGGGTTCTACTACTTTACAATACATCCCATGAGTCTATTATATAGATCTCATGCATACAATGATTAGACTTATGGCTCAAGACTCGAACTCATCTTCATCATGCAAATTGCCCGTTCACTTAACTGACTGTTCGTCAACATCAGTTTTGGAACCGCACAGGCGACCGACGTCGGTCCCTGTCTGACTGGAGGTGACTGACGTCATCCGACTGCTGCCGAGGTCGGTTTCCTTTTGCACGTCCACTGACCGACGTCGGTGATCCTGCCGACATCGGCGACTGCATACTCAGCATCCTCCTTCCTGTTTGCATTCGGGTGAAGCTTTTAGCTCCACACCCTAACAAAGCCTATTTATTATGGTGTTCATCGAGGTAGTTACTTGATCAAGTACCACTATACGACTTTGTTTTAATAATACTCTTGCCAATCAGAGAAGTTATCTTTGCCCCACACTCTAGTTATCTCCATTCTCGGTGACTGCACAAGAGAGCATTCCATTATAATCAAAACATTTTTCCTTAGTGGGAGTAGTAGTGGTGGAATAAGACACTAGAAGGATTCTTTGTTGTATTTTTCTAGGAAGATGTATAGGAGAGATACAAACCAAAAGAATCAAGCTTTTTTCATTTGCTCTAACAACTTCTCCGAGCTAACACTTCTCCAAATCCTAAAGCACAAGAAAAATTAAAGTAAATCTTCATTAATAGGAAACTTACACCTTCATACTCTTGAACACTACTTATATTCTTTAATCAATGAATAATTGTTGCTTAATATTTATACAAATATGTAAATATAACCCACCTCCCAGATCTCTTCATTGGAATAGTTGGGCATAGGATCTATATTATTTCATATAGTTCCCTCAAACATTGTTGGGTCTTGTGGGATTATGCTTAGTTTAGCTCTTAGATCATGCAGGCCTATTATTGAGATGTTAATTTCGTCCATGACTATTCTGCCTTCTGTTGGATCTACAATTTGAAAGAGTGATTGTATAAGAGAAGATTTTCCACTGCCTATTCGACCTATGATTCTCACATTCTTCCCATCGAGAAAAGTGCATTTAATGCCTTTTAATACAAGTGGAAGATGTGGTCCATAAGACCCCTGATAACATGCATTAAATTCATATGTTGAATGATCAATGAGAATGGATTACCCAATTCAAATATGCAAAAGACAAATAGATTGTTAATAGTAAGTACTGATCTACATGTTGATTATATTTATTTTTCCTCTACTTGGCCATTTAGAGCTTGGTTTAGACTTCTCTATGATAAATGGAGGCTCACTAGGTATGCTTGAGTATTGCAAAATTCTCTCTATAGAGATCATTTTTTTTTCAACATTACCAAGTTCCCATATCACCCAGGCTTGTGTCGTGCTCAAATTGAGACCATAAGTTATTGGTAAGCCCACAATACCTGTTAGGGTGCCATGTGGTTAACTATGATGATTAATTTGAAAGATACATCTTGTTTGTTTAACTTAGTCCACCAAAGAATAGTTGCATCCTAAATCAAACCCCCAGTACTTACTTGGATGAACTACACCTTATGGCAACCAAAATAGGACAACCATAGATAATGTAAATAATGCATTTGCCAAAAAATCCAACTGAAAGATAAGCCATTCTACGCCCCCACTACTATGGAAGCAAGGCCTGGAAAATCCATCAATCAATTTGAGATTTGTGTTGATGCATTGAAACTCTTGGTCAAAGCTTCTGATTATGGATGCTCCAGAAATTGATTCTACAAAATTTTGAATGACTAGAGCCTTACACATTCCCACCAACCTAGAGAGTTCCCTAGATGACACAATGTAATATTCTTGCATGCAATAAAGGTGAGAGAATTCAAGACATATTTTGTTTCTAATCATGAAGACCAAAAACCAAAGAATCGAAATCATTCAAAGAAAAAGTAGTCATAATAAAACCATATGCAATTATTACAATATATATTAAAATCAAATTTTTAGCAGATTGTCATCTCTACTATAGGCTATAAGTAGCCTTGGGATATAGTTGAAAATTGAGTCAATTTATTATCCCTCCCCATTTTTATTAAAGAAGATTTTTCATGAATGTCTTAAACATCTAGTAAAACTAGAAAAATACTGTATACCATAAACAAATTACAAACACTGGTATAAACATAATAAAGACCTGCCATACAACTTTAGAAATGACAACAATAATTCCTAGAAGTTGTGTAATACCAAAAGTCAAAGATCCTAGTTCAAATGGAATGACTTGGTCTAGTGTGCTCTGATCAATTGATTGTTGCCACCAAATATGGAATTTATTATTCACTTGCTAGCTTCAAATGGTGTATTTCTCTTTTGTGAGAAAAAAATGTTAGGACAGTAAGATCCACTAACTAGATTCAATATACGCCCAGTTAGAGTTGCATCAAAGAAGAACATTGGTGCACAAAATGTGCACACTAAAGCCAAAAGTATGTGCATCCACTGAAAATGGGATGGTTGAACCATTGTTTTTGATGATGTTGTAGATGATGGGCTAGCCAAATGATGTAAAATTTAAATAAGTTATTGAGATTTTAGAGTGGAAAGTGGCATTGATTGCCTCTATAAAATATAATATAATATAATGTTAGTAACTTATCACCCTTTATTCCAGTATTATATAAAGCATCCACAAACCATTTATTCTCCAAGTAGAAAAAAATAATCAGTGAAACTCAAGTTTGTTGAGAGAAGATTAATAATTTTGTATTCCAGAGACACTAAGTCGATGCAAATCGATTTCAAGCTACAAAACTCAAATTTAAAAGATAGAACTTCAAAAAATTTGTCAAAAGTATTTTTGGAACAAATTTTTATTGATAATTCAGGTCCCTTTGCATACCTTGGAGAAAAGACATGACATGGACATTGGATCTTGTGGGTTTTTGTTAACATAGTTTCTCTTGCATTTGATTTTGATACGAATATGTCTAAAGTATGACCTATAACAAAGCATGTGACCACAGAATTTACCATTTAGAAGCACAAGCCCACTATGAATATTTGATGTCTTGACAATAAAGAGAACAATGCACTCAACTTTAAAATCAAACTTGAATAACATGAATGTTTCCAAACAATGGGAACTTCATTCATGTGGAAAACATTAAATATTATTGAAACTATATACTACAAGGTTCACAAACACATAAAATAAGTCAAACAAATAAGGGGTTCAGGAAGGACCTTAGATGTATGCCAGGATGCATGGCCTTCTTCTTGTTCTAAAAAATAGGCATTACACTATTATTTTTTAATAAAATTACACTTTTGCTTATACATAAATGAAAATTAAATGTTCATTGAAACAAATTTAATGAACTATAAAGCTCGTGTATAACAATAACGTGTAACCTTTTTTTTTTAAGTATGCTCCTGCACATGCATACTTATAAAAGAGTTGGTAAAAATATAGTATATATAGAATGCATTTTTTAAGAACAAATTTTATAACAAAAAAAAGATGTATCCGTATAGCATTTGTATGTTCTAATTTTTTCAATTTGTAATGCTTAACAATCAATGAAAAAAGTATGGATAGGTGTATAACAAAGTCCATTTCAAATAATATATTATTTAAATTTATGAACTTTTTTTTTTCAAATCTAAAGATTATTGATTTGAAAATAGTATAAAAATACAAAAATGCATAGTAGTATAGTGATAAACATTTGAACATTATGTCTATTGGAGACGTATAAGTGTAAATAAGAATTTAGTTTAGGATAGGAACTTAAATCTTGTAGTCACTCAAAAAAAAATTTATCAAGCATTATTAATGTAAACAAAAAGTTGCGCTATCTTGATATATTCTTGCAATAACTTGAAATGAAATTAAAGAAATAAAAAACTCATTAGTACAATTGAGAATTAGCTATTTAAATTTTCAAAACATTTATGTAATCAAAATTTGAAAGGGATTTATTACCTTACAATTATGGTTCATTGTTATATAAAAATAGAAATAGTTTTATCCATTCCAATTGTGAATGTGCTATTCATTTGAAATTTTTGTAACAGAAATACCATTGCATAAATGTCTTTATGATAATCTTCAAACGATATGGTTGCTAGTTTTGGCAATATAGTATCAAATAAAGTTTTCTTCAGTGTGCATTCAATTTTTTAATATTTTGTATGGATAATGCATGTGAGTGCATGAGTATAAGAATGGCCTGGATTTTCAGGACATCTTGCACAATGAAAATAGCATCGGTATGAGGACTCATTACCAAGATTACATGTTGACATGTATTGCAAGTTAGCTGAAAGGGTGATAGATAAATTCTTTTTGATTTTAGTGTCCCTGTGACCTGTAATTATGATTGTTAGGCATTGGTTTCTAATGTGGACAAGAAATAAGGAAAAAATAATGCTAATTTGATTTTAATAAATAAGGAAAAAATAAAATTTATACTTGCCTCAATGTTTGATGTTGCCATTGTCTATACTTGCTTTTTAGTGCATTCATCATTTAATGGTTCAACAAATGATGCAATATTAGAATGAATATTTTAAGTACCTTTTATGCCAATGCGTACAACATTTTTGAATATATAGATTGTCATTTTCCTAGACATTAGTTCATTTTGTATATCATGACAAACTTTTTCATATTGTTCACCAAGTTGAACCTGAAATAAAATAATTGTAGTTCAATTTTTTTAGTAAAGAGAGTCATAATACGAGGGAAAAAAATGTATTAATAAATATAAGCTTACTATTTCAGTGTTGTGCTCGGTTTCTCCATCTTTGACATATACATTGAATTGTGTGTTGGGTTATTGATAACCTGTAATCAAAGCTCCAAATGAAACTATTGAATATGGATCCTCTAATTCTACAATATCAATGATTGTACTATCTGATGTAAGCTTGCATTTTTTACAAACTTTAGATATGTTCTCTACTATTGAATTTCCAGTAAACATAATGCAAAATTCAGCATCTCCTCTTTTATATTTTGATTTTTCCTTTACCAAGAAGTCTGAAATGCGAACATTATTTCCTGGATTCAAGTACATTTCAAATTTTTGAATCAATTTATTCCTGACATTAATTGTTATTGTTATCTAACCATGAAGGTCAACCAATCAGCATGGGCTATTTTAGCTTTAACTGGTGAAGCAGGATTTCTAGTATGTCCAAGGCCATATACTGTCAGTATATCTCCTTAAAAAATAAAAATGTTTTTCCAACATAAATGTCTAATATTGATGGTGAGGAGATCGGATCTGTTCTTGCATTGTAAGAAAACAAAATTTTTATTTTTTTAAATGAATTAAGCTATTAGGTTTAATTCAAAACTTATCATAATTGATTGAAAAAGAGTTAGAAAAAAATATTGGATTAGAATGTTACCATTCATGTATTTGTTGTTGAACGGGATTAATTTGACTAACATCAAATAAATTCAATGATGATTATTTAGTAGGTTTTTCATGCTCCAAATTATTATTTTTTAATCCATGTCATAAACTGAAAAGAAAGACAGGATATGAACTCTTAAATATATAATGTTCAAACACTGAAATAATTCGTGTATTTTATAGACAAATAATTGGAATATTTTCTATCTATGTACAAAGTGTGTTTCACTAATGTTTAAGCATTATTATTTATTAATAGACAAATAGCATCATGATCAGTCCAATAGGTATCTATTGTTAGAATTTGGTTATCTTCCTTTGCAGTGTTTGACCATACATGGTCTATGATTTTGTTTGTATATTGCTTATGTTTCCTTGGCAAGAAATGCATGTTAGAAGCTGACATGTGTTTTTCAAGTAGCCTTGTTGACTTGTTAGAAGTGGACATGTCAATATTGAAGTCTCCTAATATGTAATTTTTTTTTGATATGTTTGCATTTGATAATGTTTGTTCAACAACATTTATGACATCTAAAATAAAAGCAGATGGAGATGTATAAATATTAACAATTGTAAATTCATGTTGTTGTATTACAATTTTTATTGTCAATGCTTCTACTTCATTTGCAATGTATTGCATTGGATTTGAAGTGGAAACATGTGTCTTTACGCATATCATAATACCATGAACATTATTTACCGAATTACAAGTCTTGAAATTTGGAATATGGTTATAAGTGTTGATATTTGTCATGTATGTTCCTTGTAAGTATAGTATGCCGCATTTCATTAAGTCATGATCATTGATTACGTATTCTAAATGTAGATAAAGGCTATGAGTGTTCAATGAACATATTATGACAAATGATGCAAAAATACATGATCTTAAGCTATGTTTTAACACCCACTTTGAATTTGATTATAATCTTGACATCTCAATAGATATATTTTTTTTAATTTGAAGTTTTTGTTTGTAAGTGGGCTTAACGAATATAATTATTAAATGGCCTTCACGTGTGAAAGTGCTATATATGTTAACCCATGTCTATGTACACCAAGAGGCTTGAATGCAATGCCTTCCATGGTTAGACCTTGAGATCTATGTATTGTACATGCACAAGCTAGTTGTACTGGAAATTGGCTTTATATTATTAATGTCTTTTTGTAAGAAGGCTTTACAATAGGCCTTGAAATACGAAAAATAGGGATCTAGTTTGATTCTATATGACTTTTATACAACTGAATATGCATTGTCCTTTGAGAATGTCCAACATGATTTTCATTAAATTTCACCCAGATAATATCATTGTTATTTTATTTGGTGTATAATTTGAATATACCATCTAAATCATTGACAAGTCCATCTTGCATATCATAATTTCTTACAAAAAATTCAACTAACATGTTTAGTTTTAATATATTTTTTTGTGGTAGGTATATAGCATTAGCATATCTATGTACTTCACCATATGTGTCATCTTCCTTGTCTATTGCATTAATAACAATTTCTTTATGTGGAACAAGTGCCAAAATTTTGTTATTGTGCACTTTAACATCATTTAAGTAAAAATGATAAAGGAACAAAGGGTCATTTTTTGGTGAATGTAAACAATTATGATTAAGATATGCTATGTCACTTTATGTATGCAAGCATGTACGTACTTTGTTTAGTATAGCCACAAAATTTTAATCTTTTTGGCACATACTTGGGTGTAGTTGGTAACATTTTACATTTTATTTCCAAAAAATGTATGGGACTATTTCTTTGTTCATTTTTGAATGTTCAAATATGAGGTAATCATTTATAGGTTGAGCATGATAGAAGTCTTCACAAAAGATCATGTCAATATTACCCAAGTACATAGTTGGTAATTACATTATGTCACGTAAATGCCTATCAATATAGTATAATATTCTTGCTCCTACAAGTGATATTTTGTCAATTAGCACTATGTGAAATTGACTGTAATGCTTGGATAATATATCATGTCACTCACTAGTTAATGGAATAAGTTCTGACTTATTAAAAGATAATAGAAATTTAGAATGCAATGTTAGGCCACCTGCATTATACACAGCTTTACTTGTGTATGCTATAATCAGGCCTTTTGGCTTGGATGGATCATTATTATTACACTATGCATAAATGCAAACTAGTCTTTCATATCTAAATTTTGCAGTAAAAGTCTTTCGAATCCCTCCATATCCTGTTAAGAATAGGTACAATGGCTTGTTTTTATTTGTACATTTTTTTAAAGCAATGTCTTTAATAATTTCTTCTTGTTTTTCATTTAAAATTCATCTTTGTTTATAGTATTTGACATTGTCAGTAATGAATGGGTGATGTCCAATTTCAAATAGTTTTAAACTTTGTTTTTTTGGGGCAAAGTTTACTAATGACAAGTCCATCTCCAAATCATATTCTTCTTTCATAGGTCTGATTATGCTAGAGTGAAATAATTTATTTTTCATGTTTTTAGTATCATGTTTAAGTTGGCAAATTGCATCATGCATGTCTCCCCATATAGGATTGGTGTTGTAATTAAAATTTGCTTCATTTAGTTTTATGGTCTTGCTTTGCAAATTGTATGCCTTTTTCCATGTTTCAAGACTTTGTTTCAAAGTGTTTTCATTATTTATAAATGAGACATATAATAATAGTCATTCATGGCAATAATTTTCAAGATCAAGATGTTTATTATAATTTAAAAAACGTATAACATTTGAGTTTTTTTCAATGGCTTTCCATTTCTTTATACTTAGAAACAAATTTAGCTAGACAGACATGATCAATAGCAATAGGTCATGCAATATAATAGTCGATAATAGATTGGCACATGACATCTTCAGTTTCATCACGTTTTTATCTCAAGAGAATGGGAGGTTTTATAATAAATGTTCATTCATCAAGGCAAGATGTATTTATGAAGTGCATGCTCTTGAGCAATGATTCAATGGCAATGATAATACTAAGTGAAGTACTTGTTGTGCAAACATTTGTTGATAGTTTAACATTGTATTTCCAAGTCCACATAACATTTGAATGACATTTATGTTTGTTGTTACATGTTATTTTCATATTTTTTTAAAATCATGTGTGATTTTTGGGTTTCTTTTTATCATATATGAAGTACAGTATGTTGTTATATCATATGCATTTGGTATAAATTATGCATTTGTATTGGCTTGCCATAAATATGACATGTTTTTTATGAAAGTATTACTCCATACTTGTGATGGCTTGCACGTAATAAAAATGGTGGGTTGTTCAAGTGTATTTTCTATAATTCTTATGTATTGAGGCTCATCTATGTTAAGATCATGTAAGAAAGTATCAAAGTTGTCTGAAACATTATATAGTTTCGTGCTTAGTAGTAAGTAAATTTGATTTGACTTTACAATTGCAAATTCATTTTTTGTTTCACAAGGTTCAAGTATTATTGTTTCTTTCATTGGTAATTGTGGGAAATTGTATCTACATTTTTTTTATTTTGTTTTCTGCAATCACTAGTATGATGGTGTATATGCAATTTTGCTAAATCATTTTCTAGGATGTCAGTATTACAAGTTATGAATGTGTCTATAAAATGTATAATTTTTGAATTCTAGTTCTTTCCATATGCTAGTGCGAGGGAAACACAGACCGCCCAATGTCTTGATAAAAGGGGGGAAAAGCATGTTTTCATATTTTTTTAAAAGCATGTGTGATTTTTGAGTTTCTTTTTATCATATATGAAGTACAGTATGTTGCTACAACATATGCATTTAGTATAAATTCTGCATCTGTATTGGCTTTCCATAAGTATGACATGTTTTTTTATGAAAGTATTGATCCATACTTACAATTACTTGCACACAATAAAAATGGTGGGTTGTTCAAATGTATTTTCTATTATTCTTATGTATTGAGGCTCATCTATGTTAAGATCATGTAAGAAAGTATCAAAGTTGTCTGAAGCATTATATAGTTTCATGCTTAGTAGTAAGTAAATTTGATTTGACTTTGTAATTGCAAGATAATTTTTTGTTTCACATGGTTCAATTGTTGTTTTTTGTTTCATTGGTGGTTGTGGGAAATTGTATCTACATTTTTTTTCTTTTTTTCTACAATTACTAGTATGATGGTGTATATGCAATTTTGCTAAGTCATTTTCTAGGATGTCAATATTATAAGTTATGTATGTATCTATAAAATGTATGATTTCTGAATTTTGATTATTTCTATATACTGATGCGAGGGGAACATAGACCGCCCAATGTCATTTTCTAAGATGTCAGTATTACAAGTTATGCATGTGTCTATAAAATGTATAATTTTTGAATTCTGGTTATTTTCATTTACTAGTAAGTAAATTTGATTTGACTTTGCAATTGCAAGTTCATTTTTTGTTTCACATGGTTCAAGCATTGTTATTTGTTTCATTGGCAGTTGTGGGTAATTGTATCTACTTTTTTTTTTTTTTCCTATAATTACTAGTATGATGGCGTATATGTAATTTTGCTAAGTCATTTTCTAGGATGTCATTATTACAAATTATGCATGTGTCTATAAAATATGTAATTTTTGAATTTTGGTTCTTTCCATATACTGGTGCATCTTTGGTCCATACTAGCCAATGATCGTGAGCATTTCCTCTATGTTGAAATTTTGTCACATAAAAGTAATCTATGATTTTACCTAAAAATATTTTGTCCTCACATATCATTTATATTAATGCATTGATACAATGTCTATAATAATGTGATTAAGTGACTGGATCTGTTCTTACAAGGAAAGAAATGTCATTTGATTTATTCAATTCATTTAGTTATGAATTTGACTTTTTATAATGTTTTTGATACAATCATTTCAATGCATTTATTAGTGGTTGGAAAGAATGTTCAACACTTGTGAAAGTCAAGAAAAATGTTGGATGTCCTAATTGACGTATCATGGCAAACATATTTTTTTGAGACCTTACATGTAATCAAGTGAAATATGATGTTTTTAAATCTACATATCCAATTTCTGACTTCAATAACTTTTCTAAGTTTGGTTTATATTTGACATCTTTTACCAGAAGTTTTCTTCCATTTAGTTGGCCTTTTCTAATTTTAATCCACATAGTCTTTCCAACTTGATCTATAATTATTTTTATTGCTTTGAAAAATAAATTAGTAAGATTATATGAAAAATGACAATTAGTATGCAAGAGTTCCCATTGTGATATTTTTTGATATGAGTATCTTAACATAATGTCATCATCCCAAGGATTGCCAAAGAAAAGTGTTGGAAAGTTCATTTCTTCTGAGTGTTTATATTTGAAAATGCCAAGAGGATGATTTTATTTAGATGGTGCTATTGCAATTAACTTGTCTTCCAATGCAAAAATACATGTTGAGTTTACAAAACCATGTACCAATCTGTCATTAGAATTCTTTGCATCTGTATTAGAATATAGATTATGTTCATTACCACTATCTATTTCAAATTTACTAAGTATATTATTTCTATTTGCATCATCTATAACATTAGTGGATATGAACGGTTTCCAATTAGAGATTATTTGCACATTATGAGTATTATATAATTTTTGTGTACATAGTTGTTGTAATGCATCCATAATAAGTTTGGAACAAACTCTTCCTTCTTGATATACATTTTTGTATGTCAATCATCTTTTTAAAATCATTACAATTATTGTTCTTTCATCTATAGATCGAGGTAATACTCTTTGAATTTTATCAACATTTTATGGGACATTGATAATTGGGCTTGTTAAGCCAATTTATGGTTTGTTGTATCCTAAGTTTCTTATTTGAGCAAATGCAATTCTAAGTGTGATAAATATTTCTTCAAGATCTGATAGCATGCTTACAAATTGTAAGTGTTTGTTTAGTCTAATATTTATAGGTGTTGCAAATGCAAAAAGTTTTCTATTTCTCAATGATTCATTGCAATTTACACATTTTTTTTTAGAATAAATTTGTTGTTTGGAATTAATTTTTTGCATGTGTCCTTGTAAGACTGATTAAAATGTTTCATCCTATGTTTGAATTGTAATTGTTTACAAATGCCACAAACATGTATGGGTGTATCTATAATTTTTTTGTTGAATCTTGTTATTGCTCTTGATCTTGATAGTTTTCCTTTAATTATAATTTTACTACATGACATGCTCTTTAATCGATGCAAAGAGATCTTGGGGACACATGGCAATGTTTTTGTATTAAAAGTAAAAGGGTCAAATTATGGTTGTATATCTTTCTCTATTGTTAATGATTTATATTATACACATTTTGTTACTTTTTTACATACAATGTTATTTACTTGGTGCAAAGAGAATTTGTTTTTTTTTGTAATGTTTCTATGCAATTACCAACATCATCACCTTCTGCTTCAATATGTTCTTGTATTTTTAACAGTTTATAATGTACATGGTGTATATTCATTTTGAAAAATATGATGTTATATAAGGATTGTGTTTGAGTACAGTCATTGTAGGTTGACAATTTTTAAACTTGTTGATGACCATATGTAAATGTTTACATTTAATAAATTTGAAAGCCATTGGATAGTGAACTCATTTCCTTATATTCCACCTTCGTCATAGGTATATCCCATTTTTACAATGTATGCTGGCCAATTTGCAGTAGTCAGTATATTTTTTATGACATTATTTGTTAGGTTATCTTTCAAACAAGTGTGTGATTTTATATCTCTAGAGATAAATGCATTACAAATAGACTATGTTGAATAACGATGCATGGAACGTATGTCAAAAGCTTTTTTGGTCAAATGACAAATAGAAATAAAATATGATATCACCACAACAAGATGTGGTTTCTAATATTCTGAAAACTCCACATGATTACAATTTTATAGCATTTGTTTCCCAAAAGAAGGAAAGAAAAAACAAGTTCTTGATAGAGGTGTTTGTGCTAAAGGGATTTGATAATTATTTAATTTTGTTTAGTACAATGGTTCATAATGGCCACAAATAGGATTTTGATCATGAAATAGTATGCACTATGGAGGTGTAGGATCATCTTCATTCAAATGAAAGTATTTTTGTTTTTTTATTAAAGACCAAATACAAATGTAAATGTTTAACCATTTAGAAAGCTAATTTATATAGAAATTGTCTTCCCATAAACCATGTTCACCATTTTCTGTACACGAAGTTGCATAAATTTGCATTTTGTAAAGATATGTTTCAGTGTTTTGCACTTGGTGTAATCTATATATTTCTTTACGATTTAACTCTAATTCAAAATACCTTAGTGCATGGGGGTCATTTTTTTTTAAATTTTAGAAAATGTTCTATAACTCCAACACGTAGTTCTATTGATGCATATCTAAAATGCAATAGCACTTGAAAAGCATCAAATAATCAATCACATACATTGTATTTTAAAAAATGACTTCTAAAAAGGGTCTCCTTTTGCAAAGCAGTGTCTATGTTACTACATTGAGTTTTCAACAATGGCTTGTATTCGTCGATAGAAATGACTTGTCAATTGATATGCATACGCATTGTTTTTCATTTTTTTTTTTTACTTGTCAATTTCATCCTACAATGCTAAGTAAATTGAATGCAATAAAAACATAAGATAACTAAAAATCTTAAAAATAATTATCGAGATTGTTACGGACTTGTTGTCAAATAGCTTTTCCTTTCTTTAATAAAATTATATATGTCACCAAATTATATTTACTCAAACACTTGCATATAATTATGTATCTAAAGTGAGAATAAAATATCCTAATAATAAGTTCTTCTTTTATAAAAATAATAACATTAGATATATATTCTTACTTCAAAGTTGCATATTCAAAAAGTTCAAGATGTGAGAGGCCTTAAGACTATTGTTAAAAAAATGCTTCTAATACATATGAAAATTTATGAACTATACATGCATAAATGTGGCTAAATATATTATGCATTCTTCACACCTAAAAATCTATATGCCATGTTGCTTTGTCACGATCATAAAATATAATCATGTTTAACTACCAAAACTAATAGTAACAGCAAAATGATTATGTTGAAAGATTCTCACTTTTTATTATTTTTATGATGTCAATCATCAAGTGGAGTTTTTATTTCAAGCTAACCTCATTCTGGTATGCTTGCATTTTTTATTTAAATTGAAAATTTAAATTTAATTGCTAAGGAGGCAAGGGCTTCATGAACCATGTATTCTAGGATAAAATTAAAGGATTTAATTTATGTTATCAATTGAGATTCAAAAAAAATTATTGTAGGTAATGCAAGATGGTGAAATTACCCAGGCTAGAAGATATTATGATACATTACAACCAAACACAAAGATATTATGATACATTACAACCAAACACAAATTTTGAGGAATTAGTTGGTGCACATCAGAAAGTAATGAAAGCCATTGATGATATGGAGAATATTGAGATCCTATCATCATAGGAATTTGTTGAAAGATTATGTTCTGAAAATATAGATTTCCTGCTTTTTAAGTTGGTCAATAGATCATTATATTTTTAAGATGAAAGTTTTAAATTAAGTTAGCATGTTTTGATTTTGTAAATTACTCAATAGTGGTTTGTCCTAAGTTACATCAACAATTATAAAGACATGGTTTTCTAGGTTTTGCTTTTGTCCATTTACAATAATATGGGGTTCAATTAAATTTATTTGATGATTATTTTTTAAATTTATTTATTTAATTTATATTGATTTATATTTTATGAGGGAAACATATTTTTTGTTTGTCTTAAATTACATTAACAATCATAAAAGCATGGTTCTCTGCATTTTGCTTTTGTCTATCTATATCTATATTTATATCTATGTGATTCAATTAAATTTATTTAATGATTATTTTTTAAAAATATATTTATTTAATTTATATATTATAAGTGAAAAACATTTCTTATTAATATGAATTTAATCTATTGACTTTAAAAAAACAACATTTGAATCACCTACATAATGTAATTTGGGGCAATCTTTTGCAAATAATATTTCCAACTTTTCTAGGCATTCCATGTTTTTAACATGGTCAATGAATCATTATTTATTTTTAACGAAATCTTTTAAATAAGTTAGTATGTTTTGACTTTATATTTTGTATAATGAAAACATTGTGTAAATTATTGAATGTTGGTTTGTTTTAAGTTACATAAATAACCATAAAAACATGATTTTTTGGCTCTTGCTTTTATCCATCTATATATATGGGGGTTCAATTAAATCTATTTGATAATTATTTTTATAAAATTATTTTATATCGATTTATATTTTATGATTAAATTATATTTTTCATTAATGTGAATGGTATAAAACTCAATGTTTCTTTTAGTTATATAAATTGTCATAAGTATAAATAATGTATTCTATATTTATCTAAATAATATTTATTAATATTTAATATATTTATTTATTTATAAAAAAATATTTAATTATAAAGTTGTTAATATAAATATATATAATAGTTTAAGAGAAAATGTCTTAATAATTCATTGTGGTACAAATATGTTTATTTATTATTTAATCTTTTTCCATTCTCTCCATAATTTTTATATTAATTAAGATTATATCATAATAAAAGAGACTGTTATTAATATTATTAATTAAAATAAATATTTTTATTTTTTTTTGCTTTTCAGCCCTCTCCTTTATTCTTATGTAACATCAACTCAAAAACAAAACCCGTATAAATTTCTAACCCTGTTATACTACTCAAATAGAATACACTTAATCCATAAATCTTAAAATTGCTTTTACAACTCTAAAATCTAGGTATTATATGTTTCCATGTTCTGATAGAATTCGATATTTTAATTCCAAGTATCTGGTGGATCCCTTTGATCGTATATGGTTAGGATCAAAAAGTTTGCCTCCAAAAATGTCAATTATTAGCACATAGGCATATGTTAGAAATGGTGTGCCAAACCAACTGCCTAACGAAATATTAGAGACTGTCATTCCAACAAATGTGTTTGACGTCATAAAAATTCTAATAGATCAGAGTCCTATTTATCATACTCTATGTACTGGTTCCTATTTTGTTGTATTGTATTTTTATAAGATCATTCAGACAAACAATTCAAGGATTGACATATTCAAAGTCCTTATGAACAATGTTCCTATGTCAGAGTGGCTACAATTTGATTCAATGTTCATATGTTATAATGCCAAGTTGTAAAGTGGACCTTACAACTTTACGCAACTAACAACTTAAACTTAAGTTTCATTCCTTGGATTGTAAAAAACTTGAAACCATTTATAAATGGATTAGAAACATACCAAATATTAGACATGCCCAATATGACACATCCTAACATGGTATGTCTTTCTATATTTTTTAGAATTTTACTTGAATAATTTAGTGTGCAGTGTATTCCTAGCATGATAAGATCCATCATATGTAAATGACATCCTAGCCTAACAATCTCTAGACTTAAATGGACAAAATTGAAGGTATTGGAAAAATAGCAAAGGTAATGAACATTTTAGATGATTGGGTTAGAGGAGATCCTTGTTTACCAGTGGTTTGTTCATCCACTGGTATAAATTGTAGCTAAGACAACTCGCCATGGGTGATTATGCTTTAAATTTCTTTTCTAGTTTTTTTAACATTTGACATAGATAATTTAGTCATTTTTTGCAAGAACTGAGAATGTATTAGTCTTCTTAGTGTGAGTAATGTTTTTTGTCATAGAAAAATAAATTTTAAACTCTACCTTGCTACCTTTGATTTGTATGTTAACAACCAACCATTTAAAGTTGAAAATAGAATGTGGGCTTTATGTAAGATGTAGAAATATAAACATCATATATTATTTCAGTAATTTTATTAATTTTTAATAAATGAAACCATAAACATGTTTGCTTACATAATATATTTTCACTATTGGAAAAACTAATATATAAAATATTAAATCTTCTTGCTAGAAATCTAATCGACATGAGTCTCACTAGCACCATATCTGCAGACATAGCCAACCTAACAACATTAACTCAATTGGTAAGAATAAACAACCTAGTCTTATGCTCATTAGATCTTGATGTATAAAAGAAGAGTTATAGAGTTCATTTATTCCTTAAATGCTTCATAACATGCAATTAAGTTTATGCATCTATGTTAGCTACTAGGAAACAATAGGCTATCAGGTTCTATTCCAGGCCTCAGTTCACTGAAGAATCTTACTATACTGTAAGACATCTCTAACTTTATAAAATCTTCTCTATATGTATGAATTGTGACAAAGGTGGTATTATATATTTGCTAATCTTAAGTATTTTTGGGGCATGTCGAAGGCAATTACAAAATAATCAACTCACAAGAGGTATTCCAACATCACTAGAGAAGCTTCTCATGTTAAAGCAGTTGTAATTTCTATAATTATTTAATCTTATGTTTTATATATATTATTAAATGCTTAATTTTTAAACATTTGGACACAATAGTTGAAACTCAATCTAAATACTCTATCACACATATTAAATATGGTTTCTCTTAGTAGAGATCCATTACTAATCTGCTAATTTTATATTTAAAAAGATTTTTGCAGAACAATACATTGAGTGGAGATGTGCCACTAGGTTTAATTAGGTCTGGCTTAGAACATCGATATACAAAAGCAAATCCTTACTTCTTAATGTTTTAAGGCTTAACATTTTAAAGCATAGATTAATTTGGTAAGTTAAACACACCTTTCTTTTTTACTAAATTCAAACCATGTACCAGAATAATATATACTTGCAAGAAACCTTGAATCACTATGAACTACTACCAATGCAAGCTAGTCCTTTTCCTACATGTCATCCCTTTAAAAGTCAATAAACAATAAAAATATAAGTTCTTATTTTCTAAACATAATAACATTAGATATATATTCTTATTTCAAAGTTGCATATTCAAAATGTTCAAAATGCGGGAGGCCTTGAGACTCTCGTTAAAAAAAAAATGCTTCTAATGTACATGCCTATTTGTGAATTGTACATGCACAGATACAAGTATTGATTTCCACCAATAATAATCTAATTAAATGTTTTTTTTTAATTTTTTGGTAAATAAAATACAAATTAATTATTAGAAAATTTTAAATATTTTAATATACAAAAAAAAATTAAAAATATTTAAAAATATTGGTGGAGAAGCATGTGTATTATTGTTTTTAATACAATTATATTAAGACTTTTAGATCACAAAATAATTACAATATGAAAACAACGTTATATAAATAAAATACAAAGAAACAACACAGTTTTCACAAGCATATCCATGCATAGATGATTGTAAATCTTTAAGATTGCAAATTATATCAAATAACCCATCAGATGAAACTAAAACTTCATGTAAATAAATTATAATCAAGAAATCTATGATTAGACACATCCTACATGAAATAAATCTGGTAATCACACTAAATGTTAGAGTAGAAGACAATAGACAAACAGTCAATAGTTCACACTGGTCTCGCACAGGTATTCAAGTTGAGGTAACTATATCTATCATTCCTTGCATGAATCTAGTCTAAAGAATATAATTATTTCCTTACATTGCCTTTAATACTTTATGGATAAATCTTTTTCAACTTATAAATGTTATCCTCAAACAACATTCTAATATTATTTTCATTGATGCAATATCCCCTTTATTTTCACCTTGAATCCAAAAATATAAGAGCCTAAATGACAACTACGGGAACACAAAATTATTAAAATTTTCCTTAAACCACTCATTCACAATAATTTACGATATATATTATCTGCATGAACATAAAACTATTAAATATTATGTTTATCAAATTTATTGATATGCTAGATCATTGAAATTTTGTCATATTCAATTACCTTCTTATAAAGCACAACAAGATTCATGCCATCAAATAGCAACCAACCAATCAATAGAACAAAAAGAATTACACCACAAGACCAAAGGTCTACGGTAGCACCATTGTAGCTTTTGTATGCATGCAAATTTGTGATACTTTAAAATATAACTCTCGCCACTGCTTCTTTTGTAAAACCACTTCAAAAAAAATAGTAACACTCTACCTATGGTAAAACCTATCATTGTAATAACAATCGTAGCATGAAATTTGTAATGATATTAAAATCCTAATTAAAAACAACTGTATTATGTAATTTGTAATTATATTAAACTCTTAATTAATAATAACGGTAATAATATTTTTTTGAGATATTCTTGCACCAATCATGGGCAATAAGTACCAATGTTACTCTTCATGACATCATCAATCTACATGTTAATAACATCCCAACGATTTTCACCAATCAAAACATTGTTAAATGATCTTTTTAATATTTTTTGTTAATAAATATTTATTTTAACTATTATAAGTTTTTAAATATTGTAATATATAAAAGATAAACAATTTTGATTGGTGAATAATACAGAGTTTAATTAAAAGTTAAAGTGATTTGAAGACTATAGTTATCCCTTTGGGACTAATAAATTTTGCAAGTATATACACCTCTCTTCCATTCCCACTTGCTCAATTATATGAGATTTACGGGGAGTACAATATCATGAAGATTCATTCAAAAATGAGATGAAATTATTATTCAGAGGCTTATATGGTGAGGCACTCAATTTAGATTCGTTATATATAAGATAAAAAAATATATGTTGTTTATGTCCATTCAATTGTTGGCATCATTTACCAGGACTTGTAATATGTGTTAAGTTAGATGAAAGGAAGGTAGGGAACCTGTTGGTGGTGGCAGAGATGTGGTAAGGGCCCATCACAACAAGGATTTGATGACAATCCCCCAATTGTCCATCAATATTCAATAATTTGCTATTTGTTGGAGAGAGAGAAAAAGGAAGGAAAATAACATTACGTCAAGGTTTTCTTTGCAAATTGAAGTTTACCTGTTCCACTCTTTTTTTTCCATCACATTTTTGCAATGCAAAAACTCTGTGATAAAAGGGCCGATATTTAACAAATTGGCTTGTACCATTTTGATTTTCCAAGATTTATGAAAAATTGAGGTCTATAGGGCTTTTTTTAATTGAGTGAGGGTTTTACAGTTTTATTTCATTTTTGGTGGTGATGAAACCATTTTTCTTTATTACGAGAGATGAGCTCTCACCATACACGAGATAAAAATTTTGGCTATGGTAGAGGCTTTGTTTTAAATTCGGATGAAGGGAGGTAAGTTTTTTTCCCAACCACCCAGAAAAATGGTTTAGAGATGTGGATATTTGTACCACCCCTGGTTTCACTATTTGTAGTTTCAACCACTACCTTTTTCAGCTCCACTACCTACTAGTGTTTGTTCATTTTACTTGATATAAAAATTAATTAAGGGAAGGTTGAAAAATAGTGTTGTGGTTAGGGAAAAGAGCAAAGATGGGTTAATTTGGATGTTTTGTGGAGCTATTGTCTGGTTTGATCTGATTGACTTGTGGAGTAACTTGAAGGAAAGAGGGCATGCCTCCTCTCTCAATAATGTTGTTGGGGTCATTTCTTCATTTTGCACTAGCCAAATAGGCAATCTCTTTCTTTCCCAATTACCTTTTTTATTTTCACCTTGGATACTTGTTTCGTTGTGTGACCATCTGCCATAGGTGACATCATCGCACTCTGAGATGGGATCTATAGGCAACCAAGATGAGGTGCTCAAACCTGCTAGATTATTATGGTAGACATTAATTATTCTGTAATTGATTTACATCTTTCTAAAGACATGATAGCCATTATAACTCGATCCCTTGCTCATATGACCAATAGTAAAGATGCGAGAAATGTGCCCTACAAGGTATCTTTTATCTGATAATGCAGGTCCCTATAAAATATATGCCATTTCAAAGCTAGGGTTTGGAGTAGCATTTGTCAGGTGGCTATATTAAGGTTTGATGACTATGGAGGTACATTTGAGCTTGGCATGACCCAAAGTCGCCTAAGACTAAGCAAGTAACAAAAGAAAAAGTAGATTTTGTTGGTTAATGTTCTTTTTCTAAAAATTCTTTACTTTTACAACTTTTTTTATTTTTTGACAAAATAGCCAATTGGCAAAAAGAAAGGGCTCTAAAGATATTATCTGGTTGCAAGATAATTAAAATAATTAGTAAGGCTTGCTAGCTTAAATTTTCTAGTAGAATAACATCAACAAACAGTAAATTTGTCAGTTGAAAAGTCCTATCAATTTGATACCTTTAATGTTGCATCTTCTTTTGTAATCAATAAATGTTTGGTAAAAATGTAATATCATAGGTGTCGAGGCAGTAATTAAACTTAAAATGTACATTTTTGTTTAGTGTATCCTTGCCTGTTATATTATAAGGTCATTATTTCTATATGTTTCTAAATATGTAATATTGCACATTTTTGTTTCATGTTTACTTATTTAGTATATTTTAGGGGGTTGTTATTTTTTTAGTTTTTTTAAGTATGTAGTATCATACAAATTTAATATTTATTTGGGATATTACAAGGTTTCTATATTTTTTAACAATTATTGAACATTCTTTTTCTGTATACTTTGGTCACATTAAATAAGAGACAATTTATTGAATACTTATCTGTTTCTATACATAGTTTATTCAGAATATCTGGCAAATCAATCTGGGTTTTGGAATCTCTTAGTGACAATAGTATAGGCTTTATCCATGGGTCTCATTGACTACATCATAAAGTTATGAATCTGAGTCCTCTTATTTCAATATAACAATGTTATATATTTTTATCTGGTGTGTGTGTGTGTGTGTGTGTGTGTGTGTGTGTGTGTGTGTGTGTGTGTGTGTGTGTGTGTGTGTGTGTGTGTGTGTGTGTGTGTGTGTGTGTGTGTGTGTGTGTGTAATAATGCACATGTTTATTTTTTGTGTACTTATCTGCTATATTATAGGGGATGTTTTCCTACATATTTTTTATTCATGTATAATTTTTGGTGTACTAAAGTTACCTATATCAAGACGTTGTGTGCCTTGGTTTCATAAAATTTTAGATTAATTAGATTGAAAAATGCATACAGTCCAATGGTTAGTGTATGACAGTAAAAACAAATCCGAGATACAATGAGATAGTTAGATATTAGAAGAAATATTAAAATTTTATAGAACTTATAAAAGAATAAGAAAGAGAGCATTCCCACAGTTGAATGGTGTACAATGAGTTATTTTTGGATACTTTAGGGCAGGCCCTGAAACTTGTGCCTTGTACCAACTCAACCATCTTTACATTCTACAAGATTTATTTGAGAACAATGGTGAACACAAACTTAAATAGACTTAGAAATTTATATGAACTCTACTAACCATTTTCAATTTTTTATATTAGTTATTTACGTTTATGCTTGTTTTTAACAGCCACTGATATTGTCACCTGGCTGTACATACAGTCTTTCAAAAAATATTAGTAAAAATGTTAGAAAAAATGTGTAAACATGTAAAAATTTGTACACCAATTTTTATTTTTATTTCTCTTTCTAAATTATTATTGTTTTTTATAAAATTAATAAAATAAATATGACAGTATAAAAAATAATTTTTTTTTAGTATCAGACATGATCATTTCATTTTCTTATGCATTTCTATGTATTTTATGAGTTTATATATCAGACAACTTAAACATACTTATGCATGTGAATTGTGTTCTTTAAAATCATTCTTCTACATTCATTTCATTTTCTTATGTATTTGTGTATTTTATGAATTTATATATTAGACATCTTTCAAACTGCAGAGTTGTAACGTAGACAATGTAACCATTGGTATAAAATAACTCAACAAGTATTGTGCAAGCATCTCAACAGGTGTTGTACTAACAACTCAACAGGCATTGTACGAGTAGATCAATAGTTGTAGAGCCATTACAATTCATAATGTTTATTACATTGTATAACAAACACTTATAATCTAGGTTTTTATCACATATAGAGTGTTAATAGATGTTGTATGTTAATATTCATTTTATGAGTTATCCAATTTATTTGTGAATCATTTGACAAAATGTCTCGAAAGTAATTATAGATTATATAATACTTAATATCTAGCTTCACTTGCATCTTTGGGGCAACTGCTAGTTTTAATTAAATTTATGAGACTATTTAGTCTATGAGATCATTGATTGTATATTGATTATTTCCCTCAAATAATTTTATTATGAAATTAATTTTTAATATTTTTTCATATTTGGTTCGAATGTCTATACCCTTTAGACATTTTAAGGATGAAATGCTCTTCCATTTCTATTATACCTATGGTGCATAAAACACAAGTCCTCTCTTTCAATTGTTCCTTAGGTGTTGTCTATCTGCATGTCTCACATCTAACCTTATGGGAGCTAATCCTTAATTGAGCAATGAAGATCTTTTCCCTCAACTTAATTTCAGCCCCTGTATACGATTTTTCACAATCTTCATAATTTATATTGAACTATGTATTATAGTGTTATCATTTCCTAATTATTTTGTTCCTTCACATCATTGTATTAAAATTTTCATTCACATTATTTTTAATGTATTCGTTAAGGTTCAGGTATTCATTTACATTAATATCCCATCCACTCATCCATTTTGTGGTACTATTTCATTCACATATTTTTTGTTTATGCAACTCTTTGTCTCTTGCAACCCCAGGCTACCTGATAGTCTTCATGTTTCTATTTTTTTGAAGTGACATAGAACTCTTATCATAGAAGTTGCTTCTAAAGAAAATTTTCCTATTATAATAAGGATGATATCATAGGGAACTAAAACATTAATTCTAAAATTGTTTGGTATTATACACTTTTGGATCCTTTATATTTGTCTCCATTTCAAACTCGTTGTATTAGCCCATACCTAACAACCATACAATACCACCAATGTGATGCATAACATGAATAAGACTCCAGTGGTCTTCCAATCCCATAATGTAGTATTCATGCCTTTGTTTTGGAGTGCATAAACCTTGTATTATTTTCATCCAAAAATTACACCAACTGAGCTTATTATGAAAGTTGAGGCTAAGATACTTGTATTCTTATACCACTTTAAGATATTATCCTACAAAGTGAAATTCAAGAGGTTGCTTCTTGCTTTTCATTAAGAAAATCAAAATTTTGGTTTTATCAATGTTTACTTGCATCCCTACTTCTCTAGAGGGTGTAGGTGGTCTTTTGGATCTTGGATTGTTTTTGTCATTACAATTATGTTGAATCGACATAGAGTAGGAGTTTCACCACGTGTTTGATTAAGTGGACCCCTTCTCCTCTAAATTTTTCTATCCAATATTTTAGCTTATCAATGTATAGGCCAAATAAAGTCAGGGGTAGAGAGCAAGTTTTTTTTATGCCTATATCACTCTTGAAATAACTCAGACAACCTTACCTCTATTTTGATTTAGCCTTGAATTTTTCATACAATATGTGAATTATTACCATGTAGTGTTATGGGACCCCAAGTTCCTCAATTCTACTCCATTATTCGTTCATTGACACCATGTCAAATGCCTTTTTGAAATCTACAAAGCAACAATATGCATCCCCTTTTTAATCCCAAATTGTTTCAACTAAGTGTCTGAGTGTGACACAATGAATGATAGTTATGTGTTTAGGTATAAAACCTTCTTTCCCCTTTACTCTCTTTCTTTTTTCCTCCACCTGACTATTATTCTTATGTTTTATCATACTCCCAAACATCTTTGTAAAAAGAGAATTAACCATGATAGTTTGATAAATTAAGGGATTATTAACATCTCTACTTTTAAACAAATGTATGGTTAGGTTGGTTGTCCACTTTGTTGGGAAGCCATTTTGGATGACCTCATTGAAAATTTATTTGATTTGAGGTGCTAGGGTATTTGTTCCTCATTTCAAATGCTCCACTTGGAGGTTTTATATGTCTTGGGATTTACCCATTACTATATTTGTAATCCATTGTATGTTGTCTTCATTTGTGAAAAGTTCTTCATTAATAATGATTATGTGAGGTGTAACTTGTTAATTTTCACACTCAAACGAGTGTTTTGAATATTCCAACCATTGACTTGATGTTATATTTTTATATGTTTATGTTTTTTCCTTGCAAAGCACCCTCCAAAATCTCTTTGGTTCATGTTTCCCTAAGTAAATTATCTCCTTCTTCCTAGTTATTGTGTACCCTTCTTTTTTTGTCCTCACCTGTTGCTCATATGTTTTTTGGTTTGCCTTTGTTCTATCTGCTAGTTCCTTTAATGGTTTTTGAGTTACCTTGCATTCTTCATAGTACCATAAGTTTGTTAGGAAGATATTTATTTCCCTATTTTTAGGTTTATCTCTCTTGCACATGTTTGGATTACCTTGAATGATCTGCATTAGCTTCTCCTCATAGTGTAATCTATACCAACATCAAGTTTTCCCTTACTTTCTCCTTCTTGTAATTTTCTATATAAAGTCAACCTGAAGGCTTTTTAAATTTCCTCTATCAAGAGGATGTTTCCTTTTAATGGAAGTTTACTTTGGTTGACCCTAGTGTTCTTATCATGATGTTTGTCTCCTTATAATTGGAGTTTTATAAAAACTAGGTTGTGACCTTAAGTTCCATAAAGTGACCTTACGTTCCACAAAAGTTTATTCTAATTCTAGTTCTTTTATTCCAGGTAAACAATTTTTTGAGCATATAATGCAATTGATTACACTCTACACATTGTAAGTCTTGCATGTGTAATTTCTTGGTTTTTTCCATTAACTCAAACCATTGTATATAATCAAGTTGCATATGTTACACAAGCCTAATAACTCTTCTCTAAAGTAGCATGCCAAGAGTAAGAGAAAAGTTAGGGAAGCTAAGGGGGAGAAAACTAATGACAAGGAGCATAATAATCTTAAAGATCTTTGGGAGGAAATTGATTTACACAAATCTTTCCTAAGGTAGTTCCTAAAGGATCAGTGTTTGATCAAAGAGTCCATTAAAAAAGGCTTGAGCACCAAAGCAATGGCTGGTAACAGAAAAGAATTTTAGGATTTGGTTAACCAGGTGAGAGGCTCGGAAGAGAGGGTCAACAAATTAAAAGAGGAGAACATATCACTCAGACATAATCTTGAAGCCCTAATAGGTCATATTAAGGCCACGAATATTAATTATCTTACCAGTATGGGAGATTATTAATGTGGATTAGACCCTGAAAGAAATGTTGTACAATTGGAATGTAGCCCTTAGAGGGTAAGATACATTGGTTCATGGTTGTTTGTGATGTCTATCTGTTGTTTCCCTTTATTGCTTTTGTTATGATGTTACTATGAGTTGGCGGTGACCCAACCTTTGGTTTGTTTTTGTTTCATTGTGCTATCCTTTTTTAAACATTATAATACTTTTGGCCTGGACTATGGTTGTTGTATACAAGGGTAGAGTCCCTTTCAAAAAATCCACTTTACTCTTAATAAAAAAACTATTCTCCAAAGTGCATGGTAGCCCCATGTTCATCATCTAATGTTGTGGTCTAATGTTAATTTTATTCTTTTTCCATCTAAATATTATTCATATCTTGATCCTCGTTAGTTCCTAAAATGTTTTTTTGCATGTTTTATATCCATGCATTAAAGTCCCCTATTAAAAAAATCTCTTTGATCTTATTGTAGATTGAAATGTCCCTATATAGGGACGAGTGTAGGTCTTCCTTATCCATTCACACTTATTATAAAATTTAGAATTCTTAGGTTCAAATTAACATGTAGCTATGCTAATATTTATGTAATTTTCTATTATTATTATCCATATGTACCATTTATTTACATCTTATTTTTCTATTATGTGACACCATTACACCCCCATATAACTTGTCATTCTTTGTTGTTTTATTCCATATTGTTACATTCTTGTATCCTTCAAACTTAGGGATGCATGCCAAATTCGATGAAAAATAATTATATGTGGAATTGACCATTTTGCTCACAAGTTTATGGATAGCTTGGAAATAATAACTCTATCAACCCAAACTCAATTGGTGTTATTAGGTACAATCCCACAAATCTCACACTATATAATACTATAGGTGACATTAAATCCTATAAGATATGCAATTTCACTTTGGCATCCTAAAATTGAAGCTAGAACATTATTTCTCATGTATACTAAGTGCAATACAGCTTGCATATATTCTCTTTTATGATGCAAGGAGCATATTAAAGGGAGGTCCTTTGAAAGGTACACTAAGGTAAGCATAGCATAAAATAACTTCAACGAAACTTGTTTTATAAATGATATTAGGTTCTTGTGATTTTTGTTTAGCTATGTTGAAAGTCATGACCTTTGTTTTACTCAAGTTTACTTGTAAACCATGGGTATCCCAAAATGATCTTAAATACTAAATAATTTATACTAAACCTAATAATTTATTATGGAAAATATCAATGCTTGTAAGCACGCTTTAATGTCAAATAAGAAAATATTTCTATGTAAAATCCATACCCTACCCTGCCTAAAATGAAAAATGAAACCATCACATAAAGTACCATCTGTATCCAAAATTATATCAAAATATATACTTTATTAAAGGAATGATAAATTGTACTGATTAGTGATGCTCCAAAGGTAAGACTCTAAATAGTTCATGATGATGTTGAAGGCAAAGAATGCAATCATAGAAGTTGGAAACATAGTAAGAATGGAGGACACAACATCCATAGAGCTCTCGCTTACTTTGGGCATAAGAGTTGGTGTTGCAACATCTGCCACACTTGCAATTGTAAAAAATATAAAGATGAGCATTATAAATATAAAAATGACTAATAAATAAATATTAAAAAAAAATTAATGAAATTCAAATTTAATTCATAAATATTGATGCCACGTGTTTCTATTCATTCTAGATATCTAAATTCAAGTTTTATCGATGCTAAATATTTTGTTTGTGTATATAAAATGTTAAAAAAAAGGGACATGTTATTATTCTATCACCTTGCTACTGTGAACCTTGAGGCCTCCATTTGTTGGAAGGATACTTTGTTTTAACATTAATCCCAATAATTAAAACTTAGCTTGAAATTTCGAATTAAAATTAAAGATCAATGTTTTAGGTTTAAAGAATATGAGAAGTAAAGGTTTGTTTAATGGAAAAAGGATTTCACTTCTAAACCAAAAGACTTAGACAAAATAATGGTACAATGGTCACAGTTACAAACCTATAATATGTTGATCATGACGAAGCATGGATGAAGATAATTTCATACCATTGTATATTTATATGGAATTTATATTAAATATTGTCGTACATTTTTGTAAAATCATTCAATGATCAAAATTGAACCTTTACGAGCCCTTCCTAGGTTCAAACACATCCTAAAATTTTAATTTAAAAATCACCTTAAAAATATAAAAAAAAATCACTTTATGAAGGGAAGCAAATTCGCCTAAAATTCCAAAATAAGGTCAACAACTAAGAAGGAGATGTCACATTATCTCTAGGTCTTCATTGGTTGGAAACTAATATCCCTTAAGATTTGGCCTAAAAACTAACCTAGTAATATTATATTTTTTTTCTGTCTATTTGTTGGATAATATGTGTAATCAAAATAATTTAATTTCATGACAATCCATGTGAATGTGAAGAGCTATAAATAAAAAGTACCCTCTTCCTCCATCATCCCTGAAAGAAAATCTCAATTCAACCATCTTTATTTTATTTAAAGTCAAACAAAATAAGGTTTTTTTTAAAATCTTGTTTCCTTCCTCTTCTTCCTCTTTATTTATAGTATGAAATATATTTATGTTTTGTCGACATTCTAGTTCATAGATTATATTAGTACCAAGTTAATTAGAAATTGCATGTTATTTTGTGACTTCATATCGTTATTTTTAGAGGGGGATGGTGTTTCTACTATGATGATAACATTGAAAAATGAAAACACTTGGGTCCTCATATCCAACCAAGTGTTTGCAAGCCACTTCTCGCCAATGGAAGATTTTATATAATGTCTTGTTAGGCCTTGAAAATTACCATTCCCTTGATATGGTCAAGATGAATATGGGGCCACCATGGTTGCTCGTTTTTAGTTGTTGCTTTGTAAAGATGTTTGGGTTTAATTTGGTTCATAGGTGACTACATAAACTAACTATCGTATAACAATGCCAAAGGCATACCACCTACCATGTTTTTTGTGTTCACCCTTGGTGCCAAGGATTTATACGCTCTCTAAATCCTGTGGATGGATAAAATCTTTCTAAATCCCATCATCATATCTCCCTATAGAGGCTCGATTAAATTCATGTATGTGATTTGCATTAATGATTTGAATGTGATATTCCCGACATCTCTTCTCGTGAATAACGAACTTGGCTATGTCATGGCTTGTAAGAACACATGTTTTCCCTTTTAACATACCACGACATTGTTACATGGGCTGCCATATAAATCATAAGATGTGCAAACCCACTAATTTCTCTCGCCTCTCTAAGAATACTTGTCCTAGATCTTAAAATTACACCTACGATGATCCTACCAACATCATTATATGTTATGAAGCTGCCAATCTCATTAATTTTTGCTCTAGTTGATAAAAATGTAGACTTGTTTTATTATACATATCCAGAATTAAAATACATTTGGGATTTACACTCTTGTAATATTTAAGATCATAAAGAATTAAATTATAGTTTTAACTTATAGATCGCAGTCTTTGTGTCAACATGTGCATTAATTTTTTGTCATATTATCATATATACAATAACATTTGATATGTATTTCAATTGCATTGCAACATGACTAGTGTTAACTTAGATGAAGGTATTTTACAAGCTATGCTCGACAATAATATTTTTTTGGTTGATTTGAATATTAAAATTATTTGTTGTGTTATGTTAATGTGTGAATTTTCATGGTAAAATAATGTTTGTGAAAGGATTTATTTTTTATTTAATATTGGATGGTAGCAATTAGGATGGTAAATAACTTAACAGTGAGGTTACACTTAGGAAAGATAATATTTTTACAATGTTTACGGGTCGAAGTTACTAGTATCCCTTGGGACTTAGATTATAGGAGTTACTAGGCCTTCAAAGAGTTCAATGGTATCACCTTTTTTTATAAGTAAAAAAATGGGTTAATACCCATCTATTAAATATCTAGAAAAACCTTTAAAAGGTTAAATTACAAAGCATACAAGCCTTAAAGTTATAGACAAAGAAATTTTCAACTAGATATATAACATTACCCTTAGGCTCTAAAAAGAATAGTAACAAAGCACTAGCCATTCTTCACTTCACTGACATCAAAAATAATCACAATTGATTCTCTTTTGATTTATTCATCCTCCAAATCCAAGATAGCCAAGGATTCCACCAACTGAGGCTTTATCAACTGGGAGTTGTCAATACTGAGTTTTCCACAAATTGCATCCAAGTTATACCATTTTGTAACTTCATATTGATAAAAGGCCTTAAAAAGTGCCTAGATTTGGTTAAACTTATTCTCTAAGTAGAACCCCAGTTGATCAATATCTTTATGAATCGCATGAGAATTATTGGCACTATATAAAATTGTATGTGCATCAATAAGTTGAGCCCATTTTAAGGTGTCAAGCCTCAACATTGACTACCTAGGATATCTCATAGCCTGCAAGATGTTATCAACATAGCCTCCTTCCCCCACTTTGGCAATGAGCTATGCTTGAAACAAGTTAGTAAGCATCCACTTAAAAAAAACATCTTTGACTCCTTCAAGCAAGGTAAATTTCTATAAATTCAAAGCTTCCTTAGCATTAATTCTAGTGCTTTTATCGATAAATACCCCATTATTCAGAAGCTACTTTAATTTAAGGTCATTTACCAAAGCATGAAAAGAGTTATGGACATCTTCTAGGGAGTATCTATTTATCATATTTGCATTCATATCTTTAACTGGATCGGCCAATGTTTCTTTACAATTACTTTTCCTAGTGAACCTTGAAAAGCTAGTTTTAGCCATACATACATTCAAGAAAATATTTGTAGAGAGACAAACATTTCAAGCCTTAGCAATATGTTAGAGTCATAAAGAATGGGAAAAAACAAAGAAAAAATTAAAAAATTCACATTTCAAGTCTTCCAATCAATCTTTATTAAGGAGAAGCCATATAAATGGAAAAAAGGCAATGAAAATATCAAGAAATTCTAATAATATCTATAAATTAAGAGAGGATTGTTAAGTATATCCAATAGGCTAAGGAAGAGTCTCTTCTCAAAACTCCTAACCCAACCTACAAAATCTGAGAAAGACTACAAAGAATGGCTAAAACTACCATTATATGTTTATTTCATTTTCCCACTAAGTTTTGTAAATACACTAGGGGATTTGTCCAACATATGATTTCTTAAATAATTAAATATCATGCTTATTAATAATGGGCTATTTGATTTAATAGGACATTTGAAAATATATTGATTTAAAAGAGAAAATCATGATTAATGTTCCCTATAATCCATTTTTCTTTAAAAGGGTAAAAATCTGATCCCGATACACATCCTAGAATTGACATATGAATTTAATAATGTGAATACAATATAATAAAATTTTGAACATAACTTGTCATTATTTAAACATCCCACATTTTATGACTTATTTTCAGCATTATATTTTTAAATAAATGAAAACAATGTTTAGGCATAGAACGTATGCACCCAAATGTAATGTTTACCAGTTTTTTGGTCACTGTATGATCACACTAAGATACTGAATATGAGATGATTTGGTGCCATGATCCATCTAGATATCCACATGGTGTTTGCACATAGTCCATAAGGTCAAACTAAGGAGTCCTTTCAATTTCTCTATCCTCAAAAAGGTATTTGTGCTCTTTGTTGAAATGGCTAAGTCTGGGTAAGCATTATAATACGTTGGTTAAACCTTTCCCTAGATAAATGATATTTGGTTCGTATTTTACTCAAAATTGAGTGTCTACATATTTTAATACTACCTACCAGTATAAAACTTTGCAACGGGGGATTCTCTCTCTATATCTATATGTGCTCCCACAAACTTTCCCTTTACTGAAATATTTTGCTGATATTTTGTTTTCTAGAAAATTGTATGTCTTCCTCAAAGGGTTGCCTCCTATATATATGTTTCTTTCTTTCTAAAAAAGTATTTTTGATCAATAATTGTTTATTTTCTTTTGAGCTAATCACATTAAATCAGAGATGGTGTTACATGCAATACTTTGGTTTAAATATTTTCTTTTGCCTCAAGCTCCCCTTCCTCCAATAGCTCTTGTAAGAAAACTTGTTTATTGATTTCCATTCCTAAATTGAAAGGTGGCCCTTGCACCCCTAATTTTTTATCTTCTCCAAACATCCCAAGGATTTCACTGAAAATGCTTAACTTAGAGGTCTCCTCAACCCCTCTAGGGATTTCTAATTCTTTTACCTTGTATGTCTCAACATTTGCACTCATCTCACCCACACTAGACACAACCAACTTGATATTATTTCAATCAAATTCTACATTGGCATCAGACCCCAAACCCTCCAACTATTGATTGATATCTCGGTGCAGGATCTCAGTGTCTTGAAGTATTTGAATTAATTCCTCTTCAGTCTGAGAAGGTAATGGTGGGTTCTCAGGAGGAAAAAGAGTGGAATCTTCTCCATTATTTGTCCTGAGGCTGCTATCACTGCCCCCGTCAGCCTTGGAGATAAATTTTTCATTATGTGAGTCCTCATGGCTCTGACTTAACTAACTATATCCAGTATCCCCTTGAGCTATATTTTGTGAACCAACTCTATCTTCCTACCCCTGATCTGAAGGGAGAGTCTATGACTGTCTTTTTTCCATGGCACTCAAACCTCCATCCCCTGCAGCTCGCTTGAAATACACTTCTAGATGTTCTTACTTGATCCTCTTACAATGCATTGTTTCCATCTGTCGAAGGCTATTAGGATCTCTAGTTCCCCATAAATCCCAATAGTTGTATCAACTTCTACCAAAATATTTGGTTCTGAGCATATCTTCCCATGTAAAAATTCCTCATCTATCCCTAAACATGATCCCAAAGCATCTCCTATTTTCATTAGGGATTCTAAATTCTAGTATTCCATTGGAAGCCCTTCTAATGTGATCCATGTCAGTATTTTCTTAATTACATGTTTCCATGGATCAAAGTTTGGCATCCAATTTAAGTAGTGGAAGCTCTAGCTATTAAAGATTATTGGGCTACCATATAAAATTTCATGTTTCAGGTGCCTATCAATACATTCAACAAGAAAGAAAGATCTAGGGAGTGGTCATACACTCACCTTGTCCTTGAAGGTTCTATCCCACCAATCAATTATTGTTTGATAAAGGCAATCTACCCCACACCATTTTGTCAACAAGGCTCTCTCCTTCAAATGATCCATCAATGGTGAGAGAGATTCAATAGGGAGCTCAAATGGTTTACTTCCCCTGAGCTTTAGATTATATTGAGCCCTAAACGGTCTTCTTGCAGCCTATGTTCACCCTTGCCTTACAAACTTCCAGGCGTTTAGACTTTCTGTAGTTGCCCATTTCAACCATCACAGAT
>JARHVA010001184.1:42500-375000 GCA_037957365.1 Torreya grandis | reverse complement strand
AAAATTAGTCACTTCAACATAGAGTGTTATGTGTAGGAGATTCTACTTGTGTGCCTAGGAGCATAAAATACAAAAGAAGATCCATTCACAAAAGCAAAGACCACAATTCTAATGTTCTTTGTCTCAATGCAATAACCACCCCATAAATGCTTGATGTTGCAGTTGAACACCTATTCCATTTGTATATGTGGGTGTAAGGGTAGCCACTAGATTTTTTTCTTGATGGAGATAGCATGAAGAACCTCATTTCTAAAACAATTATTAAGTGACTAAATCTTCCAAACATGCCTCATTTACATCCTTACATTTTTTGATGGATTAGTTCGTACCATGCCAAAGGTATACATGTCACATGTTAATACCATTTCACATATATTATTCATCCTTTCAAAAAGGAGATGGTATGTGATGTCAAACCAATCGAAGCTTATGATATCCTCCGTGGGCATGCATACATGCACAAAAGACATATTGTGTACATAACCAATCCTCAAAGCATCATGATCTCAGTCAACAACAAGAGATACCTGCTTCCTAAAGTAATTCCACACTTGACCCATGTTGCATGAACTCTTTAAAAGACTACACCATATTTTCATCCAAGTCTTAACAAAATCTAGATGATTTATTATTAAGGGAAAAGGATCTAAATACAACCACTATAACCTACGCATAAACCTTGAGTGTCTTGGTCACTTTAATAACACCATCCAATTCCACATGTAGCCTCTTGCATCATGCACACAACACATATATCCAAGGGACATTTTACGCAAACCCTTACAACTTTTCACCACTAGGTAACTCCACGCATGATATAATTTTTAAGCAATGCCTAGATCCATGTTGTAGAGAGTGAAGGACAACCACACACACCTTGCCTGAGAGGTACATAATGTATGAGTTTCAAAGGCTTATCCACTATGAGGTTGAGGAAAAATGTCCCCTTTCATAGTGCAACACCTCATGCCAAAATGTATATATTTAATGTTGACTTATGTCACCCATGCTTTGCATAACATGTTGTTCTACATAACACTTACCACATGTGCCACCTTTACACAAAATCAAAAAAATTCAAAATGCATTCTATCCAAACCTATGCATAACATAAAAATATGTGTGCATCCCTTTGACACTCCTAGAATCAATACATGGCAACACACTTGTAAACAAACTATGCATCTAGACGTTAGAGATGTAACTGTTAAAAGATGAAGAGTCACATGTGGAAGGATAAAGGTTCAACTTCCATAATGGCTTATTAAACTTCATACCTTGCTACACACACACACACACACACACACACACACACACACACACACACATATATAGTTAGGTAGATACTATCAAAGTAAAAAGTCTTACATATTTATCAAGATTATGTCATGTACATAAGGCATAAATAAATAAAAACTTCTATTGTTACAATTTTAATACTTTATCGATCTCATCTTATTAGATATAGCTTTCACACACTTACAACATCATCTAGATCCTCATCTAGAATGTTGTCCCTAGAACACTTAGGATCTAAATAAATTTGCCATACATAGATATTTTGAAGTGTCTTGTGTGATGATATTATTTTAGCTTCAAAGTGTTGATGATGGCATAGAGTAGGGGGAGCAAGTACTCTTTTATCCAACACTTGGCACATATAAATCACTCTTGATATTTAACATCAATATATGTTGAACAACTTGAACCAAATATTTATGTGTTATGAGGCATTGGTTACTTACTAATAAGTTTAAGAAAGCCGAGTCTATTGCAAAGTAATTTTTGGTCATCATGGGTGTCAACCTTGTGATGAGTACATAATTTATTTAAGTAATCAAATCTTTGAAATTTATCTTCTAATACCTAGGCAAATTAAATATTGTCTCTTAAAGAATGGGCTTGATTTGTTAAAAAACCATTCCATGGAATATGTCTTTAGGAAACAACTCTTCATAAAATTAATAGTGTAATTAAGTTCATAACATGCTCCCACAAATTCAAAATTGAAACCATCCACCATATCCTACATTGGAATAGGATTTACAATATATTTTCACAACATGAGGTTGAGACACAAATGTAATCTTATTTTTGTCACTCAATTAAGTGAAGGACATGTATGGTATATTTGTTTTTAACATGAGGTTGAGACATAAAAGTAATTTTTTTTTCACTCAATTAAGTCAAGGATATGTATGGTAGATTTGTTTCCAACATAAGATGTTACAATACCAAGAGCGAAGAATTTATCCACTTATTAAAAGAAACTTTATATTTTTAAATTTGAATGAAAGATAAAAAACCATTGTTGTGGATTCCAAGTTTCCATTATAGGCCAAATATTTTAAAATAGTGAAATATTATTTTTGAATGTAAAATATTTTATTCAAATGACATTTAAAATAATAATGTTTTATTTTATTTTCAAAATGTTAGTTTGCTTGGAAAACAAAGACAAAATTTCATTTTACAAGTAATAAAAAAATTATGTGGATAGAATATTTAGGAAAAAAAATTCACGAATCAATATCATAAACTTGATGCCAAGGGATCCTTAGTACAAATTATCATAATCTTCAAAAATTTGCATTGTAGTCTAAAATACCATATTAATTGTTTCTCATATGTACATCCTTTAAATGTCCTTAATTTAATCTCAATGTAAATATTTTCTTTTAAATGTGCATACATATATTTATGCAAAATATATTAGTCATGGAAAATAAAGCATATCCACCTAAATACAACAACTTATTACTATTTCATGGAGAAAAGTAATAAAAATCTGACTCCATGAAAGAAGCTATGAATATACCAAATATGTAACCATCATTATCTTTAATGAATTAGAATTTGAAAACTAGAGTATGTTTCACATAAAATTTTTAGAAGAAACAATCATTCACTCAATCAAATCTACTACTAAGTTGAGTCCAATTGGATTATAATATCATTGCTAGGAATGTAAACAAGCTTCAAAACAATTAATTCATAGAGATATTGAAAAATTTGGTGGTTGTTGATGACATGCTAGATTTAAAATAAATTAAAACAAAATATGTGGAAAAATAATATTACTATTCTAATAATTATTATGACAAGACACCCTAGTAATCTAGATTATTATTGAGAATCATTATGTAGATGCTTCACAAAACAAGCTAAGATATATAACTAACTATGGTTGGAAAAGTTCTAATCAAAACATTTTGAAGTGTTACAATTTTTCTTTTCATGTTTCAAATATAAAGATGATAACGTCATCCATGAATTTGAAACATTTAGCACTCCATATTTTGTTAAAATACAAAATCCAAATGACAAGTGAAAACTCAACTACATAGCCAAACCCCATTCCAACATCCCACCAAATATTATCTTCCCACTCTTGGTTTTTATCCCCACTCTCTATATAATTATTTTGACTCTTTGAGTATGATACATTAATTTGGAGACCACATAATCTTGAGTTATTTGAGAATAATGAAGCATCAAATGTCATTAATTGTCCTCCTTATGGTATCATTCCAGATACATTGTTGTGTGAAATATCCAAGTAACTTAAAGGATGTGAGACTCTGTAGTTGATTTGGAAAAATTCCAGAGAACTCATTTCTTGAAATATGAAGTGATTCTAAATCCACCATGTTGCCCATGGACTTTGGGATTTCACCACTGAAATGATTTCTTAAAATATTCAGGATCTTCAAACCTTTGAGGAATCCAATGTCACAAAGATTCTCACCTAACAACTTGTTGTTTGAGAGATCGTGACATTTAACTAATGTCAAATATCTCCCATACTCCAAATCTTGGGCTTTGTTTTTTACCATCATCTTGTCTAAATGACAATAGAAACTTTCATCATAAAAATAGTGGAATGAAAAGAAATTATGATATTTAGGGATCTTTGTGCTCTCAGATTGGCTAACCATTGTAGTTAACATTGAAAAATTATTGGGAATGGCTCCTAAAAAAATATTGTTTGATATATCTAGGTTTTGAAAGTTTTCTATATATACTACTTGTGATGGTATTTCACCTTAAAACCTATTATATCTGAGCACTAAAGTTTGTAGTCTACTCAAAACACATATTTCCTTTGGTATGCTGCCTTGCATATGGTTCTTATGCAAATCTAATATTTCTAGAGAGTTGGTGCCCTTTCAAAGGGAAATTGAAATATGTCATTTTAGTGCATTTCCTCCCAATTTTAGTGTTTGTAGATGAAACATGCTCCCAAAAATATCTGGTATCTCCCCTTCCAAATCATTTTCTTGGAGATTCAACACAAATATCCATGACCAATTTTGAAAACTTATTGAAATTTTATGGCCAAGTTTATTATATGATCAATATAGAAATTCCAAATTACCCTCTTCACAAATAGAATATGGAATGACACCACTAAGATTATTCCTTGACATTTAAAAATAGGTAAGACCCCTTCCATGGATGCCAATATCTACTAAAATAAAGCCATCAAATCGATTCTTTGAAAGGTCCAAAAACCTTACAATTGGACCTACAAAGGGAACTTTCCCTCCTAATCTATTATTGTGTAGGTCAGTTATATCAATCCTAGGCTTGGGATCAGACAAAAGACCTCCAAATTGATTATGAGAGAGATTCATATAAATAATGGGAATAATGTCCCATAACCAAGATGGTATATTGCCACTAAGAGAGTTGTTGGACAAGTCTAAATAATCTATGGCATACTGAGTTGAAATGAAGGCTAGAAAATCTCCAATCATATTACAAGAACTCAAACCTAATACTTCGAGCTAGAATCTAGGAATCTAATCAAAATTGAAGTTCACAGTCAAAATATTATTTGAATGGTGCAAGTGTACAAGCTTGGTGAGATTATCTATAAGAGAGAGCGATAAAGTGCCACCAATTTTATTGTAGCCGAAATCAAGAACAATGAGCTTAAAAAGCTGAAGCAAGGATGCTGGTATGGTGCCCGTCAATGAGTTCTTCATCAATTTGAGCTTACCGAAGGACAACAAGTTGCCCAGCGTAGGTGGAATGCTACCATTTAGTTGGTTCGAGTTGAGGTAAAGTCTTGACAGCTCTGACAGACTCCCTAAAGAGGAGGGTGCCTTCCAAATTGTTACTAGAAAGATCAAGATATGACAAAGGAAGATGCCTTCTTTGCAAGGTGTCTACTCCAAATGAGGAGATCTTCCCCTTTAACGAGTTCCATGAAAGCCACCACTCTTCTAGACTTGAGAGATTTTCAATAGAGAGAGGAAGAGTACCTTCGATATTATTGTAGGAGAGGTCCAGAAAACTTAATGAGGATAGGCAGGAGAGATATGAAAATAGGTATCAGTGATAAATAATTAAAAAAAATATGCACTCCCCTTTCCTTCGAATTTCGGCCAAAGAAACAATTATTCAATGATGATATTATTGTGTTTAAAGATTGTTTATGGGTTGGTATAGATGGAATCTTTCCATTTATAGCGCATCACAATCAGATGGTGGAGGAATTATTGAAGTGAGTAGCGAGCCATGTATGGTCAAAAGCTGGTGGGAGAAAAGTGAGCAAAGAGCCCTAAATAGTCAAAAGCATGTGAAAGAATTTTTAAAGTGAATAAATATCCCTATATGGTCAAAAGTTTGTGGAAGAATTATTAAAGTGAGTAAAGAGTCATATATAATCATAAGTTTGTGGAAGTAGCGGGTCCAAAACAAAGAACCTTGTCTTGACTCTACTTGATATTGAACTTTTTTATCCACTTGCTTGTGTGTGTGTTTGCACTCTTATATTTCACCTCCATGCATTTTCCCAACATAATTAGTGTTCACCTTCATGTTTTTCCCTCACTCCTACATCACTCATGGTTATCCTTTTGTGTTAATGCTTTTTTTTTTTTTTAAGGTAATAATAATAACAACAACAACTATAATTTGTTTTTGTACATCAAAATATTCATTTTTATTATTCAGTGATGTGATATATTTCTAGTCTTTTGATAGCTTAACACATATAGATTAAAAATTTGGCATGCAATTATTATCAGGGAAATTATGTTCGAATTAGTATCTCTGAGTGAATGGTTTGTTGTAGAAAATATCTGTAGATAGTTGGACATATTAAGATCGTGTTTTTAACAATTTTCTAATTTATAAGTTTAACCAAGCAATAAAATGTATTATGATTTTTTCTTTCTAAATGACTATATGGACTATTTGATACATTTTAGAATTGTTGTGCATCTTAAAATTATTTCTACTATTTTAAGAAAATTATTCAATTAAAAAATTAATTTCATATTGATTAGTAAGCTTGATCCACAACAACATATACCAATAAATTATGTATAGTTTCAAAAAGTGTGATTTCACCAAACCTAAAAATTGATGACCTATAGCTTATTTATGGTGTTTCATAATGTATTTTACAATGAATAGTTTTAATAGGTTGTAAATGTTTAAAGCCTATTTTTTTTTATAAACCATAAAACAAAATACTTCTTTATTTAATTTATGTAAATATAAGATAAAATAATGTTGGTTATTTAGATAAATATTGAATATTTATTAAAAATATTGGTTATAAATTATTTGAGGATCTAAAAATTCTAATTGTCATTTTTTATAAGTAACAAGTATAATTAATTTAAAATTCCACACTTGAATGTCACAATAGAATGGCTTCTTCCTCACTTGAATGTCACAATAGAAGTGACCCTCCTACTAACAAAATAGTTTATTAGTTCTAGGATAAGTACATTTACTTATTTTTCCCTTTTCATTCTCTTTTATTGTAGTTTCATACTAAATAAATAAAGTAACAAAAATATACACATATAATTTAATAGATGTAGGGTCAACAATAAATTTCAAATGTCTAATTCGTATAGATATCAAAACAGTCATGAGAAATAATTGATTGTAGTGTATACAAGTTCAATTTCTAAAAGACAAAAGTTAAGAAAAGGCCTTTTTAAGGTATAGGATTTTTCAGCACCCTACTTAAGTTTTGGGTGTAGCTACTTCCAATGTGTAAGAGAGGTTTTCCAGGTCTAAAAGGTAGATTTTATGACATGAAGATATATATGGTAACTTTTAGCATATGAGATCACATCATACTTCCAGTATGTTGGAGTTGAATCAGAGGTATATAGGGTAGCTTATAACATATGAGATTACCTCATGCTCCCAATATATAGGAGGCCCTACGTAGGTGTGCATGGTAGCCTATAACATATGAGAACACCTCATACTAGGCCCCACCTAGTGTCAGAATGAGCCATTATCTATCAAAATGAGTCACAATTGAGGAGTGCTGGATTCGAACACTCCAAACTCTTAACATTTCAAATATAAATGAAGGAAGAGAGTTATGTTATAAAAGAGGAAGAAAAAATAAGAAAAATAAAAAATTGTATTCAAAATCAATACAAAAAACTTTGAGGAGAGGTACATAAATAGAATAAGAGAGACATAAAGCCACCTACATTTGGCAATGTGAAGACATGTCAATTATAAATGAATAGTGAGTCACCATGTGCTAAATCTTAACACTGGTTGGTAAATGAGTAATGCATGTACAACAACCAATTTGACTATGATTTAGACATGTGCATGTGCATATCTTGACCTCATTACTACACCTAAGTGACCTCATTATTACACCCAATCAAGTTAAATTTATGTGTATAAAAAATCATAAAATAGAACAAAAATCAACACTAATACCCCCCAACATAACTTAGGTGGGTAGAATAATTGGGTCCCAAAAACATGGCTTGATTAGGTACCCAAATACATAGAAAATTCCATTGAAAAAATAGAGAAAAGCCCTCTAGAAGTTGAGAGAGAAGAATAGAGGACTAGAAATCCCCCTAGAAGGTGAAGTTGAAGCTACTTACAACCAAGAAGAGATTTTAAATAAAGATAATTACTCACGAAAGGTTTGGTGAAGTTATCAATTATATAATTTGTAGTCTATAAAAATATGAGGTTAATGCCCTATCCATGAATGATTTCCCAAATGAAGTGAATGTGAATATTGATGTGTTTGGTCCACTAATGTTGGATCATATTCCCATAAATTTGGATGGTTCTTTGATGATCACATAAGATGATTTTGGGTCACCTAAAATGGATACAAAATTAATAATACCCTAAAGCTAAATAGCCTCAATATCAACATTGATAGCTCCTTTGTACTTAGTATCAGTAGATGATGAAGCAATAACATTCTATTTATTTCTAGACCAACTAATCAGACCTAAGCCATGGGAAAAATTATATCCTGAAGTGGACTTACGATGTTGAATATTACTAGCCCAATCTAAATCTATATACTCAACCAAATCTACATCAATACTTGATCCATGGTGAATCCAAAAATTGTGAGTACTTTTAATGTAGTGGAGAATCTACTTGGATGCCTTTCATTGTAGTTCATGTGGTGTTTGCATACAACTAGAGACCATTCCCACTGCTTATGAAATGTCAGGTCTAGTGTGAGTCAGATAGATGAGATTGCCAACAAGTTTTCATTACAAGGCATCATCAACCAATGGATAATAAAAACCATACTCAATCATGACCCCATAAAGAAAGGGAGTCAGATTTAGCTTATAGTTAGCCATGTGAAACTATGTGAATAAATTGATAGAATACTTGTATTGTGCAATGGGGATTCTTGAGTAAGACTATGAAGTCTCAATCCCAAGGAAGTAGTGTAATAAATCAAGTCAATCATGGATAATATATCATGTAAAGTAGTTTTTACTCTGTAATAAAATATGGAGAACTACATGTGATTAATATGTCATCAACATATATAACTAGAATTAGAAGTGAGTCATCTTATCATAAAATGTAAATATTTAGATCGGAATGGTATCTAATGAACCCAATTATGAGAAGGAATGAACCCATCCTAGCATACCAAGCCTAAGGGGCCTATTTGAGGCCATACATATATATATTTATGAAGTCTATTAACTAATGAAGAATACTTCACAAATCCATGTGGGTGTTCCATAGATATCTCCTCCTCAAGATCACCATGAAGAAATATACTCTTCACATCCATCTGATTAACCTCACAATGATGAGTTGAAACAATGGCATGAGTGAGTCAAATAGATTTCATCTTTGTAACTGGTGGAAAGGTCTTAGTATAGCCAATGTCAGGAACCTATAAAAAAAATCTACTAGTCATGCTTTGAACTTATCCTCTTACCATATATTGATTTTTTAATAGATCCATCTACATCAAAAATAATTATTTCTCTTATTAAGGGGTACCAAATCCCAAGTTTAGTTCCTAATCGAGGAATTAGACTCCTCATACATAGTTGTATACCACTCAGGAGAGCTAGATACCTCATGAAAAGACTATGGATTGGAGTCAACGATAATGAATACATGTGGAACACCCTAGAACTATGAGTGTGTTTGTTTGTTATTAGATGGATTTAGAACCCAATCACCTGCACCCTATAGTGTTTATCTAGCCCAAAGATGACCCAAAGTCAGAGAGTTAAGAGGGGATTCCTCAACTTCTAAAAAGTGATTAGGAGAGGAAGGATTTGAATCCCTATCATTTTTGTCATCATCTAAACTGGTAGAAAAATCCTCATCATCAAAAATTTACTCATGGTGATCTAAATCATTATAATTGTCATTAAATCCCAATGAGTCCAAGGAGAAGGGAGAAGTGTCAAGTGTGGAGTCTGAAATACTATTATGAAAAGGAATTCTGGTCTCAATGATCAACTCATGTGTGGTAGGATGAAGAAGATTGCATCCCTTAAACTGATTTGGGTCTCCAAAAAAGATGCAATATCTTCTCTATGGATCCATCACCTTATGTTTATTCTTAGGAATATAGGCCATAGCTAGGGATTTAAAAACTCTAAAGTGCTTAACTATGGCTATCTGACCACTCTAAGCTTCAAAATGAGTGATTCCTTTTAAGGCATGATGAAAAACATGGTTATGGATGTGACATGAATAGTTAATGGCCTCTAAATAGTACTAAGGTGTAATATATTTAGAGTGTATCATACAATTTATCATTTCCTTCAAGGACCTATTCTTGCATTCTACCACATCATTATATTGAGGATTATATGGAACTATACATTATAAATCAATCCCTTATGTAGTTCATACCTACTCAAAATGATGGCTGACATACTCACCCCCATTTTCTATGTGTATAACCCAGATGGTTTTACCTAATAATTTCTCTACAAGTGCATTTAAGTCATGAAAAAGATCAAAAACCTCATACTTTTGTTGAAGAAAGTACACACAAGTATACCTTGAAGAGTTACCAATTAAGGTAAGAATATATTTGTTCCTATTAAATAAAGGTTGTGGAAATAGACCAAAAATATCATTGTGAACCAGCTCCAAAATTTGTGTAGATCTAAATGATTTTCCTTGTCATACTTCTCTTCTAGATGTTTACCAAGTATGGAACCCTAGAAAACACCATCAGAAAAGTGGAAATGAGGTAGCCCTATATCTATACCATTTTGACTAAATTATTCTAGGTAGTGATAGTTAAGTTTCCAAATCACTCATGCCATAGATTACTCAACCCATATAAGTGAGTGAGTAGTGTAGTACAAGGGTGATCAGAAGTGAAGTGTGAGAAGGTGTAAAACCATGATTGGTGATTTGATTTACAAACTACCATCTTAGAATCGCTATATAACTCCCTATTGACCACAAAATATATGGTAAACTCAACTCTATTAACTAATCTAATGTGAGTGATCTGATAAATAGATGGGAGATTATTTGATAGTGAGAAAATAAATAAGACATCCTAGAATGTTCCATCACTCACTTCAATAGACCCTCTCCCACAATATTCTACAGAAGTATCATCACTCATCAAAATATAAGGGATAGAACATGGCTCTAAGGATTAAAAAATGTCATGTGATGAAGCCATGTGATGCAAATCACCATAATTAATCACCTATATAGAATTTTGGGATGCAACTGCAACAAAGGCCTTGCCCTTTCCTTTCCCATTACCACTATATTTTACCTTTGAAGAATCTTAAGCTGATGAACTTTGTATGATATAATCAAGGACACTTATGTTATTTTTATCAATAATTTCTTACAAGTGATCTATCTATTTATTCATATATTTATGTTCATCGTGCATAATTTTTTTTAAATATGCACATTTGACCTTCTCTTTCTTAGGTTGGCATCCAAAAAAGAGGCATTGTAAATGTTGCTTTGGAATTAGCACTATTTTTATGACCCTTTTTTTTTTCATAATCCTTCTTTTTTATATCTTATCCTTACTAATTGAAGCCTTTTATTTTTCATGACAAATAATTTTTTCTTATCCTTACTATTTGAAGCATCTAATTTTCATGACTAATAATTAGGGTATGAGACTTATAGGACTTAAATATACCCATTTGAAAATATTATATTGCTCCGTAGTCAAGGAAGTAGGAAAAATATCCAAGGATGAGATGGCCAATGTAGCTCCAAGGGCACTCTTAGTAGCATGGAAGATAGAAACAAAAATAGAGTAGTCCAGACTTAACTTAGTGAGAATTGAAAGCATTATTTATTCATAATTTTTCCCTATGCCACACAGTTTCAAATAAAACCTAAGTGACTTGAATTTGGTGAATAATTCATGTATTGTGTCAAAGTTTCTTGGAGTCAAACTAATGATCTCATTACCTAGTTCATGACCCCTCATTATATCATACTTCCTAAAGAGTTATTCCTAATAAGTATAGACCTCATTAGGTGTTTTTGAAAATTTAATTTGAATGAAAAAGTCAAGAGATAAATACAAACATAGTATTAGACCATAGGCATCATCACATTGATTAAACCACTTAGTATTTTCTACATCTAGTGTTGGTTTAATTTAAATACCCATAGTAATTCTATGTAAACCTTTGCTCCTAAAAAATATTTGTACATTTGGCTTTCCTTTCATGATAGTTGTATTATGTGAGAAGTGGAGCAAAATTATGATTCATAGTACAAGCAAAATTAAGATATATTTTTAGAAATGAAAGTGCAATAGAGAAAACAAGGCACAAAAGAAACCCCCATTAAACTATCAAAAATAATCCCCCAAGATTATAGAGGTTTGGCACTTTATATTTTAGTTTATATATCATTCACAAATTTTTTAGTGCATATACAATTTACATGGGTTGAAAGTATGTCATACCAGCCAAATAATAATATAAAAACACACCAATGTGAAGAACTAAAAAAAATTGCACTTTCAAAAAATGACACCTCAAAAGGAGCTGCCTACTAAAAGTTATGCGCTTTATAAGCTCTTCCAATAAAAATTTTCTTGGTTATTTCACAAAATAAATTCAAATTTTGATAATTTTTTTTTTTTTTTACACAATAAATCTTATCAAACCTTTTAAGTCCAATTGGGTTGGGAGTGACCATAGACTAAACTACCCATGTGACTAGAGGTAGGATTTAGAAAGTGGGAATGTGGACAACTTTTCCAACACTTATAAAAGTAAGTTGAGCTTGACTTTGATGACATTATACATAGTGTATTATGCATATAAAAATAATAAGTACATCATAACATAGATACCTATTACATAAAACATGGGTAAAAATTTAGTTCACACTATTTTGACTATTGTAGGTAAGCCACAGGAACATCATGTCCACATTATAGAAGTTGTAAAATTTTAGATCTTTCATATAGTGCACAAGTGTTTAGCATAGATACAGATGATGAATAGAGTGTATCAGACATACAAATTGATATGTCTAGTTCACAGGCACATAGATCTACACTTATATACAAGGCATAACAATTATATATTAACATAATAGAGTGCATATGTTTGTAGTTAAAACACCATATAAAATTACATATACATGATTTAGCTAAATCATGCAATATCCACCATTATACAATACACACAAAAATAGGTCAACCAATGGAAAAACATAGTACATTGATGCACACGAGTCGAGGTTGCACATATTGATAAATATATTGAAAAATGGTGCTTGTAAAAAATGATGATATACCCAATATTTTTATAAAAAAATAAAAATATGGATTTTTTTTAAACATTTCCACCTTTGAAATTTTTTATGGATAAGTACCTTGGTGGGCATAAAACTCTAAAAAAAATGAGTTTAAAAAAAAACTCCATTTTCAATGAATTGACAAGTGATTCTAACATTTTGAGGCCTTCCAAACTCAATGAGATGGGTTAGAAGACCTAAAAATTCGCTTATAAAAAGACTATATCCCTCATTCTTTTCTAATTTTCCTAATCATCCAAGGATGTAGGAGAAGAGCATAATAAAAAAATAAAGGATATATAACAAGACAAATCAGTTACTCAAGATTCTAAAATGCATTACAAAAAAACAAAGGTATTAGTTTTATCAAAACCTACTCTGATACCATGTCATAATGAACCATGATATTTTAGAATGAGTCATGATCGAGGACTGATGGATTCAAACACAGTAAAGTCTTAACATTCAAAATAGAAATGAATAAAGAGAATAATGTTGTAAAAGAGGAACCCTACATGAGTATAATACCAACTTGTATCCAAAATCAAGGAAAATAGCTTTGAGGTGAGGTACATAAATAATAAGAAGAGAGGCATAAAGCCACCTACATTTGGCAATGTGAAAACATTTTAGTTTCCAAATGAGTAGTGAGTCACCATGTGTTAAATGTCAACACTGGTTGGTAAATGAATAGTGCATGTATACCAACCAATTTGACTAAAATTTAGATATTTTAACGTGAATCTCATGACCTCATTATTACACATAAGTGACCTTATTATTACATCTAAGAAAGATAAATATATGTGTAGGAAAAATCATAAAATGGAATAAAAAACATGTACTAACACCCACATCTGGCTTAAGGTAGCTTATACTATATGATAACACATAATACTCCCAATATTTAGGAGGAACGACCTAGGTCTAGAAGGTTGGTTATAATATATGAGAGACATCTAATTGTACTTCTAATACCATGCATATGTACCTTACCTTGTGTAGGGTTTGAAAGTGTGACCTCCTTTTCAATATCACAAGTTCATCCCTATTAGACCAACTTAGGTGTACAATTAAAAAATTCCTTCAAAATAACTTCAAAAATATTTGGTTGTTATGAGTACTTTTACTTCAAATTTAAATTAGATATAGATAATATTTAGAGTATAAATTTCAAATACTTATAGAAAAATAATAATATTATAGTCAAGTTGTTGTTGGTCCATTGGTGAAGTTGTTTGGCTCACAAAGAGCCCCCAAGGATCAATTCTTGATGAATGAAAAGATTTGACACCATAAGGGATGAGGTCAGGTTTGACTCTCTAATAAATTTTGTGGAATGGATATCTTTAGTGTTTGGGCCTAAGCTGAAGAAGGTCAGTTATTTGTGTATCTAATACAATGGATGCAAAAATCTTCAAAAAATAGAAATGTTAATCCTTCTATCAAAATAATAATAATAATGTTATACCATTTATAAGTGAGGATTGTACTAGTGAAGCACTCAAAGTTAATTTCAAATTTAATCACCCGTCAACACATTGGAAGGAGTTGTATGAAAACTTACCACCTAATCAACAAGTAATGAAACTTGATCCTAGTTTATTGATTTTTTTACTAATAAAAACTAGATATTACACAATTCTTTTCACTTAGGGAGATTGAGAACTAGATTTTTAAATTGGTAAATGGATCCGACAATTGTGAATAACCCAAAACTCTTGAAGGGTTTCCATGACCTAATTCACTCTATAAAACATCTATGAGATTAGAAATTCACAAAGGGTAATCATCATTTTCTCATTAATTATTTTCAATTTATAAGTCACATTATTTACAAAGGACCTCCTTACTCAAAGGACTTGCATGCTTACAATAATGATAAAGTTTCCTCCATCCACATGATAACGACCTAGGAGATTAGTAAATAAGTACATAAAATAGGCAGAGAAGCTACATGAAAAATAGACATCTTTCAAACCTACTTTACATAAATTAACGTGGAAAATTTGGTATTTAATTAAAATTATATATTTAGGGCATGATGGTTGGATAAATACATATTTTTTTCATTCAAGTCAATCAATACGTAATTTTTATGAAAAAAGGAGCAAATGAAACATTTATTATTATTTCAGGTCTCTCTCTCTATATATGTATATATAATAAAAAATTTATATGCATAAAGGATATATAAGTTACATGGAAAATACCCAAAATAAGAATGAATTGTTTTACCTTTGATCATGCCATCTTTCAAACATCCACTTTACCCAACTTGACTTGGAAATATGGCATATTAAAATCAAAATATACACTCATATCAAAATGGTTAGATTAATATATCGCACTGAGTTGGAAGGATATTTAAATTGGAAGAGATTAATTTTATAGTCATGTGATCATATTTATTCTTTTTTCAACCATAAAACTAGGTAGAAATTTTCTCAAGATCATATAAGATGAAAGGGGAAATTTTGGAAGGACTCTTGAAATTTTGGAATAATCTTAAGAAATGTGTATTTAGTGTTTCATGTTTCCTTATTTAAATATGTGCTGACCATATTTATGAATTTTAATCATTTAATACAATCAATTTTTTTGAAGTGTCACATAAAAGGGTAAATTTTTGAAACTTGAGAAACATTCTCTACTAGGGTTTGCATGTTGGTCTTGTGTTGTGTTAACATGCTTCATCCTATTGTCAAACTAACTCTTTATCAGTTTCAAGACTAATCTCATATTTATTACACTTTATTCTTTGTGCTTTGGGCATTCTATTTTTATTTAAATGGCCCTTGACCAATATGTCACAACCATTATTGCCGAAGTTGGGAAAGAGGGAGTCAAAATGAGTTTGGAAGTTCATCCCCAAGGTTTACACAAGGTTCAAATTTTGATAATCCTCCTCAATTTGATGTTTTTTTACAATTAGATGTTATTGAAATAATTGTCTTCTTGATTACTATGTTGGCCATATCCCTTTAGAGGACTATCTCAATGCTTGGATTCGATACCATTGGGAACCTTTGAGTTTTTAGGTTATTGGTATTTGTAACCTTAATAAGTGTTTTTTTTTGTTCTCTTGTAAGGATCCCTCTCAAGTCTAACCCATCCTTTCTAGGTTAGTCAGCTAGCTCCTAAGGAATTCTATCATGATTGTGTCCCCTTGGACCTGTAATTTCAAAGTGTCTGAACAGACCTCCCTTAAGGTACTTGTATGGGTTGAGCTTCTAGGTCTTCCACTTCCTCTATGGGTGTTCCTTGACAATATTTTCAAACCCATAGGGCAATTGATTTATCATGAGGTTGATAAATTCTACTCTTTAAGCCTAATAAGTGTGTTTGTGTCATGGTTGATTTAACAAAGGACTTGAAGATTCCATTGATATTCAAGTATGGAAAAAACACTTCTTGAAAAAGGTTATCTACTTAAATCTCCTAAACACATGCTTTAGATTCCAGGAACTTGACTATAGGATTCATGAATATACCCTTACAACTTGCTTAAATACATACTTTAAGATAGGATCCCCTAAAAAGTAAAAGGTGTCCAAAAATAATGATGTTTGGACTATGATGGCCAAGAAAAATAATAGCCTTCAGAAATAATAATCCTAAGGAAACTTCCATTCCAACTATTTTTAAACCCCACCAATAGGAAAAAAAGGTCTCCTCCTCTTGTTAGTCCTCCCCAATGTCACAATGATCTTATAGCCTCTTAGAGCCAAGTTTCTCAAGTTATTCATTTACCATTAAGTTTGTTTCATGATAGGACACCCTCTCCAAGTGGTCATGTGCCATGAAGGTCACACATCTTTCCTTGGAGTAGTAATGACTCTCCTTCAAAAGTAAATGAAGTTTAATGCTAATATATTTTCCTTTGGTATTTTATTTTTCCAAACCAAAAATCATTATTGGGCAATTGTTTTTGTGACACTTGGTTCAAAATAAGTTATAGAGGATGGATAGGGAAAATTTTTCGTGGAGGATGCATCCCAATTGATTTGCTCTCTTGGTATGTTTGAGGTCTCATAGAGTCCTTTTATAAATTATCAATGTGCATTTTTGGTTAACGATTGGGTGCTCTAGATTTCATTTGTTTACAAGAAGTTAAGATTTTACGGTTTCTTCTACAATCTTCACTAAATAGTATATGGTCTAACACATCTCACTTTTCCACTTCACATGAAGATGAATGTGGTGGTGCTGGTATTTTATTTTCATCAAAATTTACCCCTTTAATTTTTACCTTAGATAAGATCTGTCACATCAATTTATTTGGGTTTTAACTTGACATTGATGGTCATTACTTAGGGGTTATCAATATTTACATCTCAAATGATGGCCCTGAAAGAAAAAAAATATGGGTATGATTCATTGACAATCTGACCCCTTCCACCTAGATGATTTATAGTGACTTTAAAATGATTAAGAGTCTCGAGAATAAAGTTGGTGCTCTTTCGATGAGATTGTGTGTGGAATAACATGAAGCATGGTATTCTTTCAAACAATTATGGAGCTTAGTGGACTCACTCCTTTGAAAGTACACATTAACTAATATGCCATGGTATAATTGGTCTAATTTCCAAGTCAACACTGATAGTATCCTCAAACGGTTGGATTGTGTCATGCTTTACAAGCATTATGTATTCTCTTTCTCAGCTTATGGTGGGAAAGTTATCATAGTCCATCTAAACATTGTCCTTTCTAATCATAATAATAATACTTATAGAGTGGAGTAGGTAAATAACCACCTTAAAGTCCCACATAATAAATTATATATGAAAACATCCCCTTTTATCCATGGGGCCACTATCCAACTCATTTTTAGGGCATAGAATTTGGATCCACATCCACCATATGCTACCATTTAGATTGAGTGGTGGAGTGAGGTGATCAACCACACAAACACCTTCATCCACCTCTTTTGTAAGCAAATTACATGAGTTAAGAATTGGGTAGATGGTGTTTTCATATAGGAATGCCAAAGGATTTCATCCATCCTTGAGAAAACCCCTTTTTAATCACATCTGTAAGTCATGATTACCTCTCTCAAGCATAAGATCAATTTTTTTGATAACCATGCAACCATAAGGGCACAAATTAGATTGCATTTTCATTTGCTTAAGATAAGGGACCATGCCTAAAAGGATTTATTTAAGTCTCTCAAGGTCAAAAAATCTAAGGATAAAATCAAATCCATCAAGCTTGCATATAATCATCTCACCAATATACTAAAAATTTCCTCAATGTTTTTAGACCATTACAAATTGGTGTTCCAAGCCCAGAAAGATTTAGTGGAATTATCACAATTTGTACAATAATGTTTTGATGTGGTACCCTTTAAATTAAGACTTTTAGACCAAAAACATTATGATTCTCCTATTTCTCTTGATGATTTCTTTCACGTAGTGTAATGCACAGTTAATGACAAAGCACTAGAGACTGATGACTTTCCTTGTGAATTGTATAAATCTGCTTGGAAATATTTAGACCTTGACTTGTTTGAAGTTTACAAAAAAGCCCTGTAAAATAATTAATTAGGATCTATCATCAACAATACCAATATTACATTTATCCCCAAAATTGGTGACCAAAAACTTATTACAATTTGGTGTCTAATCACCCTTTTGAAATTTTCTTATAAAATCATTGTCAAGGCCCTAGTGAACCACCTCTACCATATTCTACCTATAATCATCAAACATGAGCAAATGAGTTTCATAAAACACACACACACACACACACACACACACACACACACACACACACACACACACACACACACACACACACACACACACACACACACACACACATGCATGCATGGACGCATGCACGCATGGACGCACGCATGCACACACGCATGCACGCACGCATGTGCGTGTATGCACGCATGTACATACACACACACATGTACACATGCATGCACACACACACACACACACTGGATAATTTAATTTTTATTTGGGAAGGAATGGAATAGGCTCCAACCTCTCAATAGAGAGCCATCTTTATCAAACTTGATTTTTAAAATGCTTATGATCAGATAAAATGGCCCTATATTATACTATGTTTAAGGATCTATGTTTGGCTAATTCTCTCTCTTGATAATGCAAACTTTATTTTTTGATGCATTAACCTACCTTATCATCAATGGGCATAAGTCTGATAGCTTTAAAAAATTTATTCTATTAGACAAGGTTTCCCTTTTGTTCCTAATTTATATGTTTTTTTATCTTGGCATTTGGTTATCTTCTTACTCACATATCAAAGTGAGGACTTATTACAAGTATTATTGTTCATGATTGCTCGTCTCAACTCATCAATGGGATTTTTTTAGATGATACCTTAATCTTGATGATAAATAAGCTTGCTTCAAATAGGCACTTTGATGCCTTGACATATTTTGTAAAGCCACATGTTCTAATTTGAAATGGAATTAAATTTATGGAGTCTATGCTAATTAGGGTCACTACTAGTGATGGTGGGAAACCACCAAAGATTATGGTCATTGAAAAATATGCTAGATATAAACCCATCATTGACTCATTTTATAAATGTTTTGACTGACTTGAAGTTTTTCTATATGTTGTAGTGAAAAAAGTTCCTTAAATATTAGTGGAGGAGGTAGTGATGAGAATGGTATAAATCCCTAGTCACTTCCATTCTTTCTTACCATAAGGAGATCCTAATTAAATTGAATTCCTTAGAATCTATTTTCATTCCCTCAAATCTTTGATAGCTCAAACAACCCACATATAACATAAGGTGATACTCTATCTATGGAAATTGATGATTTCCATACCTCCTTCATCTTTATGAAGGCAAAAAATATCCTAAAGAAACACTATGGAAAATATAAGTTTTCATAGTGTTAGCCAGAAATAAGTCTTGTAAGAGCTTGGAGAGTTTTTCAGAAGCTACATTGGATAGATTTAAATAAGAAAAATAACATACATGAGTCACCACATGAATATTGGTGCAATAATAAAACTTAACACCCAAAGACAAAGACTTTGTAATCTAATAGGAGATCTTCTCAATCCATTGCAAAGCATACTACTAAAGGGAAGATGGGGAGATTTTAAAATCTAAAGGGATGCCCATGAATTTAAACCTTACCTTTTCCTATTGATATTCAATCAAAATTATAAAACTACTTAGACATTGGCATCATACTCTACAAATAACACTGAGCTTTAATACATATAATTGGTCCTTGTGCTTTGCAAATGATTTCAATACACAACAAATATTGATAGAGTGAAGTTTCCCTCTCTATAAGCGTAAGAAGATTCATCAACAAAATGAACATTAAGAAGTTGATTATTTATATTTGGCAGAGTAATTCTTTAATGAGAACTTGATCAACTCTGTAGGTTAATATATATCTAAAGGCATATGCAGTAAGAACATACAAAAAAAGAACAAGTGTGAAAGCTTTTTTGATCAAGTAAACAATGCCAAACCTCTTAGACTTGTGTCCATTGATAATAGAAAATCTAGTGCCTTTTCAAAAAAGGTTTGGAATATGGGGATTAAATAAGTCTTTGTAGAATGAAACTATGTCACACTTTAGGATGGCAAGAAAAAATCACACACATGATTAAAAAATACACAAATAATGCAATATATTATTCTAAAGCATAAAATATTTTAAAAATAAAATAAAATCCATATATCTACACTTAAGAATGTGGTGTGTCTTGATTTTATATCAACCTAAAGTATGCCATAATTTCATACCTTCACAACGTGATAATACCATTTATTTTATATTTTCATTTAGGTCATAGTCACTAGCATATGTATCATACACACTAGATTTTAGATCATTTTAAAAAGACATGGCATTTTTAGAAGCCTTTGCAACATATTGAAAATGTATATCTAAATAATGATTAATCACAAGCATACTAGGGATTGAAGTAAGCACAAAACAATTAGGGATAGACAAATCTAACACAAATCTATACAAACCCTAAAAAAAGAAAACACTAGGAAAATGTAAGGGTTAACTATAATAGGAGGGCAAACCACATCAAGGTTTTCATAAACCCCATTAAAAATAATATAATCACACATTAAGAAATTTATAAAATTAAAGTATGTAAGAGGGCACAAGTTCACCAAAATATACTTATAGAAAAATGATTTTACATTAAAATGTAATACATCTACCGATAAACACTGTGTAATCAAATATAATAACATTTACCTTAATATCATTTAAAAAAATTAGAAATAATTGCAATAAAAAATATTTTAAAATAATTGAAATGTGCAAAGATTTAAGGTTCTAAGAAAAACACTGAATTGTCACAAATTTTTAGGCATTCTAAAGATGAAAATAATAAGGAACACATCCATACTAAAATGTGGAAAAAACTCAAAAAATTTAGAGTGAACAAAGACATTTTCCTAAATGATATAAATTATACAATCATACCTTAACACTACTAAATCTATATAATATATTGTTAGAAACTATAATATTTTAAAAAAAATTGACCATGTTCTTCTACTCTTCGGATTCAAACAATTCTCCTACTTTTTCATAATTCTTCACGGATCTATATAAAAATCATAGTTCATGGTTGTAAGCCCTTATCTTTATATGACTTGTCATTAGCATGAATAAGTGGCACAATACAATATGAAGACTCCAACCAAATTATTCTCTAAACACTACAATTTATGTGTTTCAATAAATTATAGACTCTTGTTTATCACCCTTGAGCTTTACATTTGTAATTGCATATCATTTACTTTATTGATTAGTATCCTATATGCATTAATCCCCTTCTGTATTTATATGTTTCTAAAATTAAAATTAGGACTATATTGACATGCAATTTGACACAGAATGAATAAGAGAAACAAAAGGCACAAGAAAACCAAAATAATACCTAAAAGGGTCCATAGATAAAGAAGCCAAGGAAGCTAAGAATGTACTAGGTTCTTAGAAGACTAGGAATGTAATGTTATGGTTTTGGAAGACCAAAACCAGACTGCTGTCCCTAACAGAAAACTTAAAATAGGGTATAAATAAGGGAAGGAAAAATAATATCAGGAAGAAATGAAACTATTATTTTAAGAAAAATAAGAAAATAAAATTCAAAATACAAGGAGGAAGGTGTTAGGTTGTGTTCACATTATTAAATTTTTAATAGCATAAATAGTGTTAGTTAAACAATATTACATAAATAAGTTTTTGTGTGGTATATAATTGTTGTGAATAACAACAATATTATAGGTGGATTTTTATATAGTTAGTTGGTTATTTAAATGAATGTTTATAAGGATCTTAGAGTCCCCATATATAGTGTTTGCACTTCCTATATAAGTGCTTTGTAATGTTTCAAATGAATACATTGTGTGAAGAATTATATTATCATTTTGTCTATTAGTTGTTGGTGTCTTCTTTGTTGTATAACTTTGATTTTTATATGTGAAGGGGCAGATCTGCTATAAGATATGGTTTCCCCAGCATGGGAGAAAATGAATTAGATCAGAGACCCTGATATATTCACTTTTAGCCACGTTTCCTCTCCATTGTAAATCGATCAAATTTCTACTTCAAAGCAGATCAGTCAAATTGGTAGTAGCTGCATGTGTTATCAAATTGTACTCAGAGTAGATTCTATAATTCATACGGGTCTTGACGTTCAGTCTGTACGTTCAGAATCTCTTTTGAATCTACAGTTTAGAGAAACACATTATAACATTTTATAATGGAGATATGTCTTACACGGTTGGACGGTGAGCGAACTTTCATCGTCTGTAATTTCCATCATGCAATAAACCTAAAAAAATATTTTTTTCTCGCCATTGAAATTGTGCTACATCTAAGCCTATGAAGTAAACTACAATGCAAATTTAGCCCTTCATTCCATCGTGAATCTCTCTATGCATCCGTTTGACTATGTAGATTTGTGCCTCATTTTTTTGCTTCGAAGTTGCTTCATATCGACAGAATCAATCAATACATTATCCACAATTGTTGTGCATAGTTATTGTATTCGATATTGAAGAGATTTGTATTAGTGTGCAACGTACAGCTGATCTGAATACATTCTCTATTATCTAGCACTCAGACTTCTACATAGCTGCATCCAACATTAAAATGGCACATAAGTTCTCTCCATCAAATCGTAGATTTGATAGCAAGAAATTTGCCTAGAAAGACAACAGAGCTTGTATTTGAATCAAACATTGACCAAAGCATCGACATTGGATCCTCGACTACCTCGCTCGGTTGTGTTCCCGAATTCTTCATGTAGTCTGCTACACTAAGTTCAAACTGTTGATGTTGGAGGAGCAGCTTTGGGCTCCCACTTCCAGCCCAACGTCTTGAACTTTTGGTGGAGGCCGACAGGGAGATTGAAGAGATGTGTCTCTTTCCTCTCACTTGTATATATAATGATTCCTCATTGTTCAAGATAGAGATATTCAATCATAAGTATAATTTATAAGACAGAGCAAACTTCTAAAGAGTAAATCAGATTTATCTTGTTGTGTTCATTATTCATTGTGTTGCAATTTTTTATTATTTCAATTATGATAATAAATCTAACATGGTATCAGAGCGGGTTTGAAGAAGATCGTGATTAGACTTGTCATTGCAGTGATACTCTCTATTGTTCTTTATATCTCTTTTCTATCCCTATTTTAGTCAAGATGGTGAACAGTCTTAAAATTGAGGATAGACTCGAAGGAGCATCCAACTTCACATCATGGAGGTTTAGATTCATGCTCACCTTGGAAGAAAATGACTTGGCTGAGTTTGTGGAAACCAAAGTTCCCAAACCATTGGAGGAAGAAGAGAAGTTGCAATGGAAAAAGAAAGACATCAAGGTGAAGAAGATATTAGTTGACTCCGTTAAAGATCATATTGTTCCGATTGTCTCCAAGTTGAAGACGGCAAGGGACATGTTTAAAACCTTGGAGGAGATGTACGAAATCAACAACACCAGCCAGGGTCTTGCACTGAAGCAACAACTACATCATGTGAAAATGGCGAAAGGAGAAACAGTTATTGCTTACTTTATGAAGATTTCAGAATTAAAAAATCAGCTCTCTACAATTGGTCATGTAGTTGATGACAAAGACTTAACCATGCTTGCTCTCAATGGCCTTCCTTCATCATGGGAATCCTACATTCAAGGAATCAGTGCAAGATCGAAACTTCCCAAGTTTGATCGATTGAGAGTAGATTGCATTTAAGAAGAGTCTAGATTGGTCGCTAGAGGAATTGGTCAAAGCTCTACCAATGAAGACATTCATGTCCTTGCCTCTCAATCATTTAAGAAGAAAAGCAAGAATGAGAAGAAAGGATTCTTCAAGAGGAACAAAGATAATGAAACTGATGGTGCTCCCACTTTCAAGAAGAAGAGGGACCTCTCCAAAATCCAATGCTTTAGGTGTGACAAGTATGGTCACATTGCCAAACATTGTCCCTCCAGGCCTAAGCAACAAGCCACCATTGCAGATGTTGGTGATGCCTCTCCTCAGAAAGAAACGTGTAAATATTTGTTTTATTCGGCATTATCAAGCAATGTACCTACTAACACCAACACTTGGTTGATTGATAGTGGTGCATCTCGACACATCATTGGTTTTAAGAAGCATTTATCAAACTTGATGGAGAGAAATTCTAGTGAACAAGTTATCATTGGAGATGATGCTAACAATTTAGTGAAAGGGATTGGAATATCTACTCTCCACTTAAAATCTAGCATTACTCTAAGGTTTAGTGATGTTCTCTATGTTCCAAGCATCAAACAAAATCTGGTTTCCATTTCAGGCTTGGAAGACAAGGATTATCAAATTGCCTTCTCCGAAGGCAAAGTTCTTGTGTGGATGAAGAATTCCAACTTCAAAACTGCTCGAATAATTGGAGTTAGACATGAGAGCCTCTATAGGCTAATCACTTGTCCACTTCAGGCATTAGTACATGATTCTTCAAGCTTGTGTGATCTTTGGCATAGAATATTAGCTCACCTACACTTTTGAGCTCTACCTATCATGGAGAAGATGGTCACGGGTCTTCCAAAATTCAACCAGGAGCATGAAGGTAGCTGCAAAGGTTGTGCCATGGGTAAGAATACTAAAAGACCATTTTATAGCAGAGAAAGTAGATCTAAATGTATTCTAGATCTCATTCATTCTCATTTATGTGGTCCAATGTCTGTTGCTTCTTTGAGTGGTTTCTTGTAGTACATTATTTTTATTGATGACCACTCTAGAAAGACTTGGATTTATTTCTTCAAATCTAAAGAATCTAAAGAAGTACTTGAGAGGTTCAAAGAGATTAAACTCAGGTAGAGAACTTATCTAGGAAGAGGATCAAAGTTTTGAGATCTGATAACGGATGGGAGTATACCTCTGATGAATTCTGTAACTTTTGCATTGAAATGGGGATTAAGAGGGAGTTTTGTGTTCCTTACAACCCTCAACAGAATGGTGTTGCATAAAGGAAGAACAGATCTATTGTAGAAGCTGCCAAAGCTATGATTCATGACCAAGATCTGCAAATCTTCCTTTGGTCTGAAGCATCTAAGACAGTTGTTTATGTTCAGAATAGAAGCCCTCACCGCATTTTAGAGAACATGACTCCCGAAGAAGCTTTCACAGGGGTGAAGCTAGAAGTAAGTAAATTGAGGATCTTTGGTTGTCTAGTGTATTTTCACACACCAAAAGATAAAAGGACTAAGTTGAATCCTTCTGGCAAGAAGGGAATATTTGTAGGCTATAGTGAAACTTCAAAAGCCTATAGAATTTACATTCCAAGTCAGAAGTTGATTGAGATCAGTAGGGATGTTACATTTGAAGAGGATGTTGCATTCAAAATATCTAAGAGCATTCATATGGAGATAGATAATGAAGACCAAGAGTCTCCTCAGGATATGGAAGTTGACCATACTCCTGAAATTCAGAGGGAGGTTTTTGATTCAAAAGAAGATGATGTTCTAGTTAAACCTTTGGAACCAACTAATGGACCTAGTGACATTGTTATAGTATGGAAAAGGCCTTGATGGACTCAAGAAAACATGCAAGAGGCAGTAAAATATACAGCTCCCTAAAGATCTCTTAGAAAAAGCAAGATACCTCATAAGTTCTCAGATTATGTGTTATTAATGAGTCAAATTATTGAGTCTGAGCCTTCTAGTGTTAAGGAAGCTACTAGTCAACAAGTATGGATAAATGTTATGGCTAAAGAGTATCAATCCATCCTCAAGAATGATGTTTTGGATATCGTACCTAGACCTGAAGGAAAATCTGTTGTTTCTTCTAAGTGGCTCTTCAAGATCAAGCATGCAGTTGATGGAAGCATTGAGAAGTACAAGGCTAGGTTTGTGGCTAGAGGATTCTCTCAAAAAGAGGGAGTAGATTATGAGGAAACCTTTGCTCTAGTTGCTCATTATACATCCATCAGAACCATCATTGCTATTACAACATTTAAAGGATGGAAATTACACCAAATGGATGTGAAGACAACATTTCTAAATGGTGTAATCGATTAAGAGGTATATATTGAGAAACTTGATGGTTTTGAGGTTCATGGGAAGGAGTCTCATGTTTACAAATTGAAGAAGGATTTGTACGGCCTTAAGCAAGCTCCTCATGCTTGGTACGAAAGAATTGATCGATACTTGATGAGCTTGAATTTCTCCAAGAATGATGTTGATTCAAACCTATACTTCAAGCTAATTGATGGCAACGCATTAATCTTGATTCTCTATGTTGATGATCTTCTTATTACTAGAGAAGATCACCTCATTTTCAAATGTAAGGAGTTAGCTTCAGAATTTGAAAGGAAGGATCTTGATCTCTTACATTACTTCCTTGGTTTAGAAGTATGGCAGAAACTAGAGGAGATCATTCTAAGTCAAGGGAAGTATTCTATTGACATATTGAAGAGATTTGGTATGATAAATTGCAAACCGATGTCTACACTGATGGATTCAAATTTGTTGAAGTTAAAAGAGGCTGTAGCTAGTTCAAATCTGGTGGATCATAGCATGTACAGACAAATGATTGGTTCATTGATGTATCTAGTTAATACTAGACCAAATATTTGCTATGCAGTGAGTGCACTTAGTTAGTTCATGTGTGAACCAAGACAAATACATCTAGTTGTAGTGAAGCCTATCCTAAGATATTTGCATGGCACAGTTGGATATGGCTTGAGATGTTCTTCTAGTGTAGACTTGAAACTGCATGGATATACTGATTCTGATTGGGCAAGATGTGTCTCTAATCAGAAGAGCACCTCTAGATGTTGCTTCAGTTTGGGATCTGCTATGATTTCCTAGTGCAGTAGAAAATAGTCATCTGTAGCATTGAGTACAATAGTGGAAGAGTATATTGCATCTTGTATGGCAACTCGAGAAGCAATATGGCTTTGTAATCTCCTTGCATGATTGTTTGAACAATCAATGGAGCCTACAATCATTCATTGTGATAACCAGAGCTGTGTGAAGATTTCTATCAATCTAGTGTTTCATGATAGAACCAAGCATGTTGAGATTAAATACCATTATATCAAAGATATGTTATTGAGGAAAGCTATTGAGTTGAGGTATATCAACATTGATGAGCATATGACAAACATTCTCACCAAGCCTCTCTCCAAGTTAAAGTTTGTGTACTTTCGAGATAAGCTTGGTATAGTGGATAATACAACCTTAACTAAGAAAGAGTCTTAGTATCAGTAATCCCTTGATAATGATTTCTTCTCTATGAGATAAGTTTGAGGTGAAATCCCTTGATAACGAGTTCTTCTCTGTGAGAGAAGTTCGAGGTGAAATCCCTTGATAATGAGTTCTTCTCTGTGAGAGAAATTCAAGGTGAAATCCCTTGATAACAAGTTCTTCTCTATGAGAGAAGTTCGAGGTGAAATCCCTTGATTCCACACTCTAAGAGAGCCATGATGGATCTCATCCATTGTGGTTGACATCACGATGAGGTGATATGTCTTATGTAGCTGGAAGTATCCTCCCTAGCTGAGAGGGAGTGTTGATGTTGGAGGAGCAGCTTTGGGCTCCCACTTCCAACCCAACGTCTTGAACTTTTGGTGGAGGCCAACAGGGAGATTGAAGTGATGTGTCTCTTTGCCAACAGGGAGATTGAAGAGATGTGTCTCTTTCCTCTCACTTGTATATATAATGATTCCTCATTGTTCAAGATAGAGATATTCAATCACAAGTATAATTAATAAGATAGAGTAGACTTCTAAAGAGTAAATCAGATTTATCTTGTTGTGTTCATTATTCATTGTGTTGCAATTTATGATTATTTCAATTCTAATCATAAATCTAACACAAACTACCCACCATCATAGCCCATGCTCTTTTTCATGTGGATTTATGTTTTTTCATGACTATTTTTACTATTAAGCATAACTCAAGGCTCGCACAGTCTTGTCATCTGTGTGTTAGAACAAAGATATTTTTGTTTAAATCTACCATCCATGATGAATCAGTCAATTTGAATGCCCCTCTGATGCAATCATTGGATGAGAATCAAGCTATATTATGGTATATGGTGTTTGGCTTTGTATTCTCCATCACATTGCCTAGCCTCTCATTGCTTTGTTCCACAATAGAAAACAAACTCTATGACATAGGAGATAAGCTTCAAACCATACGACTCCATATTCTCCACATGGCTTCCACGCATTCCGCCAACATTCCACCTTAGTCTCCATCGAAAGTTCATATAAATTTCTGAAGTTAATAAATTACCATAAAGTCAATTTGATATTCTCTCCTTATAATTATTGGTAAAGTCTGTGGTGGAGTTCAGTGCAATTTTTTAGTTAGAGAGTCATAGTCAATTGTGTTAGTTGTGATTGAAACTTAGTCCTTCATGTTATTTTAAGGACTAAGTGGTTTGAGTAAATTACTCGAGTTTGGTTAGTTTATTTTTGTATGGGACATTATAATTTAAAGTTTTTTAAAATTAATTGGTCCATATGACATAAAAGATAAGTCAAAAATGTTTTGAATCATTTTTTATATGTTAATATTTGGTCATCAAAAGATTTAAAAATGTCAAAAGAGTCATTTTTTAAAATGTCAAAATTCTTAATTTTTTTTTTTTTTGGTAATGGTTGAATTTTCGAGTGATCCTGACATCTAAGTTGGAGAAAGTATGTTAGTCTTGAAGATGGATCTTGTCATAAAAAATGACATGCAATGTTTGGGTTTAAAAACTTTATTAGTTGAGTAAATAGTTTTATGTATTCGAAGGTGAAAGAAATGGAGGCTGGAGGTTTTAGAGCCTCTCGTTAACTGCTAATGATGATGCCACTTCTACTTTAGTGATAGATTTTCTTTTTAGTTGTGTTTGATTTTAGTTTTTTATGAATAAGAATAGAAGATGTATACATGTTTATATTTGTAATAAGTGAATTAAAAATTCATCGATAACTTCTTTGAATATGTGATAGTGAAAAGAGCTAGTAATTGTATTGCACATCATGATGTAGTTTATGATAAGCCACTTGCAAAATCTTTTTTTGTGGTTGTTGGTAATCCACTTGAAAACCAATTTATTTTGGTTATTGGTAAGTTATATGTAAAACCATCAGTTAAATTTGTGATTGTCTTGTGAAAATCACTGAATCATGAATACAAAAGCAAAATATGGGATTGAAATTTTGCTCATGTTCACATTAAAGGGATGTAGACTAGGGGTTAATAATGTTCACAAGTGGGTGAATGTTAGTGTGTGTTCACATTATTAAGTTTTTAATAATGTAAATATTGTTAGTTAAACAATATTATGTAAATAAATTTTTGTACAATATATTATTGTTGTGAATAACAACAATATTATAAGGAGAAGTTTTATATAATTGATTGTTTAAATGAGAGTTTAGAGAGATCTCAAAATCTCCATATATAATGTCTGCACTTCTTATATAAATATCTTATAATATTTCGAATGAATATAATATATGAAGAATTATATTGTCATTTTGTTTATTAATTATTGGTGTCTTCTTTATTGTATAACTCTAATTTTTTCCAATAAAAAGATCAATAAAAATTTAATATAAATTAATAATCAATAAACACATAAATATCTACAACAATTAATATATACCAATAATCAACAAACACATGAATACTTACAATACAATTTAACAAAATTAAGTTCCTACATCTCTATGCAAAAATGTAAAATCCTTTCTAAATGTGGGTTTGTTAATGGCATTGGAAATTATGTAAACTATATTAAATCCTTTCGAATTTATGAAACTACTTCTTGCCGTCCTTTATCGCAATTTTCATTGATGTTAGAAATTGGAGATAATTTCTCCATTGCTTGTTCTGCCTCCCTCATGCACGTTGTTTCGCCTCCCTCATGCAAGCAGTCTCAGTCTTCTATGCTTGCATGCATAACTGCAGTTAAACATTTTTTTAATCCTTTAGTCTTAGCTCAGTCCGAATTAGTTTATCTTTCAATTTGATTTGTTTTCTAATTCTATTTATGTAGCTTGATCGTAGATCTTAAGGCATAATTAATGAAATTAAAAATAGCTCTTTTGATTGCCGTAACAATCTGAATCTCTATTTTTATTTTTCTATTTCTTGCTCTCTTCATTAACCCTTCAAATTGGTATCAGAGCCATAAGATCGTGGCAGTAGCGTAGCTTGGGAGAGCTTGTTGCAGCTACAACCATTTGTGTAGTTGGTTGGAGAAAGAAGAAAAGCACATGGTAATAGTTTGTTAGAAAGCACAGGTTTGTTGGAGAGTGCAAGCCATGCATGCTGAATTGGCAGACAAACCCAAAGCACAGTCTCAAGCTGGTTGACATGCCTTGATCGAATCCCATAGAAAGGGTAGATTCTAGATCATAATTTTTGAGCCAATCCATTGGAAGGAAGTGCCTAAGTGGAGGCGTGAGAAAGAGCAGTTCAACGCATGAGAAAAGTTGATCGACTGGTCTGACCTACCGGAAACAAATCAGCAATAAGACAATATGGATTATCAAAATAGTCTCAGCCAGTGAGCGAAGGGAACTAGTGTCTATCTTTCTTTATTTAATGCCTGTGCATTTTTTTGTCTTGCGAGAATTGAGGGAGATCGTTGCAGTCCAATAGAGCCAACCAAAAAAGTTGCCAGCTGAAAGAGATCATAGCAGCAAAATCTTGCAAGTCTTGAGACATGGCAACAAGCAACAACATTTTTTAGCTCCAGATTCTCATTTTCAATGGTAAGAATTATGATTTTTGGGTAATTAAAATGAGAACATTGTTTTTCTCACAAGATGTTTAGGATTTGGTAGAAAATGGCTTTATAGAACCATAGTATGAGGCTGCCCATCATGCATTAACTCAAGCACAAAAGGAAGAGCTTAAAGAAAATAAGAAAAAGGATGCAAATGCTCTATTCCTAATCCAACAGGCAATGGATGAATCCATTTTTTCTAGAGTTGCAGCCGCAACGAGATCCAAGTCGGCATAGAAAATCTTAGAGACCACCTATAAAGGTAATACAAAGGTGAAAATAGCTGAATTGTAATCTCTTAAGAGAAATTTTGAAAATTTACAAATGAATGATTCAGAGTCTATAGACCAATTTATGGGTCAAGTATTGAATATTGTGAATCAAATTAGATCTAATGGAGAAACAATAACAGATCAGAAGATCATAGAAAAAATACTTAGGAGTTTACCCAACAAATTTGATGCAATAGTTGTAGCTATTGAGGAAACCAAGGATTTAGAACAGTTATCAGTAGATGAATTAATGAGATCTTTGTAAACACATGAATCTAGAATGAATAGGAATAATAATACTTATTTTGAGAATGCTTTCAAATCTCAGGTATCATTTGGCAGAGGAAGAGGAAGGTCAAACTTTAGAGGAAGAGGCAGAGGCAGAAATGGAAGGAACAATCCAGATCAAGGTGAAAATAACAATCAAAACTACAATAATAGAGGATGTGGCAACAATTACTTCCAGTAAAATTCATAGAGGTTTGATAAATCTAACATTCAATGTTATTACTCCAAAAAATATGAACATTATGCAAGTTAATGTAGAAAGAAATAAGGAGATGTGGATAAGCAGAATGCTAATTACACAAATGAATCTAGTTCTAATTTTGGAAGCTTATTTCTCACTTGTCATGTTGCTCAAGAAAATGCTAGAGATTTTTGGTTCTTAGATAGTGGATACATTAACCATATGACATGGAATAAAGAATTATTTGCTAGTCTTGATGATTCCGTAAAATCTGAAGTGAAATTAGGAAATGATAACAAAGTGGATGTAATGGGTAAAGGAGTAATAAATATTTTGAAAAAAAATGGTGAAATAAGATTTATTCCTGATGTTTATTTTGTACCCGGACTAAAGCATAATCTTATGAGTGTTGGACAGTTAGTACAGAAAGGTTACAGAATATCTTTTATGGATAATGTTTGCACAATACTAGACAAATTTCCAAATGACAGGTTGATAGGAAAAGTGGAGATGACTAAGAATCAGATGTTCCCTCTTCGAATTCAGTGCATCCAAGGAGAAGAGGAAGCCCACTTCAAAACCATGCATCTAGATCAATCATGGCTATGGCATTTAAGGTATGGACATTTACATTTTGGAGGTTTGAATTTGTTACAAAAGAAAAATATGGTGAAGGGATTACCACCAATAGAACAACCAGGAAGTTCATGTGAAAGTTGCATTCTAGCAAAACAACATAGAGAGAGCTTTCCAGCAGGAGCCTCATACAGAGCAAAGGTAATATTGGAGCTAGTCTATAGTGATTTATGTGGACCAATGCAAATTCTATCATTTGGAGGTAGTTCTTATTTTCTAACCTTCATTGATGATTTTAGTAAAAAGTTTTGGATATATTTTCTCAAAAATAAGTCTGAAGCCTTTGGAAAATTTAAGGAATTCGAGGCTATGATTGAAAAGTAGAGTGGCCTTTACATCAAGGTACTTAGATCAGATAGAGGAAGTGAATATATGTCTAAAAAATTTCAAGATTTTTGTAGATATCATGGCATGAAAAGGCAACTGACTACAAGGTACACACCACAACAAAATGGTGTAGTAGAAAGGAAGAATAGAAGAATCATGGAAATGTCTAGAAGCATGTTGAAGGCTAAACATTTGTCAAATGAATATTGGGCAGAAGCAGTAGCATGTGCAGTACATGTTCTAAATAGAAGTCCAACAAAGAGTGTCAGAGATCGAATTCCACAAGAAGCTTGGAGTGGTAAGAAACATAGTGTACATCATTTCATAATTTTTAGTTGTATTGCATATTCTCTTATGCCATCTAAATTAAGAAGAAAACTTGATGATAGAAGAGATAAATTCATTTTTATTGGCTATAGTGAAGAATCCAAGGCTTATAAATTGTATAACCCCATTTCAAAGAAAGTGATTATTAGTAGAGATGTGGAATTTAAGGAAGAAGAAGCATGGGATGGAATCATTGATAAAACCATCACAATTAGAGCACCAATTCCCTAAAATGAAGAAGAATCTGAAGAACAAAATTTGCAAGGTGATCAATCCTCTCCACAAGAAAGAACAAGCACTCCAATAAGAACACCTAGGAGCTTAGCACAAGGTGAATCATCTAGTCATGCATGTCATCCTACACCCAATTCACAAGTAAGTGATCAATCAGATCCAACTCTTGCCACTTTAAGATCAAGATTTAAAAGTAAGAAAATGAGAAACTTGAATGAGATTTATAAACAAGAATAGAAGTTAGATTTATGTTCAAATTTTGCTCTTTTCTCTCATGATCCTATGTATTATGAAGAAACAGTTAATGAGGAACATTGGATAAAAGCAATGGATGAAGAGATGAATGCCATTGAGAGAAACCAAACATGGGATCTAATTAATCTACCTGAAGGTAAGGATTGCATAGGAGTCAAATGGGTTTATAAGACCAAATTTGATGCAGAAGGAAAGGTTGAAAAGCACAAGGCAAGGTTAGTAGCAAAAGGTTTTGCACAAGAACATGGAATTGATTATAATGAAACATTTTCTCCAGTTGCTAGACTTGATACTATTAGAATGGTTTTAGCAATAGCTGCACAAAATAATTGGAAAGTATATCAAATGGATGTCAAATCAGCTTTTTTGAATGGTTTCCTAGATGAAGTGTATGTGAAACAACCACCAGGTTATGAAGTGCATGGACATGAGAAAAAAGCCTACAGATTGAAGAAGGCCCTCTATGGTCTCAAGCAAGCATTAAGATCATGGTATAGCAGGACTGATTCATACATGACAAACAATGGATTCAATAGAAGCAATATTGAGCCTACATTGTACACAAAAATCAACAAAGAAGGTCAGATTTTGATTGTGTGTTTGTATGTTGATGATTTGATTTTCACTAGAAATTTGTCTATAGACACATTTAAATCAGCAATGAAGAAAGAATTTGAAATGACAGATTTAGGATTAATGAAGTCTTTTTGGTCATAGAAGTTGTACAATCAGAGAAGGGAATATTTATTTGTCAAACTAAATATGCAAAGGATGTGTTAAGGAGGTTTAAGATGTTGAATTGTAAATCAACACCTACACCAGTTGCTACAGGGACCAAAATTAGCAAGAAGACAAAGGGTCTAATGTTGATTCTACAACATTCAAAAGACTAATTGGTAGTTTGATGTAGCTTAGAGCTACAAGACCAGATATCATGTATGGGGTCAGTTTAATCTCTAGATTCATGGAGTCACCAAAAGACTCACATTAGCAAGTTGGAAAGAGGATATTGAGATATGTGGCAGGAACAACAAAATATGGAATTTTATATTCCACAACTAATGATTTTGGTTTGATTGGTTATACTAAAAGTGATTTTGTAGGTAGCATTGATGTCAGGAAGAGTACTTCTGGACATGCCTTTCTTTTTGGAACAGGTGTAGTCACATGGGCATCCAAAAAGCAACCTATAGTGACACTTTCATCAGTTGAAGTAGAGTATGTAGCAACCACATCAACAACATGTCAAGCAACTTGGATGAGGAGAGTATTGACAGATTTATTACAAGCACAGAAGGAGTCAACATCAATCTTTTGTGACAACAAATCAGCAATTACACTGTCAAAAAATCATGTTTTTCACAAGAGGAGCAAGCACATTGATACAAGATTCTATTTTATCAGAGAGTTAGTGAACAATGGAGAAATCCATTTGGAGTTTTGCAGATTTGAAGACCAATTGGCAGATATATTCACAAAGGCATTAGCAAAGGAGACTTTTGATTATCTAAGACAAAATTTAGGCATTGTAAATGTTGAAGTAGTTAGTGGTAGAAATTAAGGGGGAGTGTTAAAAACTAGAAATAATTTCTCCACTACTTGTTCTATCTCCCTCATGCACGTTGTTTTGCCTCCCTCATGCAAGCAGTCTCAGTCTTCTACGCTTGCATACATAACTACAGTTAAACATTTTTTATTCTTCAGTCTTAGCTCAGTCCGCATTAGTTTATCTTTCAGTTTGATTTGTTTTCTAATTCTATTTATGTAGCTTGATCACAGATCTTAAGGCAGAATTAATAAAATTAAAAATAGCTCTTTTGATTGCTGTAGCAATTCAAATCTCTATTTTTATTTTTCTGTTTCTTGCTCTCTTCATTAACCCTTCAATTGAAAGATGAATTAATAAAGTTCCTCTAATACGGAAATGTAAATTCCTTTTGAAAACATTAGTATGAATAGGAAGGAATCGACTATATAATTTGCTGAAGAATGATAATTTTCTGCAGAAGGTGTGGCACCAATAATAGCAAGCACCTGTGTTCATTTCTTCCACTGTAGACATAGACCATGTCATTTAGGTAGTCAAATGCAGCCAAAATTTGAAGTTGCCTACTAGAAAACTTAAACATGACACTATTTATATTTCATGAAACATTATTATAATTGCTTAGCTAAACGTTTGATGAAGTTCTTATATTTTTTTAATTGGTCGTTGCATACCAAATCTAATCGCTCTTAGTAGCAACTGACTAAAATAATAAAAAAAATGAAAAACATTATAAATTGTTTTGATTTTTGTGGCAACACAAATTGCCATTCGCTATTGATTAGAGTCAAATGAAAATGAAAATAATAATCAAGGTGATTACAATAGTTCTTGTAGGGAAGTACTAATAAGTGACATCAAGTTCAAAACTTTGAGAGGAAGTAATATAAGAAAATAAATGTCATTTATAATAATTTGACTTAAATATATATATGAACAAAAATTTATAAAATAATTAGAATTGTTAATAAAAACTTTTAATTATTTAATTAGTTGTAGATGTTTTAAAGGTGTAAGTTATGTTGGAAGGAATGTATCTTTAATTTTTTGTGTTTTTTTGAATAAGTGCTTTTTTTTTCAACAAAATCTATATTAGTATAATGACATATCAACTCTCTAGGATTTCTTAGTAAGAATTCGACATCATCCAATAGATTGATGACCTTCATGAAATAAAATATCAAAGTATAATTAAAAATATGCTTTCACATACATATCTACTTTTTTACCTTTTTGCATTCATGAAGTCTGCGTTTTGCATGCATATTTTTTTACATGCTTGCATTCTTACTTTTCTATGTTGTGCATTTGTGTCTTATTTTTCAATGTCTTCTTGTTTCTTGCTCATATATATATATATATATATATATATATATATATATATATATATATATATATGTTCTTTTTGTAAATACATAAATTTGGTATTATATATATTTGATAATGTCAATTTTGATTTATTTTTATTTTTAATGATTTGTGTGTATATACATGATCTTTTTATACCTTTTTTTAGCCCTTTATTTTTTTATAGACTCAAACTTTTTGATTTACTATTAATTACTTACAACAATTCCTTAATTTATTTATACTCTATTTATTAACTTAATCAAATTGCTTTTTTTAATCATCAGATCACTATTCATGTTCCTTGGATGCCTTCGATTACAGTTAAATAGAACCAGCTATCAAATTTGTCCACCTATATTGGATCCATCTATGTAGCTTGTAAATAGTAATTTTCCTGAATTCAAATCTTTTCTATGGGTCGGTCAACACATTTTGTATGTCGATGGTGGAACAAGTTACTCAAAGAGTTACTTATTTATACAAAAATAGCTCAAGCCTATTCATATTTAACATCTATATGAATCTCATCTAGAAAGCATTTATCTAACACTCTCACACTGAGAGGAACAACCCTAAAGCTTCCAAATCAAAAACCCTCCAAAGGAGCATTTCCTAGATAATTTGAAGCACTTAAACCCAACTCAAGTTTATATATTGTCAAGTGTTGAAAGCTTGGTTACAAGTTTTATCCATATTATTGAATCACTATTACACATACACCTAAGAGGGAGAACTATGTGCAATTTAACCCTCTTTAGAATATTGAAATATAAGAAGTGCTCAACCACTCAATGGGGGGTGGTTAGGGTCAACTCAACCATCTTATCCAACTGTTTTTATAGGCAAACCTAACATCGAAAGTAGAGTTAGGGTTTCAAGGTGAAGGATACAATATTATGTATCTACACTAGATCAAATATTTGATATTTTATGGGAACAATCTTAACTAAGTGGTGCAATGACTAATAGTAAAACATATTTATTATATTACAAATAAAATTTTCAATACATAAGAGATGGACCTGACTATCGCATGAATTGTTACCCTATCATAGGCATCTTAGTAGGTATAAATAGTCAATTTCCATATCCTAACAACTCCATATCTAATTTTAACCCTTTCTGAAAATTGTACAAGGGTCTAATAAGTCTAGAATGGAAATAAGCTAAGTACCCTAGTCTTTTTGGTCATTTATATAAATATCAAAGTATAATTAAAAATATGCTTTCACATACATATCTACATTATTAAAATATAATTTATATAATCTAAATATTCATAGTTTTATGTTTGTTCAGATTATTGATTCAAAATAAGGTCAAACATATTGGTGAACTTGATCCTTATCTTGAGTATGTCAAAACCCCATGTTTTACTTATACTTTTATAAATCCTTAGGGTTTTATATTTTTGTGTTTAGGTCTGATTTATAGATATGATTTATGATCTCTCCTTCATAGGTGTCTCTTTTCTACTAAGGTTCTGATTTCGAAAATCCTCACATTTCATGTTAGCTCTCATCCTAGGAGTAGGCTTTGTACTTATGTTCCTTGATATTTTAGGGTTTGGTAAATTCACTATGACTAATCACCATAAAACCCCTAATAACCCTCACCCCATGGTTTCTTATTATCTAGACCCATGTCATGCCTTATCACATTGATCATGCTTGTGTGCCTAATGATGATAATATGCTTATGATCATGTGGAGGATTGGTATGATAGTCATGTATCTTTTTACAATTATAGGGAAGAAAAATAATAATAAACTAATGTTGTAATCAAGAAATTAATTTTACTAATCCTTTAAATTCTTCCATTGATCAAACACTAGATCAAGAAGAAAGTAACATCGAATTAACTAATACACTTCTTGATATTCCTTATTCTTAAATAGAATATGATACTAATTTTATTGGAATGAAACAAGATGTTATTATTTATACTTCTTTATAAAAGTAATTCAATGATAGTTCTCAACTGTGTAATAATGATTTTGAGCATGTAATGATACAAATGTTTGTTATGAATTTTTCACACCTATGTCTAGTAGAGAATAACATATCCTAGACCTTCTTCACCTATTTGAAATAATTTACCTTTGAAAAAAATTATAATAAGATAAATCCATAATTTGAGCCTCTTAAAAATATTAACATGCCTTCCCAATAAGTCAGCCTAAATGCATTTTCTAGGTGCCTTACAAAACAAAGTGCAACATCCTTCTATAGAAAGAAAAGGATACCATCATTTGGTGGATTCTAATGAAATACACGGGAACTGAATAATGCTTAAGATCCTTAATTCATTATTACCTCATGATTTAGTAATGCATATTAAAATTATTTTTTTGGAAGTGGTGATCCTTTCTTACATCTTAATGGCTTTAGAATTTATATGAAAAAATATATAAAATGACAAAAATATACTTAAGACATTCCCTAAAAGCTTAATTGGTTAAGCTTTGGCCTGGCTTCAACACCTTCCTATATGTTATTTGGTACAAACACAAAAGAGGGGAGACAATTAATATCTTCCTTTTATATCTATGTTTCTAGGGTGATACATTCACTAATGATCACATATTATCACTTACTCAGACTTGACCCACTTAACAAATTTTCATTGCATTAATCTTAAAGCATTGCAACGAAAACAAAATCACACTCCAAAATACACACACACACACACTCACTTACACATACCTATAAAATATTATTATGCTAAATTAAATAGTTTTACTCTCATACAGTTCCTTCTTAAGTGATAAAGCTCTTTATTCTACCCCTGAAGAGTTATGCTTATTCACCAGCTCATCTCTCTCTTCCCCCAAAACTCCCTTTCTCTCAATCATGTATTAATCTTAACATCCCCAAATTAATGGCGTGTATATTAAAATTACCTAAACTACACATAATTTACAATAGTCAAGAGGCCTTCAGTTTTCAAGATCACCACCTAACTATAAATAAGTATTAGAAACTATCAGGAGATGTTTCAGGTTGAATGATAGCTAGAAAAATCACCATAACTGAAACATAATTAGTCTAATTGATATAAAATTTGAACTACAACTTGTATACTACATTTTAAATCACACCTAAAATTTAACCATCTAAATCTTAATATGCATTACTATAATTACCATAGGTAAAGAACAACCTTGCTAAATGTTACAAACTACACAAATATCATTTCCAAGTTGAATGATAGTTGCTAAAACTTTCATAACTTTAATTATGTTAATAAATTTGATCTAAAATTTAAAAAATAGTATGATAAATAAATTTAATATCAAACCCAAAAATTTGGTAACCTAATTATTACCACATCTCTACTGCAAGGTAATGAACCATTAGCATACACAGATGTATTTTCTCACTGAGTGTCAGTTACAAAAACTATCATAAATTTTTATCCACTTATCAAATTGAGTTGAAATTTGGAACACAATGTATAAGATACATTTTATTTCATCTTTAAAAATTTATTAACCCAAATATTACCTAAAATATTCTGAAAGGAAATGACCCATCTGCAGACTAGACATGTTCATTTTCTAGCTGGACAACAATAACAAAAATTATCATAACTTTGTTGTCACTTATTCAATTAAGCTAAAATTTGGAAAACACCTTTTAAAATAAATTTTATATCACATCTCAAAATTTTGTAACCTAATTCTTACCAAAAACATTCCACAATGTTAAGAACCATCTACTACGTGTTTTGACAAAACCAATGGTATGCCTCCATGGTGCCTCCAAATGATCTAAAAGTTTGTGCAGATGTTTAAGTGCTAGTTTATATGATTCCACCAAGTTGTATCATCAAATTCATAACATAATAATTTTGAATGTAAATAAATATCCTAGAAAGTTTAATAATTAGTATAATTTTGTGGAAGCTCTGAAGGGTCTAAAAGTTGGTACAGATGTTGTAAGTGTCATATTCCATGACCTCAAAAAAAATTATCATTTAATTCTTATTATAGTTGAATAAACATTTATGACAAATATCTATGACTGAATAGTCCCTACAGATTGACAAAAATAATCAAAATATCTCTGCTCTTTTTTTGGAAAATAAATAATTTTTCAATATCATTCTAAGAGGTTAAAAAATCACACAAAAAATTTCACAAACCAAAAATCAAAGAAAAGACACCACACTTTATTTTTGGTTGATGAAAGATTACACAAACCCTTGGATGTTCCTGCATAACACACCCATGCTTATATAATCTGTGCCCCTACTCATATATATGTAATAAGTGGAAGCACCACTCTTTCGACCATGAATTATAATAGTTATGGTGATCTCTTCGAACACCCCAAGTACTTCGACAAATTATTGCATTTATTCTTCCATTTCCAACTCCTGTATGGTTTCAATTCTATCATATTCATATTTCCTCTACTCTTTATTTTCATCTTATTTTCTCACCTCACTCCTCATTTTATGGGATTAGAACCACCATAGGCTCTCATTTATGGGACTACATCCCCCACAATCCATCTTCTACTGCCAAAGGCTTATTCACCTTCCATTCCACTTGTTTGTGTACTGAAACCCACCTTCATCTGACCACCACCACCAAGATGTTCTTTCATGCATCTTACTCTCATATGTGGGTTGGAACCCAATATAAATCAACCACCTCCTCTTAATGCAGTTTTGCCTTTATTCCCATATTACCCAACCTATTGTTAGATCTTTATCAATGTCACACTTCATTTTTTGAAGCTCCTCTCTCATGGTTTTCATCTTATCTATTATTCTCAATATCATCACAAAAGAATAAACATATACTTGGACATAAAAATGATAACTCATAGCTCCTAATATCACCTTGAGGACATTATTTACCTTCTCATATTTTGTTATCCACATTGTTATGTCAAGCAACCTTTTCATTTCTACTACAACATCCTCTTCTCACCACATAATCTAGCTAATATCAAAATCGGCTCCTTTTCTTCACATTTTTTGAGCTCAATAAACTCACTCTCTTCACCTTAGAAGGCCTCTTTGAATGCCTCCATTATTTCCATTTTTGCATTTGCACATTGGCTACAATCATAAATCAATTTATAAACATGAGACTTAACAGTCCCCATCAGTGCTTCCTCTATATTCACACTATTGTCTTCATTATCATCAACCATCGGATTCTCAAATCCTCTATCACTCTATCATTATTCTTATGATAACTCCTCTTCACTTCTCAAACTCTTTATATCAACTTTAGCCTGATTTATTTGACACTATTTCATCTCTTGAACCACTCCATGTTCAATGAACCTTGCATTTTCCTTGTCTATATGAGGATGATGTACATATTAAATTGTTATAGTCTCTCCTCCAATATCTATATGGAATGCTCCCACATATGCAACACCAAATTCATCCTTCAGTCCTCTTGGTAGAAACTTGTCCAACATATCTAACTTTATCTCCTTTATTGTACCTACACATTGAACAAACATATTAATAGAATCAAAATTCCCCACAATCACTTCTTCCATATATTATTCACAGTGCAACGACATGATGTCTAAGTCTTCTCTACTTATCACATTATTATCACAAATTTCTCCTTCATTATGGACTCCCATAGGCCCATTTTCAACAACCTTAGTGGTTGTTCTCTCTACACCCTTATTTTTGTTTTCTTCTCTTTCAAATGGATGGTCTGAAACCATACTCTACTCATGTGAATTATCTTTCACTTCTTCCACCTCCATTATTTCCTTTATGGAAATGTGCAACTCCTTATGGTTGCTCTCTTCATTCATATATGTTGTTTTATTTACAAAAATGTAATGAAATTACTTCAAGAATTCAGTATAACAGCAGAATTATATCCAAATACGACTAAAATATATCTGAAAATATGATAATAGATAAGCCACTTCGAGGGGGCAACCTCCACAAGCTTCAATATCAATAGAATTCACAATGACGATAAATGATTACCCACTACCTCCTATATATAGTCTAACTAGGCCATAGTTACTCCATAGGCCGACCTACTAATCTAAAGTCGGCCACAAGTCGGCCACAATATAATGTCAAAGAGGGATAAGTAAGCCATAAGTTGGCTAATACTATCCTCATGCATGTGATAGGTTAGGGGCGTAGCATGCCCTTCCCTTTAAACCAATGTTGTCCTCAACGTTGAACAACTGTGGATGTTGCAAAAATTCTTCACCTTCCCAAGTTGCATCTTCACTGCTTTGGTTTTTCCACTTGATCAAATATTCCTTAATCTCTCTGGTTCTCAACCGCTTAGTACATGTTTGGAGGATCTTCTCTGGTTCCAAAATGACTCGTCCTTCTTCATCTAGTTCTGGAAGCTCTGTCTGGGCAGAAACTTTCTATCCAATGACCTTCTTCAAACAAGAGACATGAAATACTGGGTGTATGTGAGATGAATGAGGTAAATCGAGCTTGTAAGCCACACTTCCAATTTTTTGTAGAACCTGGTAAGGGCCATAATACTTTGGAGCAAGTTTGTTGTCCTTTTTCTGTTGCTTCAAGGACATCTACTTGTAAGGTTGCAAACGAACAAATACCCAGTCACCCACCTCAAAATTTTGCTCACTTCGGTGTTGATCTGCTTGTTGCTTCATCCTATTTTGTGCCAAGGCTAAATTCTCTCTCAAACTAGCCAAAACCTCTTGTTGATGTTGAATGTGCTCTTCCACATCTCGAACCTTGGTGTGCACCTTTAATGAAGAAGTGATGGAAGGTGGATGGTAACCATATAGTGCTAGAAATGGAGACATTTTAGAAGAGGTATGGAAAGATGTGTTATACCACCATTCTGTAAGTGGTAGCCATTTAACCCAATGTTTTTGTTTATCTGATGCAAAACAACGGAGGTACCCCTCTAAACATTTGTTAACCACTTTAGTTTGTCCATCAAATTGGGGGTGGTAAGATGAGCTATGAGCTAGCTGAGTACCCAAACAAGAAAATAGTTCAGTCCAGAAATTACTAGTGAAAATAGGATCATGATCACTTACAATTATTTTTGGGGTTCCATGTAATTTGAGAACTGCTTCCATAAAAATAGTCGCAACGGTACTTGCTGAAAATGGGTGTGAGAGAGCACAAAAATGGGCATATTTTGTAAGCCTATCCACAATGACCAAAATAACATTATTACCTTTAGAACAAGGCAACCCAGTGATGAAATCCATGGAAACCTCCTCCCACCTTTGACTAGGAATTGCTAATGGTTGTAACAAACCTGGGATCTTGACTGTTTCACCTTTATTCTGTTGGCATATCATGCATTCTTCCACAAACTTTTGTACATCTCCCTTGAGTCCTTCCCAAAATAATTCTTTCTTAATTCTATCATAAGTTTTCAAGAACCCTGAGTGTCCCCCAAGTGGAGATGCATGCAACTCTGCAAGAAGCTTATGCTTAAGCTTTGAAGTTTTGCACAAGTATAACCTTCCTTTATACCATAGGACATTACATTTCCATTCAAATTTGTCAGCGGATAAAGTACCTTGCTGGAGATTCTAAATCAGAACCTATGTATCCTGGTCTTCCTCCCATTCTAACCTAGCTTCATCCACCCAATCTGCTTGCAATATGGACATTGCACCAAGTAATGCTTCTGTGGATGCATCCCGTCTAGATAATGCATCTGCTACTACATTATATTTACCCTTCTTGTAGATGATTTCAAAATCATAACCCAACATTTTGGTTACCCATTTTTTTATTCCTCAGATGATAATCTTTACTCCAAAAAGTATTTGAGACTATCATGATCCGTTTTCACCTAAAAGTGTCTACCCATCAGATAAGGTCTCCATTGTTTAACTGCATGAAGAATAGCCATCATTTCTTTCTCATATATAGGTTTTTGTAGATTCTTACCTTTGAATTGACAAATTTCAAATGCAATGGGTCTTCCTTCCTGCATTAGTACTGCCCCCAATCCAGACCCAGAAGCATCACATTCAACAATGAATGTTTCTGAGAAGTCTGGTGTAGCCAAAACTGGAGTAATGCACATAGCTACTTTTAGTTGCTCAAATGCTTTGGTGGCATCATCATTCCAATGGAAAGCATCCTTCTTTAGCAATGCAATGAGTGGAGCTGCTATGCTGCCATAACCTTTCACAAATCTTCTATAGTAACCTGTTAGTCCAAGAAAACCTCGAAGGTTTTTGAGAGTTTTTGGCATGGGCCATTCCATTATTGCTTTGATCTTCTGAGGATCAACTTTGACCCCTTCATGGGAAACAATGTGACCAAGGTACTCTACCTCCTATACTCCAAAAGCACATTTAGATGGTTTTGCATAAAGTTGGTGCTTCTCCAAAACTATCAATACCTGTTTCACATGTTGCAGATGTGCTTCCCATGTCTGACTATAAATCAATATGTCATCAAAGAAAACTAGCACAAACTTCCTTAAAAAAGGCCTAAAAATAGTGTTCATCAAACTCTGAAAAGTAGATGGTGCATTTGTAAGACCAAAGGGCATTACCAAAAACTCATAATGGCCCTCATGTGTTCTAAAAGCAGTTTTATGAACATCTTCATCCTTGATTCTAATTTGATGGTACCCCGAGTAAAGATCTAATTTTGTGAAATAATTAGAACCATGCAATTCATCAAGTAAATCATCAATTACTGGAATAGGAAACTTATCTTTGATGGTGTACTTGTTGAGTTCCCTATAATTGGGGCACATCCTCCATGTGTCATCCTTCTTCCGCACCATGACCACTGGTGATGAATATGCACTTTGGCTATGCTTGATGATCCCTACCTCCAGCATCTCATGGACCATCTTTTCAATTTCACTCTTTTGTGCATATGGATATCTATATGGTCTAATATTTGGTGGTTGAGTACCTAGAATTAGTTGAATGGCATGATCATGTTCTCTTTTGGGTGGTAGTCCTTTTGGCATGGCCCCAAAAATAGATGAGTGGTCATCAAGAATTATTTGCAGATCATGATGTGTAGATACCTTTGGGGGTTGAACTTCTATAGAGCATAATCGTGAAATAATTCCATCTGCCCCCTTTTTTAGCATCTTGGTCATCTGATGTGAACTAACCAACTGTGGAGATTTTGCATGTAATCCATGTAATTCAATTTTCTTACCTTCAGAATGAAAGCGCATGAATAGTTCTTGGAAGTTCATCTCAATGGTACCTAAGGTTGTGAGCCATTGGACTCCCAAAACAATGTTTGTGTTACCCATGGGAATAGAAAACATAGGAGAGTCAAGATTGTACCCACCCATAGTAAGCTTAATACTATGGCATTTGCCTGAACAATTAATTGTGCCACCATCTGCAATCATTACCTAAAATTATGGTGCTGAGTAGATGAAACAATTCAATCGAGTGGCCAACTTATGGTTTATAAATTTATGTGTGCTCCCTGAATCAATCAACACTGTCACCTTCTGTTTCTTGAGGAATCCCACCACCTTAAGAGTTTGTAAAGTGCTAATACCTGCAAGTGCATGACAAGAGATTGTAGGGTGGCAATCTTCAGGTACCTCCTCTATATCTTCCTCATCATCATTAGAGGCATCATCTACTTATTCATCTTCATTTGGTCCCTCAATGTAGAATAACTTCTTCTCAGCACATCTATGTCTTTTACTCCACTTGCTATCACAACCAAAACATAATCCTTTTGCACACTTTTCTTCAATTTGCTGAGGGATCAATCTAGTAGGTGGAGGAAATGCTGATGATGATATGCTACGATCTTTGAAGTGAGTGAATGGCTGTCTCTTGTTGGCTAGGAATTTTTCCTCAGCTCTACGTGCTAGGAGAATAGATTCAGAAATATTAAGTGGATTAAACATGCATACCTCATGTTGAATGTGGTCCTTGAGTCCACCCAAAAATAGGTCATTCAAGTTTGCATCAGAAATTGTCTCCACACGTAAGGATAGATTCTAAAAATGATGAATATAATCCATGACAGAGCTAGTTTGTCACAATTTTGCCAGTTGGCTGAAGTAATTATCTGTCACACTATTTCCATAGTGTAATTGTAGTTGCTCTTGAAAAATTGTCCAAGTGACATTGAGACCCATCTTTTTCTTTTGATCACACAACCATCGATACCAAATGAATTGATCAGGTTCAAGATACAAAGATGCCATGTTGACCTTCTATCCAAGTGGAATCTGATGTAGGTCAAAAAAAATTTCCATTTGGTTGAGCCAATTGATTGGATCTTTTCCATCGAATTTGCGCATATCCACTTTTGGTAATAGGTTCTTCTGTGGCCATGGAGTTGGATTTGAAGTAGACTGGTTAGGAGAACCACCCTGGTGGGTTTGTGAAATAGAGTTAACTTGATGATTTGATTGATTAATATTCAAATCTATCATGATATATCCCAAACTATCTTGTATGGATTGCATATTAGATTGTAGGTCTTGCACCTCACTCTGAATGCCTTGCATACTATAGTCAAGCTGGCTCACTTTGTGATCTATATCAGAAAACCCTGGTACAAAGGGTCTATTACACCCCCCTTCTAACTCCATCTCATCCTTGTTAGTAATTTTTCCTGGAGTTTCAGCCCCCTTTCCTCAGCCCCGAGTTTGTGGACCTGCCATAAAAGGGTTTTACAATGTCGACCCTTATTGACAATTTTGACCCAACTTTGACCAAGCGATTTTGGAATTATTTCGGGATCAATTCAAAATATAAAAAGAACAAAATGTATCCAATTTTTTCTAATATTTCCAAAAATGTAAACAACTCAGAAAAATTCTTTGAATTGCGCACAATAGAGCAATTTTATGAAAAATCATAAAATAGCGATAACTTTTTAAAAACAGATCAAAATGATCTGAAATTTTAATGGAAGCTTTATGTAATTATTTTTGACCTTCAGTAAAATTTTTTTTGAGAAATTCGCAACTTTTTTTTATATATCACAAAATTAGTGTTTCGCCCACAAGATTGCCCAAATCACAGCTCTGATACCACTTGTAATGAAATTACTTCAAGAATTCAGTATAACAGTATAATTATATCTAAATATGACTGAAATATATCTGAAAATATGATAATAGATAATCCACTTCGAGGGGGCAACCTCCACAAGCTTCAATATCAATAGAATTCACAATGATGATAAATGATTACCCACTACCTTCTATATATAGTCTAACTAGGCCATGGTTACTCCATAGGCCGACCTACTAATCTAAATAAAGCCACAAGTCGGCCACAAGTCGGCCACAATATAATTTCAAAGAGGGATAAGTAAGCCAAAAATAAAAATGCATTTCCTTCATTCACCAAGGATGATTCTTATTTTTTCCACTTATGAGATACTAAAAACTCATTCCCATCATCAAAAAATGGGTGTCTTTTTTCTGATTCAACACATATCACTTCCATATCCTCTTTCATGAGGATTTATTCCTTTGTATGTTGCTTACAACTCTCATTCACTCTGATTTTATGAAAATTAGAATTGGGCTCTACATATAGAAGCCTTGTATCCTTGTTGTCTTCCAAGATAACTCTCTCTTTATTACACATATGCATCTCCATGATACTTATCAAATTACTCTTTGGTTTCTCACATGGTAGCTTCCCATCTTTATTTCTTTTCTTAGTAATATTACTCTCACCAACTTTCTTAAGACTCTTCACATGAAACTTATTCAACCAATATGAATACAATCTTGGGTATAAAAAATTACCTAGAAACTTGAAAACGAAATATTCCCATTCGCATACCTTTTTCTTACACTTATTTTCTATCCTCATTTGAATATCCTTCCAATACACTATTTCACTTCTACACAGTTTCTTACATGTAGTCTTTATCCTCATGAGGTGTACAACATTCTCATCTTCAAAATAAATATCTAGTTCTACTATCCATTTCATGAGCTTAACAAGGCTTTCTTTACCACATAAAAAATAAATATCACAAGTACACCTACATATTCCATTCACCATGACCTATGTTAGTCTTTTCCATCTATTGGAATCTTTTCCTCCACTTACTTATTCTCTTTCAAAAGCATCCAATCTCACTTGTAGGGATGCCAAGACCACCATTATGTTTTCTTCATCATCTTCACTCACAAATGGAAAATATTTATTTTGTGCAGTCATTCCCATCATGTCCAATCTTACCTCGAATCTTTTCAACATCTCTACCAAGTTTTCTACCTCTAGTGCTCTTCTTCCTTTATGTACCATGTCTCACCCCAATCAATAGGCTTCCATTTCACAACATGAAATAAACTCAAAATAGAGGCTCTCAAACTCCCTCTCAACTTGCAATACTTCTCTCACACTTGTAATAACTTATGCAATCTTCTCTTTCACAACTTGCAACACACTCAATAGACTTCTCTTTCATAACTTGCAATTAACTTATACATGAGTTTCACACAAAACAACCCAAACAAAAAATACCTTGCTTTGATACCACTTGGTGAAAACATAAACTATGAGAACCCATTAAGGTCTAAATTTTATCTTTGCATTTTTAGGTCCGAATATTCACTCGTGGTCACATGTATTAGCACTTAATTAGACTTGGCACACTTAATAGATTTTCATTGCATTAATATTAAAACATTACACATGAAACAAAATCACACTTTCAAAAAAACACACACTCACACATGTCTCTATAGGTTTATTACATTAAATGAAAGTGATGGCCACCCACTTCATACTTTCTCTATCCAATTCTTTTTCTCTTCTCAGCGCTACTTTGTTCATGCCTTGCTATGGAAACTTGATCTATAAAAAGTCAAAAAGGCTTATTATAGGTCTAAAATTAGATTATCTACAATATATTCATACTATATTACTAAATAAAACCAATTTCTATATTAGTTTTCAAAGAAATTCACCAAATATTCTCAAACTCCATTACAAGACTTAATTTCTCTAGTCACCTTAGATAGGTGAAAATACCAAAATTAGCTTACCTGCAAGTTAAATTACTTGATATATATATATATATATATATATATATATATATATATATATATATATATATATATATATATATATATATATATATGATTCAAACTAAAAAATAACTTTTCCTTCACTGAAATTTCATACTTTGTTCAAACAGACCTAGTTAGCCCTTTAGGCCTACCAACCCTTTCATGACTATTTTTCAAACATATCTTTCTCTTATCTAGATTTAAAATTCAAAACTACACCTTTTTTTATGTCCATTATGGATTTTTACAACATATCTTCTTTTTTACACCAACTCATTTGTATGAAATTCTCAAATCTACAGGATATAATACAGTCAAGGCCTAATTAGGCCTAATTATCTCCTTCCAATAGGTCAATTTCTAAATTTGATATTTATAAATATTTATAATGCCTTAGAAAAGTTTTCCTAGGTGTATTTAATGTGTATCAACCTTAGAATGCTCATCCACTCTCAAAATCATCAGTACTTCATTCCTTCTTCTCAATATCATAAAACTTAGAAAAATAGCATTATCATGAATACAGTCAGTATTAAGTACTTTATTATGATGTACCTTGCCATAAAAATGCTTTGAATATCTTATAAACTAATTTATCTAGCATTATAAAAAAAATTAATGAAGTTCCCATATTTAGATTAAGAGTTATTGATCTTTTTGTGACTATAACACTATAACTAGGTTTTTTTCCAATAGTACAGAGCCTAAGAGCTCTGAAATAATTATTCATAAATACAAGTCCATTTTTTTTATTTAAAACACCTTGATTACCTTATTAACTCACCTTAATAACTATTTAAACCTTCAGAAACCATTTAGACATAAGTTTACACGTTCATCAAAGACTTTATATGCACATTTTCTTAGGAAACCAGTTTTAAATTTGCCGAGAGAGGTCAATTTAAAACTAAACACCTTAAAAATACTTATTTATCATGAATTAAAATTAGAACAAATGAAATATAATTATTTGAAACCTTAACTATGGTTTAAATTCCTTTTCTTAATACAAAATGGTCCTTTTACATCAAAACAGATCTTCCTTGTTGACATACTCTGTTTTGTCAAAACTTACCAATGCACAGTTTAGAGAATCCTTATTCAATATTTCCTTGTCCATTATGACACTTAAAAAATATTTCTCTCAATTTTATTTACCTATATTTAAATCACAATTTACTCTGGAATACATCTTATTCATTGTCATAACTATTCATCTACTAATCAACCTCAAAACATGACAAATGATCAAAAAATACAATACTCACAAGGAAGTATTAGTTATCAATCACATTTTATTCCTTAAAAATACTTTTCATACATGAAAAAATCCTTTAAGACATCTTTACATACTAAAAAACATCACTAATATATACAATGGTGTTTACAAGGATTATATTACATAAGTTTTTTCATGTATTCCTCTTGAGAATGCTCTTGAACCATACTCAAATGTATACTAAGTCTTAGATTTATATAATTTTCACCCTTATATTCTTATGGTTTGATCTCCTTCTTGAATAAACCAACCTTCCTTAACTTGGCATGGTCTTATATTGATCTAATAATATCTCCCTTGTCTTCTCCTTTATCCTCTTAACTCAACAAACTTATCTTATTTACCCTCTTTTAATGTGAGCCTCATCCTTGGATAAAGTGATGAGGTGTATAATCTTATATAAGTTTTAAAATCATGTTTACAAGAGTCATTTACCTTGGTGACTCCTTTTATGACTTTTACAACTAGTCAAGATTCTTACAAGTCCCTTTTCAAAATTTGAATTTTCAAATAAAGGATTTTGGAGGGAAACTTGGAATATTTCATATAACTCCAAGTTATGACTTTTAAAATATTGAAACATCATTATATAATTTATTCATGATTTTTTAAGCTCCCTATGACATTATTAGGTATTTACCAAGCATTTTTCCTTTGTGACAAAGCTTATTTGACTTACAAAGTTTTATATTTACAAAATGTACACAAGGGTGTTGATGCTCCTGCATCAAACTCTTGGGATTAGAATATTTCATGAGATCCTACTCATGATATTTATTTACATGCCCAATTACAATTGAAACTCTTTTATAAATTATTTCTTCAATTATCCATTCATACATATGGACGTGTTCTTTGCTCTGACATTTATGTTTCTTCTTATTTTTTATCTTCTCCATTCATTCCATATTTTGCTACCTGATACTCTCTTCAGTGTTCCTTTTTTCATATTAACCCTCTTGAATGAGGATAACTATCTCTATTTTATTCTCTTGATCTCATAGAATATATTTCTTCTCTATGTACTTCATCTCCTCTTTTATCACACCTTTACAAAAACACAACTCAATACAATATTAGAAACAAAAATATGAGATGTTAAGGTCTCTCTCCATTCTTATTTTTATAATTATTTAGATTGAATTGATTCATAAGATATCTCTTCATTTGATGGTAATATCAACTTCTCTAATATTTTCAATTTAGTTTCAATTGTTATTGACTCTCATAAATGAATGAGTCATTCATACTTTCTTCCTTCACCAATTCATTTGGAAGACCTTCTCTTTCATTTTGAAGTTTCTCCTCACTACATATTTATTAATTTTCTTGTTTGAGGATCTTTTCTTAATTAGAGACCCTTAATTTAGCCTCTTTCTCACCATCTACCAAACCTGCATACACAACATCAAAGCAAAAGTCAGTTTTAAAACATTGAGGCAGGATTGCCTCCTTGGGTTCCACCTCTTCTTGTTCTTTGAGAGAGGTTAAAAAATTTTCAATCACAATTTCTTATTAATTATTATTATACACTCTGATAACTTTATTTATTGCCTCTTTCTCATCATATTATATCTCCTTCATGACCTTATAGGTCTTTATCTTTCTTCTTTCTTCCCTTATCAAGGCAATCAATTTTTGCCTTCTTTTTTTCTCAACAAGTGGTATTATAGGCCATTTTACCTTATTTTTCATCACTAACACACTCCATGGGTTATTATTTCTATCATAAGTTTCACTAGTGTTATTCTCTAGTTTACTTCATTCATCTCTCTTTAGAACTCTTCCTCTTTCTACTTCCTTGTCATCTCTCTTTCTCTCTGCTTCTGTAGCTAGTCCTTTGCCTTAAGCAGTTCTCTAATCAATATTCTCACCATATATATTCTCTCAATAAATTTTATGTAACCTTACTTCATCTATAATCCAATATCTCCCCTTGGATTAATTTCTTGATCAAACACCTTGATCTTCCCTTTGAGCTTCACTAGCTTTTTTCTCTTATTAAGCCTTCACTTGGCTTTCAAACTGTCTAACCAACTTATTTTTGCAATCCTTGTAACTATATCACTGAAACATTAGCATTTAAAATTTAGTACTATAATTTTATCAAAATAATCAATTCCAAAGAGCTTCTAAGATCTCATACCAAAATTGATGACCACCCACTTCATACTTTCTCTATCCAATTCTTTTTCTTTTCTTGGATCTACTTTGTTCATGCCTTGCTATGGGAAATTGATCTTTTAATATTCAAAATTAATTATTATAGGTCTGAAATTATACTATATTACTAAAGGAAACCAATTTCTATATTGGTTTTCAAATAATTTCAACAAATGTTCTCAAACTCCATTACAAGCCTTAATTGCTCTAGTCACCTTAGATAGATCAAAATACTAAAATTGGATTACCTTAAAGTTTAAATTGATTTAGATATATCTAATAATATTAATCAAATGTGATTCAAACTAAAAAATCACTTTTCCTTCACTGAAATTTCATACTTTTTTTAAATAAATATAATTAGCCCTTTATCCCTACTAGCCCTTCCATGTCTATTTTCCAAGCATATCTTTCTCTTATTTGAATTTCAAAATTAAAAAAATCACATTTTCATATGTACATTATGAATTTTTAAAACATATATTATTTTTGACACCAACTCATTTGTACGGAATCTCTCAAATCTATAGGATATAGTATAGTCAAGGCCTAATTAGGCCTAATTCTCTCCTTCCACTAGGTTAATTTCTAAATTTGATATTTATAAATCTTTATAATGGCTCAAAAAATTATGAATAGGTTTATTTAAGGTGTATCAACCTTTATAATTCTCATCCACTCTCAAAATAATCAATACTTACTTTATTCTTTCTTCTCACTATCACAAAACTCAAAAAAATAGTATTCTCATGAATTCAGTTAGTAGTATATACTTTTTTATGATGGAATTTGGCATAAAAATTATTTGAATATATTATAAACTCATTTATCTAACATTATACAAATTTTCATGAAGTTCCCATGGTTAGATTAAGACTTATTGATATTTTTGTGATGTTAACCCTATACCTAGTTTTTTTTCTAATAATACAAAGCTTGAGAGCTCTAAAATAACTATTCATAAAGAAAAATCCCTTTATTTTATTTATAAAGACTTTATAACCTTATTAAATCATCTCAATAACTATTTGAATCTTCAAAACCCATTCATACATAAGTTTTCACATTCATCAGAGGCTCTATATGCACATTTTCTTAGGAAATTAGTTCTAAATTTGTCGAGAGAGGTCAATTTAAACCTAAACACCTTAAAAATACATATCTATCAGTAATGACACTTGTAAAAGATTAAATATCATTGAATTAAAACTTAAATATAGTTTAAATTCATTTTCTTAATACAAAACGTTTCCTTTACATCAAAATAGATCTTCCTTGTTGACACACTCTATTTTGTCAAAACTTACCAATGCACAATTTACAAAATCCTCATTCAATATTTCCTTGTTTATTATTACACTTAAAAAATATTTATCTCAATGTTATTTAGCTATCTTTAAATCATAATTTACTTCTAAATACATCCTATTCGCAGTCATAACTATTTATCTACTAATCAACCTCAAAACATGACAAATTATCCAAAAATATTATACTCACAAGGCATTATTGGGTCTCAATCACCTTTTATTCCATGAAAATCCTTTTCATAAATGATAACATCCTTAAATACATCTTTACATGCTGAAAAAAATCTCTAATATATACAATGGTGTTTACAAGGATTATATTACACAAGTTATCTCATGAATTTCTCTTGAGAATGCTCTTGAACCATACTCAAATGAATACTAACCCTTAGATTTATAGCATTTTCACCCTCCTACGCTTGTGGTTAGAGATATTTATTGAATAAACCAACCTTACTTAGCTTAGCATGGTCTTAGATTTATCTAATAATCTCTCCCTTATCTTCTCCTTTATCCTCTCAACTCAACCAACTTACCTTCTTTGCCCTCTTTCAACATGAGCCTCATTCTTAGATAAAGTGATGAGGTGTAGCATCTTCTAGAGGTTTTAAAAACATTTTTACAAGAATAATTTACCTTGGTGACTCCTTTTATGACTTTTAAAACTAGTCAAGATACTTACAAGTCCATTTTCAAAATTTAAATTTTCAAATAAAGGATTTTGAAGGGAAACTTAGAATCTTGCATATAACTCCAAAATATGACTTCTTAATTGTTGAAAAACAATTCTATAACCTATTCATGATTTTATAGTTTCCTTATGACCTTAATAGGTATTTACCAAGCATTTTTCTTTTGTGACAAGGATTATTTGACTTACATAGTTTTATATTTACAAAATGTACGCAAGGGTGTTGATGTTCCTGCGTCAAACTCCTAGGCTTAGAATCTTTCATGAACTCTTGCTCATGAGCTTTCTTTACATGCTCAATTACAATTGAAACTCTTTTATAAATTATTTATTCAATTGTCTATTCATACATATGGATGTGTTCTTTGTTCCCACATTTATGTTTCTTCTTAATTGTTATCTTCTCCATCCATGCCATGATTTACTACCTCATCCTCTCTTCATTCTTACTTTTTGCATATTTACCCTCTTGAATGAGGATAACTATCTCCATCTTCTTCTCGTGAGCTCTTATAAGAGCTTTAATCTCTATGTACTTCACCTCCTATTTTATCACACTTGTACAAGCACAGATCAATGAAATATTAGAAATAAAAATTTGAGACGTTGAGGTCTCTATCCATTCTTATTTTTCTACTTATTTAGATTGCATTGGTTCACAATCTATCACTTCATTTTATGAGAAGATAAAATTCTCCAAGATCTGAAATTCATCTTCCAATTGTTCTTGATTCTCATAAATTAATGAGTCATTCATACTTTCTTCCTTCACCAATTCATTTGGAAGACCTTCTCTTTCATTTTCAAGTTTCTCCTCACTACATCTTTCTTCATTTTCTTGTTTGAGGATATTATCTTCATTAGAGACCTTTAGTTTAGCTTCTTTCTCACTATATACCAAACCTGCATACATAACATCAAAGTAAAATCCAATTTTAAAACATTGAGGCAAGATTTCCTCCTTGGGTTCTACCTCTTCTTGTTCTTTGAGAAAGGTCAAAAAAAATTTAATCACCATTTATTCTTCATTCTTATTCTCCACTATGATAACTTTCTTTATTACCTCTTTCTCATCATCTACTATCTCCTTCATGACCTTATAGGTCCTTATCTTTCTTCTTTCTTCCCTTATCAAGGTAATCAATTTTTTCCTTCTTCTTTTCTCAACAAGTGGTCTTATAAGCCACTATGCCTTATTTTTATCACTAACCCATTCCATGGGTTCTTCTTAATCTCTATAATGAGTTTCACCAGTGCTATTCATGTTTTAATTCATTCATCTCTCTTTGGAAGTCTTCATCTTTTTTCTTTCTTTTTATCTCCCTTTCTCTTTGTTTATTTACATGGTCCTTTGCCTTAGCCATATCTCTAATCAATCTTATCACCATATCTATTCTCTCAAATAAGTATATTTCACCTTGATTTATATCTCATCCAATCTCTCCTTTTGGATCAATTTCTTGAGAAAACACCTTGCTCTTCCTTTTGAGCTTCACTATTTCTTTTCTCTTTTTAAGCCTTCACTTAAATTTCAAACTGCCTAACTAACTTATTTTTTGCAATCCCTGTAACTATATCACTAAACATTAGCATTATAAATTTAGCACTATAATTTTAGCAAAATAATCAATTTCCAAGAGCTTCTAAGCTATGATACCTAATTAATGGGTCTCTTAACATACAATATAACTAGAGAGGGTTACAAAACCTCTAGTCAAGCAATACCACACAATAACCCTAGCTAGTTCTTATGATTTTTAAAAAAGTAAATGATAAAGTAAAGTAAATATAATCTAGTGCTCACCAAAGCTTATGTAACAAATGGGGGATAATAAACATAAAAATAAACATGCAAAGAAAAACTCTACTCAAGTCAATGTAGAGGTAATACTAATGCATGAAGAGAGAAATACATTTAAATCCATTACTTATGTTACTTATATCTACCAAAATTGAGGAATAAGAGTTAGAAATGCTTACCTTGAAGACAAACCCATCGAGGCTCAATCCTTCCCTTAGCCAGTGGTGTTTTTCAAGAGGTTGTTTTGGTTCATAAGGATCACAAAGATAGGTCAGATCTAGGCTATAAAACTTCTCTTATGCATCCAAGATATTTCCACAAGACAAATATTCTTCTCTCCAAATGTAAACCCTAATTAATAACTCCTCAAGTAGAATGGTGGAAGAGAAGATTTTAAAGAAGCAAAAATGAATGATTATCTCTATCTCTATTTGAAAATAGGGTGAAGGATGTGTTTATATAGCCAGATCTAACCCTAAACCCTTCTAAAGTTTTAGTTGACATAGTCAACCTAGTCGACCTAGTTGTTTAGAAACTAGAGTAATTAGGTCTCGAACTAATCTGGTTATGCCACTTTAGTCTCGTAATGTGCTCATTTCATAGAATAGGTTCAACCCATTCGACTGTGTTCAGAAGATGTTAAAAAGAGGTTTTGGCTTAGGTAGGGGTTATTTAAGGTGGTGAATTTCTTGGAGTAACATATAAAAGAGGTTTCAAAGCTTAGGTAAATGTATTGGAGGGACTTGTGTTGGTTTTAAGTGGTAGAATAGGTAACAACAATCTTTCAAATCACTAATGGTCTACCCACCCCTTTCTCAATACACCCTTTAAGGTGTGTACTCACAGAGATTGAGACTCGATAGGTTCCTATAAGAGAGAAAGCATTAGTAATTGATAAAGTTTAAAAATACTATGTGTATACATATGCCTCACTCAGAGCTCATCATGTGTCACATAGTTGTAACATGGGATGGTTCTTTGATAGAAGAACATAACAACACACAACATTGAGCTAATTAAATTATAGTATTTTAAAGTACAAAATAAGTGAAAGTAAATGACCAAAAGGAAATAACTAAAATAAACAAAAATGTATGCATACATTGATTTAACTTTATCATTGAATGGTTATCTTGTTGTGTATGTAGTTTTGATCATGAAGGGTGTAAAGACTACTTTAAATAAACCCTAAGGATACAAAACTTAAAGATAAAAAATAAACAGATGCAGAAAAGTCAAGATAGCTGAAAAATGTGTAGGCATGATGTACTTTGAAATTTGGTAAGCTATAATGATAAATACTAAGTTAGGGATAGATGACCAAGTCAAAATTTAGGGTATATCATGAACTAAAAAGTCAAGGCTGTTAAATAATAAAAAACTCAAACAAGGGTACCTTAAGTAAGAAGGGTAACAAATCAAATCAAACTAAAGATACATCAAAAATAAAAATCTAACATCAATGTGAAAGTAGTAACAATCCTTAAATAAATATGGGTAAGAAATAGTAAAACAACATTGATGAATGAGCAATAACGATCCTTACTCAATCAATAATATAAAAAGTACATGAAAGAGAAACAACATTGTTGAGTGAAAAGTAATAATATAAACTCACTCAACAATATAAAAAGTAAATAAATATAGAAATGAATGTAGTTATTAAAAAAAAATAATGATAGCAAAAAAAATTCAAATGAAACCAAGGCAACTCTAGAAATGTAAAGCAGTGGTGTGAATAAAATAATCCATAGTCACTCAAGCATACTATTTTGTTCTTAAGATAGATAAAACCAAAACAAATGAGTTCTAATATGTTTTAAGATGTGAAGAAAAGGGAATATAGAAGTGTGAAAATAGAATTAGAATTAAATTTCCCTGTCAAGGGGGTAATGAAATGGGTGGTGGGGGAGATGTAAGAATAATCAAGGTAGAGAGACTCTTTATTGAAGTCAAGACCCTAAAATTAAGTGTTTCAAAATAAGAGGACTTTTGACATAAAGTACTCTGAAGAACGTATCCTAACCACATAAATATTTGGTTATCAAATGAATTATGAATACCATCCCATGAAGTCTATATGTATGAAAATAAAAATGGACCTACCTTCCCACAATGTGTTCCTCATTCCTTAGGAGCCTTTATAGAGTCATTGGTCTACTATGGAGATTGGGTAATTGTGTAATAAATTAGGTAGCACTATAAATTATTTTGAATTATCCTATCCCAATGTACTAGCCTACCACACCCCAATGGACCTCGAATCTATTATGAGTCTAACTGTGGAGTTTGAGTTTTGATTGGAAATAAGAGACATGTTATGAATCACATCTTTTGGTATGATGTTGAATTTTAGATTTTATATTGTCATTTGATCATTTAATTTTATTTTAAATAATTTTAATTTTAACATTTGATGGCTTTTTCTAGTCCTCCTCTAGACATATTCAATGAACCAAACATGGGTGTTGAAAATGACTATCATTTGAAAACTTTAGACTTGGTTCCTAGTAAAGAGGACTTAGAGAGCATGGTGTCTAAGAGTATTTTTTATTCATGTGAAATAAAAAAATTATTTTGACTTTGACTTTTTTAATCCAAAGTGGAATGAAAGGGAGGAAAATCAAGGGAAAATGAACATGAAATAAACTAAATTACTACAAATCGTAAAAAATGTGAAAAGGGATACAATAATAGGTAAGTATGATTTCTTATCATAAGAATGTATATAAGTGTATGGAAACATACTAACATAGTTTTTTATGAAAGTTTTATCTACAAAAGAAAAAAAAATTGAGGTTGAGATTATGGAATCATAAACTTATAACTATTTTTGAACATTCTAAAAAGAACACTCAGTTTGGCAAAAATGTTTGAAAGCATATGTATATTTTATGAGGAGAGTTTGGTCCTATACATGGTCTTAGACTGAAAATAATAAAATAAAAACCCAAGTGGGTGCCAAAAGTGAAAAATAGTATTTGTGAGGAATACCTGGTCCTATCTATGGTCTTATAATGCAACTCACAAAAAAATCCAAATGAGTTTAAATTGTGAAAAATGGTATTTGTGAGGAATGTTTGGTCCTATCCATGGTCTTACAATCAAAATCAAAAAATAAATAAGAAAATGAAAAAAAAATTACAAAATAACAAACTTGTAATCAAAAGAGGGAAAGCATGAGAAATCAATGTGTGAAATAAAAAGGCATTCATGAGAAAAATTGGGTCCTATCCATAGTATTAAAATGAAACTAACCAATTATAAAGTGAAATACAACCAAAGACACCAAAATAAATAATGGTTATAGTAAAATGAAACTAAATGAAATAAAGTGCACAAAAATTTAAAAAATATGAGATGAACATAACAAGCAAAATCTATGCTAATGTCTTTATCAAATATGAGCATGTGAAATACAAGCCTATGTGTCTTGGAAGGTATATTGAAGTTTAATTTATTTTTTATTACGTAGTGTGGAATAAGAGTGGGCATCATAATATTCCCCAATGGGTAATTGGATGTATGGATGGGCATCACATGATTCCCCAAAGTCTGAAGTGATATGTGGATGGGAAGCTTGTGGGTTATCCACTTTGGCTACTCCTATTTTTGTTTGACGAGGATTGATAATGATCACATTAGTGGAATTTTGGAAAGATACCTTGATGGATTTAAGGTCGGGATCAAATTGTTTCATAAGAAATTCATGTCTTTTAGCTCGATCAATTGCATCATTTAGATTTTGGGGAGAAAAATTTCAAACCTTCTATTGAAGGGAAGGTGTTAAGGCAATTATAAATAATTTAAACAAGTTATCATCAATCATGTTATGATCAAATTTGTGAGCCCCATATTTCCATCATTTAATGATATCATGAGCTAATTTGTAAGGGGATTGTTTAGCATTGATAAAGTGACTAAGACAATTTTTAAGAAGATCATTGTGTTGAAATTATTTTACTAGAAGACTGACTAAATCCTAAAGTTGCCATATGGAATGTTGAGGGAGTTGATTATACCATTCTAATACATCTTCTATAAATATTTTGACTATAAGTTTGGTATTAGCAAAGTTATTTGTTTGAAACCACTCTTTGTAAATATTATCAAATGCTTTAAGAAAATATGTGGGGTCTTTAGTCCCATCATATTTAATAGTTGGAGAGATATTTTCAATATCAATAGAAACAATGAAGGGAGCTAAAAGTTCATTTTGAATATTTTAGATCATCTTGTTATGTATAAGGGGTTGGTGAATGATATTTCCTATAGCTTATCTAAGAGGTGGAGGGATTTTTTTTTTGTTATTTTAAGGTAGGAAAATATGAGGTTAATTATCCATGTTTAATAAATGATGTTGTATTTGCATCATTTGTTGAACTATTTGTGTAAGAATTTGAGTGGTGTCAATTGTTGGATTGGGGTTATTAGTGTTTAAAGGTGGATTGTTAGGATTGGTAGGAGGGGTATTCCCTAAAATGGCATTAGGGTATGGGTGGATGGGTGGAATATTGTTACGTGATGGCTTATTGGTGTTTAGTTAAGCTTTTGTCGATTGCCCCTATAGTGTAATAAGGTGATTTTGAGAGATAAATATATTGATAAGTTTGAAATGGATTTGATCCATAAATATCATTACTTGAGTTAATTTGAACCATATTACAGTCTAAAGATGAAGGGTGATAGAAGGTGCACTAAGATTGAGTATTTTTTTGAGTAACAAAGGTAGGAAGGAAAGAATACCCCGTGTATTATTTAAATGGATTAAGGTTGTCCAAAAATATTCTAATAGGGGATTTTATGATGCTTGGAATGAGGGTTTATAACCAAAGAGAAAAGGTGAATTATAGGAGCAAAGTCAGCCAGATACAGAACTAGATTGACTAAGTAGGATTTTAGGATAAAAGACTAAATTGGCCAAGTGGTACAGGGTTGACTAGCTTGACTGAGTTTGGGAAGAAGACCAATAAAATATCTTATAAATGACACAGTAGAATGGGTCAACTATGTACTATGATGAAGCACTAAAGACCAGCCTGTGAGAGACTAGGTCGAGTAGAATGATTATGGTTTGTAGAAAGGAAAACTATGAGAGACATGGTCGAATGGGTCAAATGTGTTTTGAGATTAAAGATAGGTTTTGATAGTTATGACTCTAGATAATCTAATTATTTAGTAAAAAAAATTGAAATAAACACATAGAAAATTAGGTTGAACCAATCAATCTAGTTGTGACACATAGCACAAACCTTGTACCAACATTGGCCAATCTAAGTTTTACAATACATCATACAATTGACAAAGAACAAGCAACAAAAATAGAAATACTAATCTATGCATTCCTTTTTGAATGTTTTAAATTATAATTTTAGAAATAAATGTGATAGGGTGTTAGCTTTAAAAGGGAACTAGAAAGGTAATATAAAGATGGTTTCAGGTTATTAAGGCTAAAAGAGATATATATTAGTGATGGTAATAGCATTGTATTGGGTCATACCCCCTCACTTCATAATTCCACAATGATAAAGGTGTTAGGTGATTTACCAATATATACCATCAACCATGTATTTATACTTAGTTAGAAAACTAAGTCGGCTTCCACCTTGGTGATGAGATCCAAGTAGGTAAACCTTGGGTAAAAATTTTTTAATGTTTTTGATATTATGTGGTTTGGAAGTGTGTGAATAAAATAAAAAATAGTGTGAATTATGTAGAACCAAATCAAATTGTCTTTTCAAGGTCCTTCTTAAATATTAATCACCCAACTTTGACTTCTTTCTTTCACTCATTACCCTGCCATATTCCTTTATCATAATAATTATTGCATTCATTCAAACACCATGGGTTAGTCAACTCCATTAGGATCTAAACCCTGATTTCCTCTTACAAATCCATGAAAATGTTTATGCATCTTAAATAATCTTCATTGGTCATAACAAACCTGAACCAATTCAACTTAGTGTCAATCTTACTTTCTTATGGATCCTTGGTCTATTATCAACATGATCTAAAAGGCCATTTATTACTTAACTAACCATTCCATAATTAGTTTTCTTAGATTGGATTATTTCCCTAAAATCAAACATGTTTCCACTTACCTTGATCTTGCATTCACTCTTAAAACCCCTCTTAGGCACCTTTTGCTTATATCTTGTTAATCTTTCCTTATGGCCCTTGAAACATAAAAACCTCCTAGTTTAAAAAAAACCATTTTGAGATACCCATTACCCCCATTGAATTTCTCCCATAGTTACAAGACACAACTCTCAAATAACAACCCTCAAATCAATCACTTTCTTGTGCAATTAGGCCTCTTAAGGCTTCTTTAGGTCTTGTTAACTAATATAGCCTTGAAAATCATACAATATAGTCATATAACAAACCAAAACCATTTTAATCTTTTATCCCATTTCAAAATGTAATATAATACAAAATTTCAAGATAATCCACTGGAGAGATCAAAAGTTATTCCATTTTTCCTTTCAAAACCCTAATCAAGGTTGTTTCAAGGCTATGGGGGTCGAGAGGATTTAAAGTCAAAAAAAAAACATTATTATGTCTTCCTTGGAATAAAACAACTCTTCCAATAGTTATATCAGGAGGATCAAGCACAATGTACTCAATATATGCAAATTCACAGTGTTTTAGATACTTTTCTCAAACTGTGTTACAGACTTTTATAATGGGATGAGTTTCAAGTTCCATAAGATATTACCAAACCATCACTACCATTCATTCACACTATAAAAACCTTATAAAAACATCACAATCCTTCTTGTTCTTTTATAGTTCACCAAAGTCTTTGTTCACCATTTATACATGACTATTTGCCATGCAAACAAGGTATAGGTAGAGTTGGGAGTCTTGATGTTTGAATAAAATTTTTGATATTTTTTAAGGGGATTAACACCTTAAAATAAGTATTAATTACTTAATGATAACAATTTATACTAATTTGAGTCCTTAAAGTTCTTGAAAATGAGATAATGACGTCTAGCTTTCTTAGTATATGGACTGTGACATGCACACAAAGTTCTAAGGGACAGAGTTCTCTTTTCTCACCTATAGGAGGATGATAACATTCAATTTAAATTCAATAAAAAATAAATATATATTTAATCACACTTACTAATGATTAAATTATACTCAAAACATTCTCTTAAATTTTTCTTTATTCCACAATCAAAGCATACACAAAAATTTTGAACATGGGTAGAGTCCCTCTTATTCAAAATATTTTATTTTCTTGTCATTCTTGGACATATATTCATATTTCCTTCTATACCTCTCTCCTTAATCTCCCATAATGCCTCTCTCCATCTATCTATCATTCTTTTAAACTCATTCATAACATTATATTCTTGATAACTACTTCTCAAGAGGCTAGTTTAATGCAAAAGGTCATTTAGACCATGTTCTTGATTTTGCCTTCTAAAGGATTATCTTCTCATTACATGAATTACACATTAAAAAATATATTTTATGCATTAATAATAAATTATAAGGTCTAACAAAAAATATCCATCAATTATCATCCACTAAAGGCCCCAAAGACCTCTCAAAATTTCATTACAAATTTGAATCTTTAAACTCTTCCCTTTTGGTGGGAAAGTGTCTAAGAACTAAATCACACCACACCATTGAACTTTATTCATACTAAAACACTTGAGGGATTCTTAAAATACCCATCACCTCACATAAGATCATAAATGGTCATCTAGACACACCTTTTATTACCTATTACTCTTTGTGATGCTCCTGCATTAATGGCTAAATAGATAAATTGAAATTTCCTATTTAGTCTGTGTACTATTCTAAGAAAGCAATCAAAAAAATTAAATATTATTTACTTACTATCAATGTGACTTAATTCCTTTACTTTAAGAGTATAGGTTTGATTGGGTTGGCTGAGTATGCAAATAGTATAGAATAGAATTGATTGGGTTAATTCTATCTATTGAAGCAAGGGCCAAATAAACATAGTCAAATGAGTCAACTGAGTCTCATAGGAAATAAGAAAATATAAAACTAAATCAATCCATTCGACTTAATTTATTATAGCGTTATAGTTTTATAGATTGAAAACTGTGAAAAATAGGACTAAAATGAAAGAAATAAATGACTGAGCTAATGAGAATGAACATGATAATTTTAATGATGTTAATTTTTTTGTTTTTATGATGTGTCATCTAGATGAAGATTTTTTAACCTGCTAATAGATTCGACTATTTTGACTAAGTCTAAAAAACATATATGCAAATAAATGAACTAAGTTGAGTGGATCGATCTAATTACCTATGGTTGAAGATGACCTACACAAAGTAAAATAGAGTTGATCAAATTGACTGTGTGTTAAACTTGTGCATAGAATGTTAGACTGAGTCGATATATATAATTTAGTGATGTAAAAATGAAATAAATAATAAATTAAAGCATGAAATAAAACCTATAAGGGTTATTTCATGTCAGGTTCACCAGAATGTTTATGAAGGAAAATGAAGTAGATCTATAAATCAATCCTAGATCAGAGAAGCTAAATCAAACTAGACCTAAATAAGGGGTCTCTTACCATACAATATCACTAGAGAGGGTTCCAAATCATATAGTCAAGCAATACCACACAATAACCCTAGCTAGGTCCTATGGTTTCTAACAAAGTAAATCACATAAAAAAAAATCTAATCTAGTGCTCACCAAAGCTTGTGGAAAAAATGGGAGATAATAAACATAAAAGTAAACATGTAAAGAATAACTCTACTCAATTCAATGTAGAGGTAATCCTAAAGCATGGAGAAATAAATACATTCAACACCCATTACTTATGCTACTTCTATCTATTAAAATAGAGGAATAAGAGTTAGGAATACTTACTTTGAAGATGAACCTATAGAGACTCAATCTCTCCCTTGGCCAACTGTGATTTTCAAGATAGGCCATTTATAGGCTATTAGACTTCTCCTATGTATCCAAAACATTTCTACAAGACAAATATTCTTCTCTCCAAGTGTAAATCCTAAGCAATAATTCCTCAAGTAGAATGGTGGAAGAGAAGATTGTAAATAAGTGCAAATGAATGATTATCTCTATCTCTCTCTAAAAATAATTTGAAGGATGTGTTTATATATCTATATCTAACCCTGAACCCTTCTAAAGTTTTAGTCGACATAATTGGCCCAGTATAACTACTTTTTTAGAAAATAGAGCAATTAGGTCTCAAACTATATCAACTAGACCGACTTAGTCTTGTCACATGTTCATTTCCTAGAACAATGTCATCCCATTTGATTATGTTTGTATAATGGTAAAAAGAGGTTTTAGTTTAGGTAGTGGTTATTTGAGGCAGTGAATTTATTGGAAGAGCATGTAAGGGAGGTGTCAAAGCTTGGAGAAACATATAGGAGGGACTTGTGTTGGTTTTAAGTGTTGGTATAGGGAAAAATAATCTTGTGAAGCACTAATAGTATGATCACCCTTTTCCTGGTGCAACCTTTAAGGCATGCACTCAGAGAGATTAAGACTCGATGGATTCTTGCAAGAGAGAAAATATCGGTAACTGATAAAGTTTAAAAATATTATTTATACATCCTATTCTAATGCTCTTATTTTTTTTATTTGTCATTTTTATACTTTAATCTCATTATTATATTATGTTGTTATATATTCCTACTCACTTCTAACTGTTACAGGTTCAAATTCAAAATTTTACACTCTCATTCATCATATCACTTATTCAAACACAAGCAACATTTAATGTGTGTAGTTGAAATAGTTGTTTGTTGAAGTATTTAGATCATAAAATATTTAAAACTAATAAAATTTGGGTGTAATTAATATGCATCACTTAAGATTACATTTTTAACACTCTTCCTTAGTCTTGAAGTATTTACCATATTTTAATGAACCTTTATCTATTCATTAAGACTCGAGAGTTAGTATGTAAACACTTGGGAGATTCTTGTGTGACTAATGAGTTATTTTTGTATGAAATCTAGAGCTACATGTGTGACATTGAAGTTATTTTTGTATGGAATATGGAGTTGTTTGTGTGATTTTGGGGTTACATGTGTGACTCCAAAGCTACCTATATGAATATGGAGTTATTTTTATATGGACTATGGAGTTATTTTGGTATGGAATCTAGAGTTGTCGATATCACTTTGGAGTTATTTTTATATGGACTTTGGAGTTGTTTGTGTGACTCTAGAGCTATTTTTTATGGACTCTAGAGACCGTTGTGTGACTCGAGAGCTCTTTGTGTCACTTTGGATCTAGATGTGTATGGAATCTAAAGCTTAAGAGTTGCATGAATAAATAATCTAGATTTGTTACAGCCTCATTCATAACACCTAAATTATCTCCTATACATTCAAAACTTTATTTTGACAAAGGCATAGTGAAAATATATGCGAGTTGTTGCTATGAATTAAAAATTTTAAGTTCAATCTCTTTAGTTTCAACTAGTTCTCTTATGAAATGATACTTGATTACTATGTGCTTGCTCCTTCCATAGAAAACTAGTTTTTTAATAAAGAAACAGAAGATAGTTTTCACAAAATATTATTGTTTTTCCTTCTTAATCATCATACAAAGTTTATAGGATTATTTTGATCCAAATAGCTTGATACACTGTTGAGTTTGTTTCTATGTATTTGGATTCAGTCATGGAGAGTGAAATAATGGGTTATTTTTATGAATCCCATGAAATGGCTCATGATCCAATATTAATCACATATCCAGATGTGTTCTTTATGTCATCAAAACTATTTGCCCAGTCACTATTAGTATATCCAACTAACTCAAAATTATTTTCTGTAGTATACAAAATTGCATGGCCTCTTGTGTCATTGACATATCTCAGGATCTTTTTTCCTATTTATCAATGTGACTCTTTTGGAGTCTCTATGAATCTGGAGTATATTAAGCTTCCTACCAAGCTATTTTATAGTTTTGGATCCATATTATTATTAAAATAACCTTTGTGTAACTTTAGACCTGTTTTAACTGGTGTTGATATTGGTTTGTTGTTCAACATTTTAAATCTCTCTAAAATTTCATTTGCATACTTGAATTGGGATACAAAAATACCATCATCCATACATTTAAGCTCGATACCAATAAAATATTTTAACAACTATAAATCAATCATCTCAAATTCATTCTTCACTGTTATTTTTTACTCTTCTATGGACTAATTTTCATTTCTGATAAAAATTAAATCATCTACATATAAGTCAAAAATCAAAATTTTACCTTCATTTTTTTCCTTGATGTAGAGTTATTTCACTATCATTTTTTCTAAATCCATTTCTCAAAAAATATATGTTTATTTGGTTATACATGCCCTTGGTGCTTGCTTGATCCAATAAAGTGTTTTCTTATCTTGTACACCTTGTTCTTATGACTTATACTAGGTGGTTTTACCACATATACATATTCTTCTAATACTCCATTCAAGAAGGTTGATTTGTCATCCATCTGATGCACCTTCTACTTATGTTAGGCAACTATTGTTATCATGGTTCTCATAGTTTACAGTCTTGTTACAAGAAAATATGTTCATTATAATCTCATCCAAGTTGTTGCTTGCAACCTTTGACATACTCATTGTCTTAATTCTCTCAATCTCACCGTATGTGGTTTTTTAGGTTTTATAAACCCACTTGACACTAATAACCTCCTTTCCTAATGAAAGGTTTACTAATTTCCATGTCTGATTTTTCTCAATTTTTTACGTTTCCTCATCTATGGCTTCACATCATTTGTTTTCCTTAATTACTTCTTCAAAGTAAATATGATTAATTGTTGATAATAAATAAAAATTAATAGTTTCATTCTCATCATCTTTGTACCTTGATTGCTCATATATTTATTGCAAGCTCCTTATTTTTTATGATCGTTGACTTGAGGATGGTGAAATGGTCCCTTGAGCTACACCTTGTGCTCCATTATGGATGCTACTACTTAAATAATCAATCATTTGTTAATTAGGAATCCAACTAAGTGCAGAAGTGGATGTACCATTTACTGGTTCACTCTCAGGTATGCATCCAATGACCCTTATTTGTTTTTGTTTTATATTTCTATCACACCATGTTGTATCCTCTATGAATTAAACATATCTATTGATTATCAATTCATTTGTGACTAGTTTGTATAGTTTGCAGGTTTTTGATTGATCGTTATAACTGATAAAGATGCATTTTTCTCATTTGACACCCTACTTTTTTCCTTTGCTTATAAGACACATGTGCATATGCCACATTGAAAAACTCTTAAGTGTTCAATACTTGGATTTATACGACTCCGTGGCTCTTGAGGAATCATGTTACATGAACACTTTAAATATGAAATTTATTTAGAAATTATATTATTGTTACTAAAAATTTAGTCCAACATTCATATGACAATCCTTTGGCCCTTGTCATGTTTCTTGTCATCTCTTGAATAATTCCTTTTTTTTCTTAGCTACACCATTTTGCTATAGTGTTTACCTTGTTGTAAGTTGTTTCTTGATCCTATCATCTTTAAAAAAAAATTATAAATGATTTGAAATGTGTTCACCCCCTCTATCTATTCTCAATATCTTTATATAATAATTGCTCTGCTTTACAACCATGGCCTTCAATTGTTTGAAGATATCAAATGCCTCATATTTATGCTTTAAAAAGTAGACACATGTATTTTTGTTGAAATCATCTATGAATGTAATATAATATTCATTTTTGGATAGTGAAGTGGTTTTCATGGGACCACATAAACTTGAATGTATCAACTCAAGTGGATCCTTTGTTCTCCATGACTTATCTAAAGGAAATAAATTTCTATATCACTTCCCTGATATTCAACCCTCATAAACTTTATTGGGTTGTTAAATTAGAGGCAATCCTCTTACCATGTATTTATAATAAAGAATATTTAGCTCACTGAAACTCAGATGACCATAGTTGAGGTTTTATATATTATACTGATCCGTTGCCACTATTTTGAATGTTGTTGACAACTCATTTTGCATTATCAATAGAAACATTATGTTTTTTGTCATTTTCACAGCTGTTATTTTCCTATTGTTTCCACTTTTATCTTATATTATACATTTTCCATCTCTAAATTTCACTTTATATTCCTTTTGGACTAGCTTCCCAATGTTGATGAGATTATATTTCAATCCTGAGACATAGTAGACATCATGAATCAATCTCTTGTCACCTTGTTTGGTGTGAATGGAGATACTTCCTTTGCCCATAATAGGGACCTTGCCATTATTTCTTATTTTAAATTCAGATTTGATTGATTCATTTATGTTGTTAAACATTTCCTTCTTTTCACTCGGTGGTTGTTGCAATCACTATCTAAATACCATATTTCATTATTGTTTTGTGCAACTATGTTGTAAATGATAAACAGGTTGTCACTCTTTTCATTCCTATTAGTTTCAACATTATTTGCTTTAGAAAAAAAAAATCTTTTTTTATGTCATATTTTTTACCCCTATATTCACTTGCATAGTGTCCATATTTTTTACAATAATAACATTGCACATTTGATTTATCACACATTTGTGAAAAAACTCTCTAGAAGTGTCATTGGTCCTTCCTCTTCCTCTTTATTGTGATTTTGAATGGCTGTTGAAAAATCTATCTTTTCTTCCGCTATTGGATCCTCTTCCCTGCCTCTCACATTCAAATCAAATTTAAAGGCTTGTTCGTGAAAAAAATTGGCTACCTTATTCAGCCTCTATCCATGGGTTTTCAAAGAAACCATCGGCTCATCAATAGTATTTTTTTTAATTCCTTGGACTCTTCTATTGAAACCACAATAGAATCAATTTTGATAGAAAAACTCCTTAAAACCTTCTCTATTATCTTATGGCCCTTAATAACATCTCCATTGATTTTGATCTGATTGTATATGCTCATAGTTATAGTAAATAAATCAGTAATGAACTCCAATTATCTCATTTGTAAGGTTTTAAAATCTCTCCTTTATAGTTATAGCTTAACCAAATTCACTTTATCACTTCCTTGGTATGCATTTTGGAAGATATCTCGCACTTGCTTATAAGGAGTAGTTGTTGTTATCCTTGGGAATATCGAATCACTCAATGTCATTTGAATGTAGCTCAACTCTTTTACGTCATTATTCATATTCTCTTTCATCAGGGTCTTTTGTGCTTGTGTGAGAGCATTGAATGTAGTCTAATCAACTACCTTTGCATAACCTCCTTCAACATGTTCTCTCCGTTCATGAAAGCAAAATAATATATTCATTTTGATCAACCAAACATCATAGTTTTTCTCATCAAACTAGATAGTTTTTGACACAATTTGCTATTGTTGGCGTCCATGGTGGCTTTGATACCAATTTGTTAGAGATAATTTCAAAAAAAAAACAACTTTAATAACAATTAATTGGAAATAAAATCAAAACATGGGCGCACTGTTCTACTCAAATACAATTGTATGTTGAAACAATGCATGTCAAAAAAATACCAGAAATACATAGAAACAAAGATATATTATATATTGATAATTTTTCTCACATTTTAAGATCCCAAAATTCTCCTTAAAACAATACAACTGTTGTTGTATTATTTACTTTTATATTATGTTGTGTAACTCTATTTTCCTTATACAAAATAACTATTGTTCTATTCTCTGTTCAAAATGTTGTTGCCATGTTCTTTATAACTACCTGGAGTTACCTGTTCTATTGCTGTTGATCTTCATTTTATTCTCTGTTGTTCTGTTCTACTCTATTCCCCTTCTTCCATTCTGCTATTATATATTCCTGCTCACTTTTGACTGCGACAGGTTCAAATTGAAAATGCCGCGCTCCTATTTGTCATATCACTTATTCAAACACAAACATCATTTAATTGTGTAGTTGAAAGCGATGTTCATTGTATTCAGACCACAAAAGATTTAGAACTAACATAAGTTAAATGTAATTAATATGCATCACTCAAGATTACATTTTTAACAAAAAGCAGAAGTGTTGTAGGATGAAGAAACAAATACGTATAGCTTAGTTATTAAACCAATATTATTTTTGAAAGTGGAGAATTATCACTACAAATTGTTGCGTATGTTAAGATCATCTTAGAGGAGACCAAGAATAACACCCAGGAAGAGGCGATCACAAACAATGTCGATAGAGAGACCGGTGATCATTCATGAGGAAGCTATACAAAGAAGGGAAGAAGAAATATTGAAGAAATTCGCAGAAGAGCAGAAAGCATTGGGAAAGGGGAAGTGTTGATAACTGATGCTGCGCAATCAGTTCTACGTTATTATCTTCATGCATAGATTTTTAGTTTTAGTTTGTTTTTCCTGAATAAATTGCATGATTGGCTTTTGCCCCATGCACTATTTTTCCAGCTAGTAGTAGTTATAGTTTGTTTTTAGTTTTTTCCTTCAGTTGTTAAACTTGAATTTCACCGTTTTGATGTCAGTGCAGTGGATTATGCATGAACAATGCATGTTAGTTATTTAGTTTTTTTAAGCTATTTTTAAGATGCTACAATCTATGCAGCAATGTGGTTTTTTTATAAATGCATCTTCAATAAAGACATTTGTTAAACCTGAAAAATACAAAACTGTGTTGTCCTTTTTTTCTGAGTTAATTCTTTCTGATGTTATTATTAATTAGTTTATTAGCAAGTTGAGCCTGGATAAAATTTACATTTGATACTAGAGCAAGTATTTTCTTTTGGGTTAAAGATTTAATGGTTGGAATTTCATCATTAGTTTATCATGTTGAATTCTAACTCCTTGCCCATTCCAAAATTTGATGGAAATGAGTAAAATTATTGGTGCATCAAAATGATGAATTTTTTTATAGGAAAAGATTTGTGGGAGATTGTTGAATCGGGGTATATAGAGCCAACTGATTGGAATGCCCTCACAACCAGTGATAAAACATCTAAAAAGGAGGCTAAGAAGAAGAATGCTCAAGCCTTGTTTCATATTCAAATAGCTCTAGAGAAGAGTCTATTTTCAAGAATTGTAGGAACAAAAATAGTTGCAGATGTCTGGAAGACTCTAAAGAAGCTTACCAAGATAGTGATCAAGTCAAAATTTTCAAGTTACAGACATTGAAGAGAGAATTCAACAATTTGAAGATGCAAGAAGCTGAAAGTGTGAGTACCTATTGTGTCAGAGTAAAAAATGTGGTCAATAAAATGGCTACACTTAGTGAAATTGTGAACAATGAGGTTGTAGTCAAGGCGTTGAGGACTCTCACACCAAGGTGGAACCATGTTGCCATAATCATAGAAGAAAGCAAGAATTTGTCTACCCTTCAATTTGATCACCTAGTTGGATCTTTGATGTCTCATGAAGAAATATTGAGAGATTCATTTGGAGACAATGATGAAATTTTTTTTCCCTCCAATATACAAATCACAAAGAATGAAGATGTCAATAGTATCATCAAAAGCAATCAAGACCAAGTTATAAGTCAAAATCAAAGTTACTCAAGAGGAAATAGACTTAGAGGTGGTTTCATAGGAAGAGGTAGAGGCTAATTTGATAAAAGAAATGTCAAATGTTACCATTGTAACATGTATGGCCACTTTGAAAGGGATTGCAAATTAAAATAAGGTAAATGTGTTCATTATGCTCAAGAAGGTGATGAGAATCCTCCAGATAATTTATTTTTATCTTCTGAAAAAAGCTGAAAATGTTTTTAAAGATGTTTGGTATTTAGATTTGGAATGTTCTAACCACATGTTAGGGAATGAAAAGCTTTTTTCTATAATGGATGAAAGTTTCAAATCCAAGATCAAGCTTGGTGATGACAAAACATTGGAGGTTGATGCCAAAGGAGCTATGGAAGTCCCAACTAAAGAAGGGATGAAAAGTGTTAAGGACATTTATTACACTCCACAATTAAAGCATAATCTATTGAGTGTTGGGCAATTGTGTGAGAAAAATTATAAGGTGGTGTTTTAAAATCAACAATGCATAATTTATGATAAGAATCAAGGCAATAGAGTGGTTATAGTTGTGCCTATAACAAAGAATAGGATGTTCCCATTGAAGTTTGGTGAACATAACAATAGCGTTGCCAATATGGCATATGAGGATACAAGTTGGTTGTGGCATCTCAGGTATGGGCATTTAAATTTTCATAGTTTGAATATTCTAACATCAAAAGCATTAGTTTCTGGTTTGCCTAAGGTTGAAGAGCACAAGGAAGTTTTTGAAGGATGTGCTAAAGGAAAACATGCAAGAGAGAAATTTTCAAAAGGCAATACATGGAGGGCCCATTATCCACTTCAGTTAGTTCATTCAGACATTTGTGGTCCTATGCAGACAAAGAGTTTAGATAAGTCATCATATTTCATTACTTTTATTGATGATTAATCACGACAGTTTTGGGTTTACTTTTTGAAGACCAAAGGTGAAGCTCTTTAGACATTTAAGAGGTTTAGAGCCCTTGTGGAAAATGAAAAAAGGTGTAGTATCAAATGATTGAGGACTGATCATGGAGGAGAATTTTGTTCAAAAGCCTTTCAAGGTTATTGTGATATGCATGGCATCAGAAGACAACTCACCACTGCCTACACACCTCAACAAAATGGTGTAGCTAAAAGGAAAAATTGTACAGTGGTGGAGATGGCACAGAGTATGCTATAAACAAAGAGATTAAACAATTCTTTTTGGGGAGATGTAGTTGTTACAACAATATATATTCTCAATTGGAGTCCCACTAATGCACTTGACATGATGACTCTGTATGAAACCTGGTATGAGAAAAAGTCAAATGTTAATTATTTCAAAGTTTTTGGTTGTTTAGCCTATGTTCATATTCTTTATCAAAAGAGACAAAAGTTATATCCCAAAAGTGAGTCATGTATTTTTGTTGGCTATAGTGAGGAAAGTAAGGATTACGGTTATATAATCCTCTCACTAATAGGCTTATTATGTCAAGAGATGTGATTTTTGATGAAGGGGGAGTTTATGGTCATCAAAAAGGCCATATGGATAAATAAAAATCTATCTTAAATGATGTTATTATTGATGATATTGATCATGAGTAGCCCACTAATATTTATGTTGCAAGTGCTACAAATCCACCAAGTAGCCCCTCATCTAGTTGTTCAATTCCAAGTGTAAATCCAGATTCAAGTCCGTGTTCTACAAAGAAGGTAAGAAGATTGAGTGGCATCTATCAAAGGAGTACAAATCAAGCACATGAAGAAAATACAAGAGGTGAGACAGTGAATTTTTCTTTACTTATCAACGCTGATTTTGAACCATCATGTTTTGAAGATGCATGTATTAATGAGGTTTGGATGCAAGCAATGCAAGAAGAGATGGATTCTATTCACATGAATGACACTTGGGAACTTACAAAGCTTCCACATGACAAGAAGAATATTGGCACCAAATGGGTCTACAAAACTAAGTATAATAGTGATGAAAGGCATAAGGCAAGATTAGTTGCTAAAGGCTTCACACAAAAGTATGGCATTGATTATGAAGAGACATTTGCACCAGTAGCAAGATAAGAGACTATTAGAATGTTGATTTCATTAGCAACTCAAAATAATTGGAGCATCCATCATATGGATGTAAAAAGTGTCTTCTTGAATGGGTACTTAGAACAAGAAGTATATGTGGAGCAGCCACAAAGTTTTGAAGTGCAAGGAAAAGAAAATCATGTCTACAAGTTGAAGAAGGCTTTGTATGGCCTCAAGAAAGCACCAAGAGCTTGGTATGCGAGGATTGATGGATATTTTTAGGAGAATGGCTTTCAAAAAAGTAATAGTGAACCTACTCTTTACTACAAACAAGAAGGTAATGATATTCTTATTGTAAGTTTGTATGTTGATGACTTGTTGTATAAGGGTAGTAGTTCTAAGATGAAGGATGAATTCAAAGTTGCTATGATGAATGAAAATGAGATGAAAGATTTAGGTCTCATGAAATATTTTCTAGGAATGGAGGTTTATCAAAATGAGAATAAAATTTTCATCTGTCAAACAAAGTATGCCAAAGATATGTTGAAGAAATTTGATATGGGTGATTGTAAACCAGTCCCCACTCCAATTGCTCATGGAGTTGTGTTGTGTAGAGATGATGGTGTTGAAACAAATGATGAGACAACTTATAGGAGCATTGCTAAGATGAAAGATGAATTCAAAGTTGCTATGATGAATGAATTTGAGATGAAAGATTTAGGTCTCATGAAATATTTTCTAGGAATGGAGGTTTATCAAAATGAGAATAAAATTTTCATCTATCAAATAAAGTATGCCAAAGATATGTTGAAGAAATTTGATATGGTTGATTGTAAACCAGTCCCCACTCCAATTTCTCATGGAGTTGTGTTGTGTAGAGATGATGGTGTTGAAACAAATGATGAGACAACTTATAGGAGCATTGTTGAAAGTTTGATGTTTTTAACTCACACAAGCCCTGATATTGCTTATTCAATTTCACTTGTTTCAAAGTACATAACAGAGCCATTTGAAATACATATGAAGGTAGCCAAGAGAATTTTGAGATATGTGGGAGGCACTCTAGATTTTGGTATTCATTACTACACTTCTAAAAGGTTCAATCTTGTTGGTTTTAGTGATTCTGATTGGGGAGGTAGTTTGGATGACCGAAAGTCTACATCTAATAATTGTTTTTCTTTTAAATCTAGTTTGATTACTTGGAGCTCAAAGAAACAAAGTATAGTTGTCCTTTTTTCTACAAAAGTAGAGTATGTTGCAGTCGCCTCAGTAGGTACACAAGCATTATGGCTTAGAAAACTTGAATAAATTAGAGAGATACAAATCTATCCCATAGTGATTTTTTGTGACAACATAGTGCCATCAAATTGGTCAAGAATTCATTCCATCACAATAGGACAAAACATTTTGATTTAAAGCAACATTTTATCTGAGATTTAGTGCAGAAGAAGGCAGTAGAATTGAAATACATCAACACTAAAGAATAGTTGGCAGATATCTTCATAAAAGTAGTTGCAAAGGATCAGTTTTTGGCACTCAGAGATCAGATTGTGAGCCCTCTCAGCATCAAGGGGGAGAATGTTGATAACTGATGTTGCACAATCAGTTCTACAATATTATCTTCATGCATAGATTTTAAGTTTATTTTTTCAGAATAAATTACATGATTGGCTTTTGCCCCATGCGTTGTTTTTCCAGCCATTAATAGTTATAGTTTGTTTTTAGTTTTTTGCTTCAGTTGTTAAACTTGAGTTTCAACGTTTTGCTGCCAGTGCAGTGAATTATGCATGAACAATGCAAGTTAGTTATTTAGTTTTTTTAAAGCTATTTTAAGATGCTACGATCTGTGCAGCAATGTAGTTTTTTTATAAATGCATCATCACTAAAGACATTTACAAAACTATGCGCTGTCCTTTTTTCTAAGTTAATTCTTTCTGTTATTATTAATTGGTTTATCAGCTGGTTGGGCCTGGATAAAATTTACAGGAAGCAGAAGGTGATAGAACCCGAGGTGAGTTGTTCATCATTAGATGAAAAGCCTAAGAAGATGCCATAGAGTTATGTTTGAGCTATAAGTTCAGCGCAAAGAGTAAAACTATTTTGATCACCTATACGTTGTTGATCTTAATTAGAAAAGAAAATAGGTTAGAATTTCCAACTCAAGGAAATGGAAGAAGCTCTACCATGCAAAATCAAGGAATAAATGTCACATTTACAAGACAAACAAAAGTTGTTGATCTTAATTGTACAACATATAAGTCCATTTTAAGGAATTGCACAAGTGGAAATGCTAATTAGAAGAGAAAATCGGCTAGAATTTCTAACTCAAGGAAATGGAAGAACCTTTACCATGCAAAATCAAACCTTTACCATGCAAAATCAAGGAATAAATGTCAGATTTACAAAACAAACAAAAGTTGTTGATTTTAATTGTGCAACATGAATTGCACAAATGAAAATGCTAATTAGAAGAGAAAATAGGCTAGAATTTCCAACTCAAGGAAATGGAAGAAGCTCTACCGTGCAAAATCAAAGAATAAATGTCAGATTTACAAGACAAACAAAAGTTGTTGATCTTAGTGCGGATCCACAACCACATAGAACAAGAAGTTCAGTTGTTCCAGAAGATCTGCGTGCAGATACATCGGTGAGTTTGGAATTTCAAACAAAAGAACTCGTAAAGATGTTCAAGGAATAGAGGAATCATCTGAGCAAAAGATACAACTACTGTGGAAATGTCGAGTGGGACAATAGACGTACAACCAAATTTGGAAAGGGTCAACCCAGAGTTAGCGAGAGAGACTCAGATGGAAAATGGAGAAGGTGGATCTAAGGAAGAAGAAGATAATATGAAAGAAAGAAAATCAAGAAGAAGAGCTAAGAACATGTCAAGGGAAGAGAGAGAAAAAACAACACAGGGATTGGAAGTGTTGTTGGAAAGCCAAAGAACACATTCTATAGTGCATGTAGAGTGTGAAACAAAATGAACCAAGTCAGCAATCTCAAGAGGAATGATAAGGCACAAGAATATGTCAGAGGTTATGCGTAATCAATTGTTGACCATTTTATATTAGTACGGATACAATCTGTTGATCAATATTCCAGTAAAGGCGTTAATACCACTCGAGGAAATGGATTCTGATGATTCGAGTAAAATCTTTTAAGTGGAAATTAAGGTATATGATATGCAAAGATTGATAATATAGCAGGTTACGTTAGAATTGACGATCTGCAGAGATTAACTACAAACAAATCTCAAGAGGATTGATAAGTCCAAAGAAGGAACACAGATATACAGAACCGTCACATGCAATGTGTCGAGATAATGATAGTGTAGATCATCAGGGATCAATCAAGTTTGGAAAGAACAGACGGGCAAATTTATCTAACATTCATAATTTTTTTGAATTTAGTTTGGGAATCAATCATTTTTGAATATTTAATATTTTTGAATATAAATTTTGTGATTCATAAAGAATATGGATCACAAAAATTTATGAGTGCTAATTAAATTCAGGGATTCCATAAAAATCTAGAGTGACAGGTGAAGTCTAGTTGATAAAGGAGGGGCACATGGATCTGATCAAGTAATAGTTGGAAGAGGGAGAGGGCGTCCAAGAAATTTATAAATAAACCCCTTGACCCCTCATTTAAGAGACTTGGAAATTTTACACATTTGCAGATAGATTCAAAGCTTTTAGATGGAGAAACAAGCTAGGGTTTAGCGCCACTTGGAGAGATAGTCATGAGAATTTGTATGAATGCATATCATCTTCTAATGGCAATCAATGTAATCTGGTATGAATGTATGTTTTGTGATGAACTAATAATGATAGTGAATACGGAATCTTTTATGAGTATATATTATTAGGTTATATTATGTTTGCAATGTACTTGGTTTTATTATGTATGATATTCATATATGTGTTTTTTTTTTAATATTTTGTTTTGATAATAGAGTTTTTGATGATTTTTTATTCCATTTTTGGTGAGAATTTATATATTTGAGTTAAGTAGTATGTTGGGTAGAGATTATTCTATTTATTGTGCATTAGTTTAGTCTATGAAAGAATGTATGAGGAAAAATAAAAATCACAACAAGATTCATGATCATAATCAAGTTCTTCATATTAATGTATATTATTAATTTGAAAGTTATTCACAATTTTATCATTTAAGAAAGAAGTACATGTATTTTTTAAAGACATTATTTTATTATTTATAATAGAAAGTACAGTTCTAAGAAAAATATTAGATATATTTTCATATTTCATTATTTTTTCGAAGTTTGATTTATAATTAACTAATAGAATTTAAATAAAATACGTAAGTTCTTTCCAGTGGGATTCATAGATAAAATCAAATTAAATAGCATGAATCGCAATCAAATAGAGAACATCGATAAAGTTAAATTAAATAGCATGAATTGTAATTAAATAGGGAACATCACATCATACTAGCACACTTAAGGGTTAAAACAATTTTTCAAAAATAAGGTTAAGCCTGGGATCAAGAAAATTAAAAAAAAATGAAGCTAGGACTATTTGATCTCAGAGTATCCAATGAAATGAACCCTAAAAACATTACATATATTTATATTTGTTCCAAGATTAAGATAAATCTTGCCCTATAAAAAGTGTAAGACAGCATAGGTTGAAATAAAGTAAAATGAGTTTTAAATGGACTATAACTACATTGTGACACAAATACCTAGTTAACATAAATTAGGATAAATAAAACATAATTTACATAAAGATAAATAAAATCTTAATTAATTATTTTAATTATAGAAATAGGTCAACACACAAGGTTTAGAGGTATTTTTGAATATTACAAGCCCTAATGACAAGCATTAAGATCATAACAAAGAAATGTGTGCCCAACAATGACAATAAATTTGCCTAAAAAAAAGACAGTGATTAGTGTTGAATGTATAGAGAATGAATATCATTTATGGAAGGTACATGGTGTGAGTGGAATTCTTAATAGATGAAAGACAAGCCAAAAATGATTTGATGACTTTGATCCTCTTGTATGGGTCTTCAATTTTTTTCTTTTGTTTTTCATGCTTTAATACATGTAATATGTAAAATAATTTTTTTTCTACTTATCCTACATTAGCAACAAAATATGAATCTTTAAGAAAATCATAAATATTTTTGAGATTATGTTATGGCTTAGTCGGGTTTTAAGCACCGTTTAATTATTAGAACTATATAAAATAAACAATTTTGTAAATATTAAAATGCATTATTAAAAAAAAAATTAAGGACACAAAATCTTAAATTATGTATCAAAAGTGTTTCACGAGAAATATTAGACACTAAATTATAAAACCAAAAATTATGTCTTGAATATTTGTGAGTGCTTAATTGATTCTTGTGAATGATAAATAGATAGGATTTCTAAATAAACTACAAAATATATATATATATATATATATATATATATATATATATATATATAAATTAAAATTAAAATCCTATCGATACTCAAACCAAAATAAAATGATTAAAAATATATATATGAAACATGAAAGAAACACACATACAACCAAAATGTGCTACAAAAGAGGACCAAGAAATAAGAGCATCACTCAAGTTCATGGCATAGAACTTGAAGTTGTGGTTAAGATAGGATATAAAAAGACAAATTCGAAGGCGTTGATAAACATAGGGGCGTCATTCAGGGTCATGGGACAAAGCTCAAAGTCATGAAAATGGAAGAGAAAGAATAGGACAATTGAAGGTTGCTGAAAGTAAAAAACGAAGACCATAAAATATCGACAAACGCGTTAATAACTTCTATACAATTAGCTTGGGTCCATTTTTAGTTTTCTACATCATCTAATTAATAATCGACATGTACACATGATTGGGAATATAAATCATCCTTGCACTCCATCGGCAACAAGGAGCGGTTGCGTCTGCTCACTCAAACGTTTCAAAAACCGAATAACAGGCCAAATGTGATATATATTATCTAAGCCATTACATTTTTATATATCATAGTCTTTTAAAACCATGATGATAGAGCTAGTGGAAGATGGTACTGATGCCACACCAGACATACACAATCCTGAAACACCTGCTACTACAGCTTTCGCAAACAAGTTTCTCCTCCCACCCATTGCAAAAGGCAAAAAAAGAACAGTAGTCCTAGACATGGACAACACCCTTATCAATGCAACCATTGACAACCCCCCACACTATGATTTCATTGTCTCTGTCTAACATCAGATGGAAAAACAATCCCTTGCTACGTACGAAAAAGACCTGCAGTAGACACGCTATTAGAAGAGCTGAAAAAGAAAAACTATGAAGTAATAATTTTCACAGCAGCGGCAGAAAATTATGCAAGCCAAGTCTTAGACAAATTAGACGCTCGGTATGCCATAGACCATCGTTTGTATGGTGATTCATGCACTCGTCTGTCAAGAGGAAGTTTCAAAGACCTTGCTAAGCTTGGGAGGGATCGGAAGAACGTTTTTATGGTTGATGATAATCCTAAAAGCTTTCTGAAACAGCCAGAAAAATGCATATCTTATAAAACCTTTCAATGGTGAACTTCATGACACAGAGCTTCTGAGAGTTATAGATTTTTGTACCAAGGCACTTAAATTTAAGGATGTTAGACATGCCTTAAAATCACATTTTCTTGAGAAGCCTTCAAATGGTATGTACTCAGATGAGATTATAGAAGAAGAAGAAAAAGGAATTAGGGAAACAGCAAGTAAAAGACTTAGTTTGCATGAGTTGTAATCCCTAGATTTTGATTATGCAACAAACCCTATTTTAGTAGAGTCTTCATCATATAGAAAATAAGGGCTTTTAGAATAAGTAAGATATATAAAAGTTGAAACTAATTTAGATTAAAAAAATTAAAGACTAAATGAATAATTCAAAAATGGATATTTTCATTTATGCATGAATCTTATAAGGACTTCAAATTAGTGAAATATCATACATATATTACTTATAATTAGAAAATAATAAATAAATGTTCTAAAATTTGAATCTATGAATTTAGTTAACATGAATGAAATTTATTCTTTTAGTTTTAAGATGGAGGATGAATTTATGAAAAACACATTTAATAGAAAGGAATTATGTAAATAAATAATAATATTTTTAATATAGAATAATGTTATTTTGAAAATATGTATATTATAATTAAGTTTTTTCATATGATGTAATCAATATAATCATAGGATTAATTTACTTCAAACATAGAAAACAAGTAGTAAAAAAAATTGATGCATGATCAGAAAAGTGTAATATCAATAATTATAGATGTTTTATGTTGATATAATATATAAACAATGCAGATATATATATATTATAATTAAGTTGTCCCACATGAATTTATCGTATAATCAATATAGGATTAATTTGCGTATAATATATAAATAATATAACATTAATAGTATAATATATAGTGATGTCAATCCCAATTATAGAATTTTATCTAGATTATGTGTATCACATAGATCATAATAATATACTAAACTATATAAAATTATTTATGATATGGATAATGAAGAAATAACCAATCTTAAGATATGATCAAAAAATATTATACTTTATAAAACGTAAAACATAAGGAATTAAAAATAAAACAAATCATTTTAAAAAAAAAAGTGACATTTTTTTTTAATATAAAAAAAAAAACAAAGAATTAAAAAGAAAAAACTAACCATCAAAGTTGAATGGAAAAGATAAAAATTTACAAAAGTTGAAAAAATTAATTGTAAAAAAATGACCAATCATAACATTAAAAAATAATAATATAAGTAATAAAACATATACTAACATAATAAAAGATGAGATCTAAATATAAAACTAATACAAATGAATAATATTAATTACATTCTTCAAATATTTTATGCTGAATCCAATATTTTATATAATATGGTTTTAAGAAGTTTTAAGAAAGCTTAATTTTTACTATTTTACTAGATTAGATTTGAGGCTTCACGAATCTCTTTCTATTTTTTGATTTTTCACATTAATGATTGGAAAATTACATTTACTGAAATTTTAATTGGGTATTTAAACTTGAAATTTGTAAAGATAATTATGTGTATTTTTGTATGTATTAATAGTTAATAGGGGTTTTATGTACTGTATACTCATAATAAATTTCAACGATGTGTAATATCAAAAATAATTTTTAAATACATACAATAAATTTTTAAGTAAAAAATTAGTATAATTTAATATATCGTTAGAATTTCAATATTACAATAAATATTTTTCAAATAATTGATTTTTTTATTTTAAATAATCATAAATTTTTAATAAATCATTAAAAAATAAAAACTATGTGAAAAAAAAAAGTAACAAAAAAAATAATTGATTATGAGAACTTTTTCTCCACCTAAAAATTGGCATACCATTCGTATGGTTATTGTTTTGGCAACCGAAACAAATAGGTGGAAATTACATCAAATGAATTTGATAAGTGCATGTTTAATGGTTATTTTTAGAAATAAATATATATGAGACAATTATAAGGTTTTGAGATTATTAATGTTAAACATAAAGTGTATTAATTATTCAAACATTTTATAAGTTAAAAAGTATCAATTCTTTTTAAAAATAAATATATATGACACAATTATAAGGTTTTGAGATTGTTGTTGTTGAACACAAAGTAAAAATAAATATATATGACATGATTATAAGGTTTTGAGATTGTTAGTGTTGAATATAAAGTGTGTCAATTATTCAAACATTCTATATACTTAAAAAAGCAAATGATGGATTCTTATGATACTTCATATATTCAAGTATAAGGAAATAAATCAATGGTTTTTGTTTTTTTATGTTAATTTATTTTTTATAATAAATTATGAAAATAATATGAGGGTTATAAATAATAAATCAAAAGAAGTGTTTGTATTAAAGTAAGGTTATTTATTTATTATAGATTTATTCATTTAGAGTTTTTATATTTTTATGGAAAAGTTTATTTAGATGTATAGGTTGATTAAATAATTAGAAATTAACTTCCTTGATTAACTATTTCAAGTATGGCAGTTATTCCTCTATTCTTAGTTTTATTGACTACTTTTTGTAGAGGAGTTATTATTTTATATCAGGATTTGTTAACCATTGTTTATGGAGGAGTTACTTAGCACTTTCTTATTTGTATTTTTCTCATTTATGAGCTTTATTAATACAAGTTTGGTTTTGGCTCTACTTTTTTAGTGTAATATTTTAGCATTGTATATTTTATTTGCTTTCAGATACTTTGTGTTGTACACTTGCTTGGATCGTGTGTTCACTTTATTCATACATTCGACTTATCCAAATGTTGGACTCAAGCTCGATATGGTATCAGAGCCCCCCTAATAATCATGTATCTTTTTCATTGTTAATCTTTTTTTTAAATCTTCAATTTTATTGTATTGGCTTTGTTTTAGATTGCCAAGATTTATATGAGGGTTTTGGTTTTAGACTAGATCTTCTTTGGTTTGTATTGGTTTGGATAATTTCATCCACGGGTTAGTCATTTGGCAAACACAAAAAGGCAACTAGGGTTGCATGCAAGGAGTCACGACTTCCACTAAAGTAACTCTATTTTCCAAACATCTTTAGCCTATGCACTTTTTTTTTGAGTGGTATTCAAAACCACCTTGTCACCACCTGGTCCTTGAGTCATAAGGCCTACAAAGGAAAGTGTTTGACTTGCTTAGTTTGCCTTTTGACCTACATATGCATCTTCTTCCCCTGACCTTCCTCTAGTCCACTTTGTCCATTGGCATCATCTGCTTCTATGGTAGACTGATCACGGCTTACATACAATGAGTCACAAGCTTCTTGGCTAGTTCATAACCTTTTCAACTCTGTTTGCCCCACTAGCAAGCTGTCCACCTTCCAACTAGGAGATTAGTTGAAATGGATAGAGAAACATTTAATAATGTACTAAGTGTTCCATCACTTTCAACTAATATCCTATCAATGTACAAAATCACTCACATTAGTAATGACATGAGGGTAGATTTTTCACTAAATTCAGTCATAATCAGAGAGTTGCACAATGATTCTATAGTAGTAGTGGGTAGGGAAGATCACCAAGCTAAGTTATAGACATTCTCACATTTTGAACTTGATTCTTCTCCAACTACATTGTTAACTCTTTTAGATGGAGTTAGAAAACTTTGGCATCACTAGTTTAGCCACCTCAATTATTGTTGCATAGAAAAACTTAGTAAGAATGTTACGGTCACAAACTTACCTAGAGTCCATTTCTCTAAGGGTCTTTGTGAGGGTTGCACCCTTAAAAAGCATCTCAAAGAGAATTTTGACAAAGGTAAAGCTTTGAGGGCTTCACAGGCATTGAAGTTAGTACACAATGATGTATTTGGGTCTTTTCCCAGTCTTTCTTTTACAAGGGCTAAGTATGTCCTTACCTTCATTGATGATTTATCGAGATACACATGGGTTCACTTCTTTAGATAGAAATATGAATTTTTCAACATATTTTGAGACTTTAAAGTTCTTGCAAAGAAACAATCTGAGAAATGCATCAAGGTTCTTCAAATTAATAATGGGGGTGAGTATGTCAACAATAGGTTGAGTAGTTTTGGACAATATAAAGGATCAATTTATAGTAAATAGTTCCTTATAGTCCTCAACATAATAGAGTCTTAAAATGAAAGAACATGTCCTTAAAAGAGATGGCTACCTGTATGATTCAATCTAAGTCATTGGCACCTAAGTATTGGGTTGAATCCATTAATTTTGCCTACTATATTTAGAATAGGGTTCCTCACAAAGCTTGAAGATGTATAACTCCTTTTAAATCTTGAAAGAACAAGAAATCCATAGTTGATAACTTTAGGGTTTTCTAATCTCCAACTATGGCATGCATACTGAAGAAGAAACACAAGGCTATATAAACTCAAATTAAGCCTTGCATCTTTGTAGGTTATCCAAATGGTGTTAATGGGTAATGCCTTCTTCATCTGACCACACATGAGTTGTTTATTGAGAGAAGTGTTCACTTTTAAGAGAGTCCCACAAAATCAACACTTGACACTTCTCCTACTTCATTGGACTCACTTGGATTCAATTCAGATGATTCAGATCATCTTGATCACATTCCATAGGTTGAGTATTGTTCTTCTAGTTCTACTAGTGAGAGTAGTGATAGTAACTCATCTTCATCCACATCTTGCCACACTTCAAAGGATGATATTTTTATACCTAGCTCATCCACTTTTGGTCCTATTTGGGGTAGACAAACACTACAAAGTGTAGGTATATGGGTTAGGGATCCTTCAAATGATAGGAAAACACCTTCATATTTTCATAGTGGTCCACATGCTTTTTATGCATTTACCTTAGATCTGAAGGCTTTTTGGGTGGCATCGAGTATTCCTAAGTGGGATTTTACCAGGCATGAGGAGTATAACTTCTTTATTAGAAATCACACTTAGGACTTGACACTTCTTCCTAAGATAATAAAGATGGTTTGATGAAGATGGATATATCAAACTAATTATGCAGTAGATGGGTTTGTTGACAAGTTCAAGGCATGGTTGATTTCAAAATATTTCTCACAGGCCCTTAACATCAACTACATAGAGACATTTACACTAGTTTCCAAAATGAACTCCATTAGACTCACACTTGTTATTGTCATAGCCAAACATTGGGATGTTCATTAGATAGATGTGAATATTTCCCTTCATAGTGATCTTGACAAGGATATTTACATGGAGCAGCCTTTGAACTTTATTGAATATTCCTCCCTCGTATGCAAAATTTGAAAATATATCTATGGCCTCGAACAAGACCCTCAAGCTTGGTATGCCAATATGGACTCCTTCCTTCTTTCAGTAAGATTCACTAGATGTGATTCAGGTCTGAACGTCTATCTCTTAAGGTAGGATGATTCTCTCTTAATTCTAGTTCTTTATGTTGATCTTTTTATCACTAGTAGCTCTTATTCATCTATTGCAATGGTGAAAATAGCTCTTCAAGATAGACTTTCCATGATAGACTTGGGTTTGTTACACTACTTCTTTGGGTTTCATATTTCTCGGTCTAACTCAAGGATTACTCTTGCACATCTTAACTATGTTCTCGATCTATGATGAACTCCAAAAATGACTCATTATATCCATAAAATAACATCCTTTTTCCTTGCATAAAAAATAGATCTAAGTGTAGTTTCTGAACTTGTCAATTTATTTAGAATAAAATAAAAAGTATATATCATGGTTATTTCTTTAGAATTTATTGTTATCTCTTTGTTAATTATTTCTATTAATTATCAAGAAAATGATGTCAATATATGCATATACAGTCCATATTAAGTTATAAAATATTTTGAGTATGAAGAGTAACCATTCATGAACAATGTTGGAGTAGTTTTGGAGTCTTCTACAGTAGTTCTTAAAGAAGATCTAGCATTTTGGTCAAGCTATGGACTTCCACAGGAAAGCTATGGACTTCCACAGGCAAGCTATGGACTTCCAAAGGTGAGCTACAAACTTCCACATGCTTGCTAAGACTTCCACAAGCAAGTTACAGACTTCATCAGGGTTGTTATAGACTTCATCAGGCTTGTTACAAACTTCATCAGGATTGTTATGGACCTTGACAGGCTTGCTATGGACTTTGACAGACATGCTAAGACTGTGATAGAACTACTATAGACTCATTTGAAAAGTATTTCTAAGATATTATAATTATTTTTGGTTCATTTTGCGATGATCAAGATCATTTCCAGCTATCACAAGAATGTTTTTTATTTAGAGTCTTTTTATATATATATTTTTATATATAAATTTTCTATTTATAGATTGTATCTAAATATAGATTTATATAATTCTATTCCAATAAATAACTCTTTCCATATTTTGTGGAGATTAAGATAGACTAGAATATTTACGTTGTTACTCTTGAATAAGGTGTTGGTTGGAAGCATGAGATTATAAATTCAACCTCTCACATCCGAATGTAATCAATCAATATAATTTCTCTCTCCATTATTCTAAATAATCTATTATGAAAGTTTGTGACATAAAAGCTTGTGTTCTGAATAAAATCTTCTTTTAAAGAATGAGTTGGCCACTTATTCCAAAGAATATGGATCAATGTGTTTTTATTTATATCTTTATTTTATAATTATCATTTTGTTGTAAATTTTATTTTATTTCTTTAAGTTTGTAACCATTCTTTTTTATAGTTTTTTATGAACCTACAGGTGTTTTAATTAATTTATGTAAGAGTGATTTTTAATTTTTGCAAGTGTGGAGTGTGGTAGAAGGGATCGTTTGCTAAAGATCTCTTTCTCCTATTGCATATTACCTTTAGACACCAACATTTTATTGACATTATTAAATAAAGGGGATTGACGACCCTCATCAATCTACTTGCTCAATTTTATACAGATGATTGTAAGCCAAATATGACTCCCTTTCTATATGGAATCAAACTTGAGGTAAATTGTACTTCACCTTTGGTTGATGCTACCCTGTATCGATAACTTGTGGATAACCTTATATACTTGACATATACCAAACCTGACATATCATATGTAGTGGGCCTAGTTTCCAAATTCATGTAGGAACCCCATGAGCTACATTGTAAATCAGCTAAGAGGATCTTGCACTACTTTCATGGCACACATAGATTTGAGATTCACTACAGAACTAGCACTGACATCAACTTGATTGGTTATACTGACTCAAATTAGGTTGGCAATATTTAGAATCATAATTCCACTTCAGGCTACAATTTCTCCATTGGTTCAGGTCTGATTAGTTGGTCAAAAAATAAGTAAAATGTTATTGCTTTATCATCTACTAAGGCAAAGTACATGGTTGCTATCAATGATGCCACTAAGGCCATCTGGTGTCAAAGGATTCTAATATTTTGCAAGGTTATTTTATATAATAAGGTAATCATGAGTAAGTATATTAGGTGAATAAAGTTGGCTAATATAATAAATGAGTAGATGGATAAAGAAAAAGTGTACAAAAAAGCCAAATGTGTATGAAATGTGCAAGTATGTCAAAGTGTGACAAATTTGATATTGCCAAAATATCTAATACTAAATTTAGGTGTTTAAAACTCTATTTAGTCCATTATAAATTCTTTCTTGTAGTATTTCATCCACTAACTAATATGTTTCTAATGCCATGAAAGATATAAGAACTTTATGCACTTAGAAGAAACCTCATTTAAACTATTGTCATTCCTTAAACCAGAGATGCATAATTCTTCTCCTTAAACACTTGTGTATGACCTTCAACAACACACCTAATAAAATATCTAACATTATATCCATGTATCATTGTAGTACATGAGATCGCACCTCCTTGAAATATTTTATAAAATAGTCTACATGTGTGTATGCTTCCACATTTTGGATATAAGTTGACTAAAGAACTTGCAACTATAACATTTGATCAAAATCAAATTTTAATTATTTTATTTATGCCCACATATTTCTTCAAATATCCGTTTTTAGCACACGTTGGAAGGATAATGGGTCTACCAACTGTATTTGCTTAAAATTTTACAAGCCCTTTTCAACAAACCCATATTGTACATTTCTTGCAATTAATGTCATCCATGGATCACCTTTTTTTGATGCATTTGAACATTTTTATAGCCATGAAATTTCTTAAATGCTTTGAATCATGCTAGTGCCGTAAAATTTCTCCTGGAAAAGTCTACTTTGATCCTGTTCTCTATTTGGTTTGGTGTAGTCTTTGGTTAAACTGCCTCATGTGAAACTAATAAAAGGGAAAGGAAAGTTGGTCATATGTAATTGAATATAATTTTTTTGCTTTAAACTTATGTTGTTTGACATAAAAATTTAATTATTTCTTTGGACATGGTCTACAGATAACTAATGCCTTGGAATTTATAATATATTTTAATTCTCGCTAATCATGACCATGGGTAAAAAATGGCGTGGGATTGGATAGTGGGTTGGAAAATTTAACATAAGTATTGTACAAATTGCATTAAATATATATAGTTTAATGCAGTCCTCAAGACAAAATCTGCAAGCTATATAATTTAATGCAGACCTTGTTAGCTTGTGTGGCAGTCCTTAAGACCAACATACCGATGTGGTAGTTCGTAACATATTACATAATTTTTTTATGCTTAAGATGCAAGCTATTATGAACTCCAACCATTTGTTCTATTTTCTAGGGTTTTGCTTTAGACAAAATATGTTTCTATTTACTTTCATGTTTTCATTTATCCTTACATGTTCTCTTGAATGATAATATAAATTACATTTAAGGAAGAAAGACGAATGAGAAATTGAATGTATGCCAACTCCAAGTTTTACCAAAGCAAAAAAAAATCAAATGAAAAAACATATATTTAAAAATTAAATTATATTATGGTGAACATTGTTTCAAGATTCCCAATTTAAACCATATTATTTTATGTGTTAAAACTTTGTAAAGTAGTGTAGATCATTTGAAGGTCACTACAGAAGAAACTTGATCAAAGAAATTTATTTCAATTCATAAAACTTTATACAAATATTCAAAAAGATAAATTAGTATAGAATTTTTTTGAGAAATTTTTCTAAAATGAATGTATTGATTATTTGTTTTAATCTAATCATTGAGAATAATAAGTGAAATGTAATTTTGGATTTTTTTTTTCTCTAAATAGTGTGTAGAGCCTTCTTTACAATCAATAATTAGAGGCCTCTCTACTGTTTTATTTTTGTAAATGTTTCATGTGACCATTTTGTCAAAAAATCTAGGTAATCCGTAGATAAAGACCCATAAAATTTAAAGATAAACATATTTACTTATCAATTTTTATCTGATTTATAAAATAAAATAAGGAAAATATGCCAAATCTATAGACAATCAATTTTTTCTCTTAAGAGTGGAGGTTATTGTGACCAACATGCCCCATTTGTTTTTAAGAAATAAGGACCCTCACTTATTTGCGCTGAGATATAGATATATGAATGAAATCAAAAGGTATAATAAGAGAACTCAAATTTTCTTTCAAAATAGGTCTCATGAAGTTTTTCACAGTGTAATTAAGACCTCATTTAGTCATAACAAAATTTTAAATTATTTTAATATTCCTATGTTTTTATGCACCATCATGGGTTTCTCATTTAATATTAAATTACCTCCTTCGTATTGATTTTTGTATAACATTCACATATTAAATTTACTGGAAATCCTTATGAATGAACCCAATCATACATTTACACCAAAATTTATATTTTTTACAACTCCACATAATTTCATTTTCTACTTTTAAGTTTCACTCTTAAAATTATGTGAGCCTCGAGATCATCTTAAAAGGACCTCATATTTTTTCTCAATTTGTACAAATTTTGGTTTATGATTCATGCATATTGTTTATCTAACAATGCAATCAAGATTTTGGTTGAGTATTATGGGTAAGTGAATTAGGCACAAGTCTTTATACACTATATTTCAAATTTCATGGATCCGCAAGTCTCACGAAGATCAACTTGGCCAAAAACAAATTCCATGACTCTATGGCTATTCACTAAGTGCCACATGTCTTCTTAAAAAATTATAACTTGATTATTTGATTATCCATTTTAATATTATAATGTGATTGTATTTTTTGAGTAACTTATGTTATATGGATTGTGTGTAGATAAATATGCAGAATCCAAATAATATAGGGTAAATTATGAAAACTCATGCATCCACAAACATCATAGCAAAGATTAAAGTATTTTAATAAATCTGGACACTTTATGAATCTGAATAAATCTGAGGAGGCCACTTGTATCATACCAATTTAACATGCCAAATAATCTAAATCATAGTGAATTTTACATTCTAAACACTCTATGAACCTGATCCAATTAGAAGACTAAAGGCGGTTGGCTCTTATTAATCACAATAAAGGCATCACAAATAAAATATCATAACATACCCAAATATATCACATGTTCATGTCAAGAGATTTAGAGAAGTGTAGGGTTCATAGTAGGTCACATTTCAATTAAGATAAAAGACAATTCATAAACAAGGGCGCCATGCACTAAGCCCCTGCAGGTTCAGAATAGAACTAGATGTTTAAGTGGGCATAAGTTATTAAAACAAATAATAGTTCATACACAATAAATTATACTAGCTATTTTAAAGTAAATAATAAGTAAAGAAATTATACACAACAAATTATACTAGCTTTAGCAATGACCATTGGCTTATTTGATAGCTTTACTCTTGTTTAACAAAACTAGATATTTGAATATGCACATAATTATGTATTTAAAGTCAGAATACAATATCATGATTGTGTTAATAGCATTAATGAAGTTGATGTAAAAGTTTGAATACATTTTGAAAAATAATTACAAAAATTGTAATTTGTTCAAAAAAGCCAAGGTTGTGGGTAAAATCATATGCAAAAACATTTGAAAAAAAAAATGTTGTATTTCTTAAGCAACACAAGAGTAAAAGTAGTAAAATAAAAAAACCATTTCGCTTAGCTTAGTGGAGTCCAATTCCAAGTATTTGAAATATCTACATGTATATTAGTATGTGCTTTCGACTATAACATTTTTGTCACAAAACTTTTATATATTTATTATTAATATATTATATTTTATAATATATTATTATATTATATAAAATTATATATTATATTATTATTATTATTATTTTAATAAAAATTACACTCAAATTTTTAATTTTTTATTAGCATTTAGTAAAAATTATCAATAATTTATTCTAAAAATATCTATTATATTAGATATTAAATATTATAAATTAAATAACTAAAGAAACAATGTTTTATATTTATGTATTAAAATAGCTCAATAGCATACTCATTTTAGTATCAAACTCTGTAAGTTCAAGTCCATACTCAAACTAGTGAAGTTCAACAAATCTACAAGAATACTTCAAAACTTTTATATTCCAGAATGCTTAACAAAATATGGACCTCACTAGTGACATGTGAAGAGCTTATAGAATGAGGTTGTGACATAAAAAAGAAGCCAACCATTACATTTATCATGTGCATATTCATGTTTAGATTCTATGAAGACCCTATTTATTAGATCTAGGGAGATATACTCAAAAAAGATATCTAAGAATGAAGACATCCCTCAGATATATTTATGTTTTTGTCATGGCCTTAATATGGGATATAATTTAAGTAAACCCTGCCAACTTCAATCAATGTAAATAATGTTGAACTCCCTCATGGTTTAAGCATAATCACACAAACACTTAAGTATGAAAGGGAAAATCTTGAACAAGGTAAGAAATTGAAGATACAGAGTTAACAACCCGATTCAAACTCTACCAATTGAATTAATCTCTATATTATCAACAAATTGTATAATTAAACCAGATGACATTTTCCACTTGGCTTTTGCAGCTTCAATCAGTGAATTGACAAAGGAACTAGGAATCATATACCCAAAGACAAAATGCCATAAAAAGTAAAGATTAAAGTAAAAGTTATTTTTTTTGTCAAAGCCTAGCCAACACACAAAATTGATGTATAAAACCCACCTTAACATAAATTTTGTTTAATATTATAATCTTTAGATTTTGACCTCGTAACCAAGATCAGAAGTAAACAAAGGCTTGCCAATTCTTTTAGAATACAAATTTAGAATTTTATTAAAATATCCACATGGTTGAGACCACAGATGAGTAGAATATGTGCTTTCTTATACAGGGGCATCCTATGCTTTGACAAGGATTAAAATCTTACTCTAAAATTAACATTCGATAGACACATTTTTCAAGGCACATTGTAATAAGAGAACTATTTCACCTACAAGCCGAACAAATCAAACCAATCTGTCTCATTCATTTGGAAAAGAATAAACAACCAAATAAAGTCAATAATAATGCAATCGAACTAAAGCAAGATAACAAGTATAGTTTGCCAACATATAAGTACTCACTACAAAATTAGCACAGCTAGGATACCCTGACATTCTACAATACTTTATAAATTGATTGCACATTAAATTATTCTTTCTTTTTAGTTTCATATATAAAGAAACGTATCTATTACTTGCATTTTTTAAGTTCTTTCGAATTGTTTTCTTCTTTATATATAAACACTGTTTATTTTTTATGTACTTTTGGAAGGACCCTACATCGAAGTCAAAAATATGTGATATCTTGATTAAATAGTAAATAGAATAAATGGAATTAGGGAACTCACAGATTTATTTGTTAATAGAATAAAGAACCCCGATTAAAAAAGTAATGATTCAATTGCATCCGAGACTCGAACTCTATTGAGGAGGTGGCAGCTCGCAGTTAGAAGGGACAGTTAGTAGAAAGACAAATGGAAGGCGGTGGTAAACATGTAGCACCATAGTTGATAGATGCTGGAACAACCTGCAGACACTTCTTGCCATTATACATGTAATGGATTGCATTTCCTTTGATGGCATTATAAAGTGTTATGTGATTTTCATTGCCTTGTTTGTGGTGGTGGCAGAGACTAAGCAGAAACAGAATCACTGCAACTTCATGGCGGTGCCCTACTACTTGTGAACCCAGCCCAATTACCTTTATTGTTGTTAATGGTGGTAGAAGATCAGTTGTGTATTACCTTTATTGTTGTTAATGGTGGCCTAAGTTTTTTTTTATTATTGTTTATTGTTTCACAGGTATAAGATTTCAAGAAAACAAGCATGGAAGCTTGCTACAGTACGTTGCAGCAACAATGCTCCAACGATTGAGAACTCAACAACACCCAGACCGATCCTATAGGTTTGTCTGATTTCTCCTTTGACAGATTGCAACCTATAGATCAAGACTGTAAGACCTGGTATAAAAAGGCATTTGGAAAATTTGTGGCCCGAGAAGCTATCCTGGATGAAGAGTATTGGGTGAGTTCTAAACTTCAAAAAATGTTGTTGCTTTATCTTGACAATCTAACATATTCAGCATATGACTATTTGGTTGATCAGTTATGGCTGGCCTTGTGTTCAATGGTAGACAGCAGCATGGTTGCACGTAAAGAGTTATTAATTGTAATGACCTATGAATTAATTTGAAAATTAAAGATAATAGCTTATGGGTTTCAACAACAGGCGGTCAAACTAAGTAGGCGCGAATGGATGTGCAGTGCATAAAGACATTAAATCTAGAAACATTCTTTCAGACAATAATTTTAATGTGTGATTTTTATATCAGGTCTCCCAAGGATAAGACTAGGACTGCGCAGCACTTGGCTAAGACCAAGCTTAGATTTCTCATGACATCTGTAAAGCCAAGTCCTTTTCAAGATAGGATTGTGCAGGAGGTCTTGATTATGATATTGAAGCCTATATTTGATTCTAGGTTTAGTCAGAAATCTTATGCTTTTAGGCCTGGGAGGAGTGCTCATACTATTCTGAGAGTCATCCGGATTAAATTTGGTAGGTATGCTTGGTTTGCATCAGAAGAGGCAGCCAAGGTTCCATTGTGGGGTCAATGTGGAGTGTTGAGCCCACTTCTTTAATGAAGCCTAGTCCATGTTGGGATTTGATCCAAAAATCTTGCTGTTGAAAACCCCTTCATACAAATCAAACCCAGACCCATCACTTTTTTTCTTAGAATCAGCTTGACAGTGTCCCATGATGGGTTGCATAAATCAGATCAAAAATCCTAAATAAAGTGAAAAATGTTGTTCAAGACTGTTATCAATCAATTATGGGTATGGGGAGATGATAATGAACTTATTAACCTACAAACTTGTCGCAATCATGATCACAGTATTGGGCAATCAATGCAAAATTAACATGGGTGATATGAAAAGTGCAAAATAGCAAGGGGAGTGCAGAGATATCTGTAAATCATTTTTTTATGGAAGGAAGATAACATATAAAATTAGATTATATATTCTCTATAGTGAATTTTTTAGCATCATATTTTTATTTTTAATTTTTGGTTTAAGTATTGCAACTTATTCTAGGTTCATTAGTAAACGATAATTTAATATTGTTTTGTCATTTCTTAATTATTTTTATTTTTCATACAAAATAGATTTTATCTTACCATTATTCTATTACTATCAGCTTACATCAACATATGCATCAATTTCAAAAACTAAGATTTGTTAAGGGTGACAGGGATTTGATCCACAACATTTCTATCAAACGATTCATGTGACCCAACCACACAATAATATAAAAATAAATAACCTTCTTGAGACAATGGCATCGATATGCAGACAATCGTAAGAAAGTTACTAGATTTTGCTCCTATATTGTTTAAGGACCTCTTGCAAAGCTCTATGCTGCCACGTATAAGCTCCACTCTTGAGCCAAGGTTTACAAGATAAAAATCCATGGACTTTAAAATGCACAAAACACCAGTTGTTGGTATTGCTATTACCTATAGAGTTTTGACAGTAACCTTGTTAAATCTCCTACGATGGCTCATTTTCTTCTCCAGCTTTCCTTTCTGCAATGTGTTGCAATTAACGCCACATCAAATAAAATGCCAAAAAAAGTAGGACAAATGATTTGACTGTGGTTCTTGAGCCCTGCACAACATGTCCATGACATCAGTTAAATTGATTGTTACAATCCAAAGTTGATTTGATCAAGAATCCATAACCATTAATCCATGTACCAACTGTACCTATCGATATTAAGGATCATTATTTATGGCTTGATTCATTTTTGGATTTAGAGAGTTAACTGCACATTTTTGCATTAAATTATTTTTTAAGTTAGGGGATAATTCATGCCAAAGTACAGACTTATCTGTAAAATTGGACATGCTCATTCAATATTTGTTGATGGTATCTAGGTGAGGGCACAATAAATAATAAATAAAAAAATCAACATTGAGGACCGCATGGAAAACAACTATGGATCTATTTTCATCTTCCCTACTATCTTCATACATGAATTTATTATGATGGATATTGTGCATGATGTCACTAGTCTACCTTATAATAACAATTAAAAGATCTGAGCCAATGACAATAAAGATAAATGAATTTTTTTTTAATTTTTGTTAACAAATGTGTAACTGAACTTTTGGAAAAACGCAATTTTTTTAATGCATGAAAAACAATGCATTTTGATTGGTCCAAAAAAAAATTAATTGAGGATTAAAGTAAATTGAAGGCTTTAGTATACCCTCCGAGACTAATAACACATATCCACATAATTGACAGTGAATGAGGTGCTACAAGGTACTACAAAAAGGCTCTATAAGATCCATGATATCTAGACATGTGAGATGGTTGAGATGACTTGTTTGACAATAAATACTTGGGGACACAAAATTCTAAAAATATAATAGGGATAGGAAAATGACAAATAATAAATAAAATGAAAGGCCACATTTGCAATTAATTTGGACAAAATGATGTGACAAAGTGAGCTACCAAGATTTGAAAAGCAAAATAATTGGATTAAGATTTGACATAAAAAAACTAACTTCATAGAGTGATCAAAATTGCTATAAGATATTCATAGTGAAAGAGTCAAAAGTTTCCAAGGATTTAGAGGCTATTATAGAGGGTGTAATATCCAAAATTATTTTAGAAGTATTTCTAGCATAGAATAATTATAATGCTCATAACATCTTCATTTGGTTATCCCCAAGAATTTGTAGATACAATTTTCTCTCCAGATGTCATGGAGCATAGACACTACAATGCCTCGTTTAACAAAGTAGAGGAGGCACACATAGTAAGTGATGATAAATGTGTTGCACATGATGAAATTAAATATATGGATGGTTTTTTGTCATTAAAAGACTCATTATACATCAATTCATAGCTAAACTAGAGGTGTTCCTTTACATGCATCTCTTTGTTGGGTTCTATTTTTAGGTTGGCGTGAAGCCTTTTCCTAATACGCTAGCACGTTGGTCCTATCATGTGAAGGTCGAGTCTCACACATTCACCTAAAACATGCAGCGAAAGACCGATTTCTGAAGACTTTGAAACATGACATGCATTTACTCATTTCTTATCAACCAAAAATCATACTATAGTTTCTCAACAGATTATATTACCATTACTAGCAAAATATAAAAGAAAAAAAATCATGGCTTCATTTACTTAACACATTTCAATATTCAACATAGTCCATTGCTCAAAATACCATATGATAAACATTGGATTCTTATTAAGCACTTATGGATTACAAAATGCTCTATATCCCTTCAATGGTTCACACCAAAATCCTCTCTTTTTGAATGTTTATAACAGGGGTTTTTATACTTATTTTGCCCTATCCAATTGTCAAGTTGCCAATCAAAAATAGACACATGGCACACAGACTCTCAACAAGTTGAGTGTCATGGCTCTTACAATTAGTTAATCATATAGAATCGGGCTTTTACACCTCTATATCCATGTTTTATGTTATACAATTATTTCTAAGTGTTTCATTCCTCGTGCGTTAAACAAAGCCTCCAATCGGTTGGGTCAAAGTGTCCTATTTGATTTATTCTTCAAATTATTCCCATGTTCCTCACGCTCCCCTAGTCTTCCACTTCTTATTTTGGATCCTCTATTCTCAAGTTCCTCATGACATGTTCTCTTGACTGGGTCTTCTTGCACTGGGTCATCTGTACCATTGTCCTTCCACATCCTTCAACTCTCACCTTGCTAGTCTCGCACTATGGTCCTCCCGCACTGTGGTTCTCCCATGTTGTGTCGGTACTTACATGAAAACAAACAATGGTCCCTCTACATTGATTGTCAAAATTAGAACAAATACTTGGTCAAAATTGAGGAGCCAACATCACCCCATACTAAGCTGTTAGTCTGTCTCGAACTAAGTTGTACTAGCATCCTCAAGGAATTCAAGCCCTTTCTACTTGATTTCTTTCCTCATCTCATCCCAATGGGATAAGGCATCGAGAACTTTAGTATTTATTTTAACAATGGCCTCCTTTACTGCTTTCAACTCCTCGAGTTGAATTGGAGTTCGATCTTCTTCATATGTTCCTCCAGGGCTAAGCTAGCTTCCTTTTAGATGTTCTTTAATTTGAAGACCTTCTTGTTAACCTATCCTCAAAGTGTGGCAAAACTAGAATTTATTTGTTGACAATGGTTATTAATAACATCTTCCATCATTTCCACTTCCTTGAATGCTTTCATGCACTTTTATTAATAGGGTTGCATTAGCCACTTGTTGCCTCAAGACTTCCTCGTCATTGAGTTGGGCCTCTATTATTTTATTTAGGTATGGCATGCATGCAAAAATACTATCCAAAATTGAGATAACCTCCATAACTCTTTCCAAAGCAATACAGTAGATATCTGCTATAGTGGTAAACTTCTCCAAAAGTTCCTTGGACTCATCTCTAGGTGCAGGTCACTCCTTATTCTTTTTGAGCAAAGGCTCAACTAATGTCTCTAATTTTCCTAGGGCATCCCTATCTAATGGTACACCATCTACCAATGTTGACTCTTCCTTAAAAATTATTTTTCAAAGGCTTAATACCTTTACCTTAGCCTCAGTGGTCTCTTGAAGTTGTTGCTTCAAAGAGGCCACTTCCTCAGCTAGTGCCTATTTTTTTAGCATACACTTTATTATACATTTCCACTACCTTGCCATGTTTTTTTGGGCTGTGCATGCATCTGACTCTGACAAAATATTTTAATGCATCACTCCCATGGTAAGTTTCAAAAATGTGGTGCTTGTCATTATTGGGGAGAGCTATTGTGGATCACATTTCATGAGGTTCGGTAGTCCTAAGGCATCTGGGCCAGAAAAATGTAATCCAATGGAACATCAAACTGAGGCTCTTCATTATACATCTCCAAAAAGAAGGATAATTGCCTCCTTATTTCTTGGGTAATGTCATTGGGGTGGAAATGCTTCTAAAGATAGAGGTTATACTCATCTATGCCAAACTAGTATCGTTCGTGTAAATTAGATGACACTCTCTATTCTAGTTCCCCCTCAATTGGCCCCTTCCCCTTTTATGGGTCTCATTCAAGTTCTCATTAGATTTTGATAACCATTCCATCCATTCAATCCCTCCAATATTCACTTGATGAATGATTGGGACCTCTCACATAGGGAATGAAGTCTTCTCTGGATCATATTCCAAATTGTGTATCTGCTATTGGGAGGGGTCCTTTTGGGGCACTTGTCTTAGAGGGTAATGAGGTGCTAACCCAGTGGTAGTCCTTGGAGAAGGTGGAGGTGAAGGTGGGGGAGTTGGATGAGGAGAAGGTCAAGGTGAAGGTGGGGTAGGTGAGTGGGAAGGAGTGTTATGAGGTGAAGGTGATCTAGGTGGTGAACTATGAGATGGAGATGGGGATGATGATGGTGAAGACAAAGGATGTGGTGATGGTGAAGTGTGAGGTGGTGGTTGTGGAGATGAATGAACTAGCATGGAGGGTTTCACCTCCACTATCCTCTACTACTTTTGGGGGCCCTATTGCCCACTTGTGTTGGTGCTTGGCTCGGATGGCCTCTTTTTCATTGGTACCTGGGGGATCCTCTCCTTGGGTTCCCTATCTTGAGGGTACTAGTTGGGGCTTAACATATATAATAGTTTATGTACCTATTGTTAAACTAGGATATTCTTGATCTTAATATAGGTCACGCTAGTTTCTCCCCTCTCTATATAGACCTTTTTACCAAGATACACAAACATTTTCCGAAGGGTGTGGCACTCTGCACCAATCCATTCTACTTGTATATTGATTGGTTGTGCATCATAGATTATATTTATGGAATTGATAAAGTAGCATGTAGAGAAGGCATATGGCATTTTAAGCCATGCTAAGAGCTCCCCTGAAGGATTCATCTAAATACATGCTAGGGAAAAGTGTTGCTTCATAGAAAATTTTGCTTGATCTTCTATTTGGGAGGGTAGATCCTTGGTAATGCACCATTCATTCTTGAAAGCTACCTTCATTCCATCAAACTAGGACTTCATCTTCAACTTGTATGTTGGAGTGATGTGTTGAGGGCAGGTGAAAGCTTTGTAGTGCTCAATAAGGGAAGTATGAGTGGGGGGATACACCCACTTCAGAGATCTTGAACTGTAGTCAGGCACGCTGATTTCATCAAAAACCAAATATAACAAGATTATCCCCCAAAGAAACCTGAAATTAGGCATTGTATGCACCTTCTCTACATCTTCATCTATCTTTTGGGCAAAGTACCGTGCTTAGTTGTACTATATTCCTTACACTACTTGGTTTGCTATGTGAAGGTGAGCCATATCCACCTCCTTCCATCGATTGATCCCTCTGTCCTTGATGTAAATGATCCATGTTGCAGCGTTTAGGGTGGGATCTTGTAGGTTTGTGATGTGCATTTCATGTCCCTGCTTTTGATACATAAGCACAGTGGTGTATGCTAGATTTCCTTTGTATCCACTAAGTCATCTAATACATTGACCCCTGAGCATTAGAGTCTTGTGACCTTGCTTACCCTCTCCACATTGATCTTCATGTTACACCCTACAAAGTGGATGTAATCCTCATGAATGTGTGAGAGGAGGAACTGAATTACCTCAATAGGCTTTTCTAAAATATGGTAGTTTGAAGAGTTGGAAAAGGCCAACTTTGTCTAGCTAGTTCTTGATGGTCAAGTCATAAACCACTTGGTTTCATGTGTTAGTGGTCTAGACTTGATAATCATTTTACAACTATACCTCATTTCCTAATTGGTGGTGGTTTTAGTCAAATATGATCATAGTTTCCACCTTAGAGACCCAATTTTCCATGCACAAGACTGACTCAGAATATTTCATTTCTTCTATGTAAATGGTTTGAGGGGGAGATGGTGGGGCAGTTTGTGATGAGGATGCATGTGCCTACTTTCAATTTTTCACCATTTTAGCTTCTTCTACACTCTCACTCTAAACTTTTGCATGCTTCTCTTGTCTTGGTGTCTCTTCTAGGTCTTCCAAAGGCTCCTCTCTTATATGGAACCACATTCCTCCGGTCACCTCTCTCTCTTTTGGTATGGTTGATAGTTTTTTAAGTCTTTATACCTTTTTCTTTAGCCACATTACCCTCCATGGTGCTCAAAGGTTAACCCTCAATCATCCCATATTCCTAAGTGGTGGCATTCAAACTTGCCTCAACTCTCAATCTTCACACTTCAACAATGGTAGAACCTGCAACCTACAATTTTTACAAAGAATGACCTCAACGCACTTTTGCATGCATTTGCTCTTAACAATCTTCCTCTACTTGGAAATCATCTTCATGTCTTTGATTATTTCTCAATCACTCTGTTCCATAATAAGATTGACTTCATCTTTGGTTCTCTAGTTTGTTAATCACTTGAATATTATAGCAAGGTAAAGTGTAGAATGGATTCGACTTGATTATTTATAGGTCCTCTGGCTAATCTACCTCATTAATTTCATTCCTTTCCTTGTCATTTCTAGCCATAAATACATATCTTCTAACAATCTTCATACTTTGGACCTTGCATCAAGCCTTTAGTGTTCTAATAAACTTGTCCCATCATTCCACTCACATGCTTGTTGTTATGACTACCCTTATTGCATTAAGTATCCATTCCTTCCCACACCTTTCTTGGAAGTGGATGAGAATTGTCCTATTTTTTTGGAGTAATGGAAACCAGCTATCACGTAAATGGTGGGAAACTAATTTATTAAATGACTCATGCATCATTAATCACTTACGTACCATGTATGATTTTTGCACCTCTTGAAACTTGTGTGCCCACATGTTGTCTTGTATTCATATGCATAATATCTTACCCCACACTAAAAGGGTTTGTGGTCCTCCATGAAAACATCTAAAGGACTAAAAAATTTAAAAAGTGAGTTACATGTCTCAAGGGCAATGCTTTTTATTGAAAACAAAAAATCCTAATCTAATGGCCTTAATCCTTATTTGAAAAATAACACTAACTTAAATAGAATCAAAATACAATCAAAACCAACTCCCATTATAGTATCTAGGGAGGAATTGACTATCTATGTGTTTTAGCTGGCATGCACCAATAGGTCAGATACTATGAATTATTAATGGTCCATCCCAATGAATGCAGATCTTCTTAGGGTGGCATGCAAACTTAGAGTCATAGATTATAGCTTTTATACCTAGGGTGAAGATTTTGTTTTTTAGATGGTGATCATGCCATGCTTTCTATTTTCATTTCTCAACATCTTGATTCCAGTGAGCAAGGAACTGAGCCTCATCTAATTTTGTGAGTTCATCGAGCTAAGATTTTGAAGATGCATCATCATCAAGGTTTCCTATATGCACTATCTGGAGAGATGGAACTAGGAATTCAACTGGCATGATTGCTTCCTTTCCATATACCAAGTTAAATGGTGTATTTTTGTTGAGGCATTTGTTTGTGGTCTGGTATGACCAAAGTACTATAGATACCCTGTCATCCCAATCAGTTCTACCAATATTGCAATTTTTTGTCAAAGTGGTACCAAGGATCTTATTAAAGGATTATGCTATTCCATTGTCCTATGGGTGATATGTTGTTGTCTTATGATGTATAATCATGAATTTAGCCAACAGGATTCGAATTATCTCATTCAAGAAGTGGGTTCCTCGATCACTAGTGAAACTTAGAGGACATCCAAAGCATGTTATAATGTTTTCCCAAATGAACCACGTAGCAGTCATTATTGTATATTCTTTGATTGACACTACCTCAACCCAGTGCATTAAGTAGTCAATTTCCTTAATTATGTATCGTGAACTTATTCTTTGTCATGTGGGAGTGATGGGCCCCACAAAGTCTATAGCTCACTTTTCAAATGGTTCTGAAGAAGAAATTGGGCACAATGGCATGGCATCTCTTCTATTGGGTCTTCCCACATGCTGGCAAATATCACATTGCCTTGCATATGCCTTTACATCTTTGAATAAAGTTGGCCACCAGAGTCTAGCCAGCAACACCTTGCGCACGGTAGCTTCCCAAACATAATGTCCTCCGCCAATACCTTCGTGAACTTCTCATAATACCTCAAGGTGCTCATGTTGCATAAATAATGGCACATTACCTTGTCATAGTCCATCTTATATAGATATTTTGCTATGAGTTGATAAGGTACGATATAGACTGCAAGTTGTTTCTTTTCTTGTAAAATGAGAGAATTAGGTGCACAACTAGTAGTGAAGAATGCCAAAACATCCTCTAATTTTTTAGGTATCCTAGTGACTTGGAAAATTTATACATTAGGAAGGTCATCTTCTATAGCATGTGGAGGTTCTCCATTTTTAATTTGAGATAGATGATCAGGTCCATTATTGGTTTTCCAAAGTTTTACTACTATTGAAAATTAGAATTCTTGGAAGAGAACTATCCAATGGCAAATTCTTCCATGGAGAACTGGCTTATTGATGAGATACTTTAAAGCCTCATGGTCGATGTAGAATATAAATGGTGTGGCTAGAAAGTACTATCTAAATTTTTGGAGTGCATAAACCATAGACAAGGCTTCATGTTCAATGATGGTATAGTTCCTTTTGGTCGATGTGAGTTTCCTCATAGAAAAATAGATAGGATGGTTTGAAATTACCTCTCCTAGTTATGTAAGTATTACACTAACTACTATGTCAGATGCATCACCATGGACATGAAAGGGTTTTGTCCAATCCAAAAATTGTAAGATAAGAGCAGTAACTAGTCATTCCTTTTGAGTTTCAAAAGTTGCTTTGCAGGAATTAGTCCATATAAATTACTTATTATGCTTTATTAGCTCTCCCATTGGCACTGTAATCTTGGCATAACCCCAAATGAACTTCTTGTAGTAGCCTATGTGTCCTAAGATGTGTGTACCTCATGCTGAGTTTCTAGCACTGGCAGACGAAGAATGATAGAGACCTTGTGCTGGATCTACCAAGAGTCCCTCTTTACAAATGATATGCCTAAGGAGTACCTCAAAAGGTGTCACAAATAGGTATTTCTTCAAATTCAAATAAATTTATAACACTCAATAATGCTCAAACATGAGCCTCAGATTGGTGCAGTGGTCCTTGATTAGCATGTATACCATCCAGTCATCTAATTAGACTTAGAGAAACTTATGGATAAAATCTTTGAAGGCCTCTACTACTACCCGTGAGAATACCATTGAGTTATTATTAAACCTAAAAGGCATGATGGTATAGGCAAAAGAGCCCCATTCCATAGCAAATGTGGTCTTGGAGTGGTCTTCTTCAGCTATCTAGACTTGGTGATACCCTGAGAACCCATCGATAAAAGAGTATATCTCACAATTGACAACACCTTCTAGGATTTCTTTCATGAAAGGTGTTAGGAAAGGATAGATGATATAGGATGCATTCAAAACATGATAATCCATGTAGATACAAATACATTCATCCTTCTTGATACTGATTACCATAGGACTCACCCAGTCAAATTCATCAATAAGAGTAATTACTCTGGTGTGAAGCATGTTATCGGTCTCTTCTTTCATGTGTGCTTAGAGGTTAGGGTTCATTTGATATGGGCATTTTTCATAGGATGAGTTCCATCAATCAACTTTATATGCATCTTCCTGAGAGAAGGGTGAACCCCTTTCATTTCACTATAGTTCCTTGGAAACACATCTTGATACTCTTTTAGCAGCTCAAAGATTTACAAAATTTCTGTCTCAGTCTAATAATTTCCAATGGTCACTACCTTAGGTTCTTTCTCTATGCCAATGTTGAGTTGAACAGTTTGAATGTGCATGTGATAAGGATTGTCTATAGGAGAGTTGGTGTCCTAAACAGTTCATGAACTAGTTCTTGTAGGAACATGTAGGTTGTTACTCAACAGATCGAATGGAGTGGATCCTTCTCCATCTACTTGAAAGATGATCTTCTACTTTCCCAGGTGGATTTCTTCACAGTGATCTTTACTAGAGATTATTGGTGGTGAAAGGTTGATTGTCTGGGAGGCTCATTGAATAAACCTAAGGGTTCCTCTGATTCTTGATGAATATGATGCATGTGGTCTTCCACTAGACTCAGATCTCCAATTATTGCTTCATGTATGGTTTGAAGAGTAAGGCACATGTTCATCCTTGGTGAAGAATAAAAAATGTAGATGTTATGTTTTCCTTTAGTAGCTACCAAAACTGTGTTCCCATGTGCCTTTCTTCATGTATGTACAAATTTCGTGCCCAAGTGCATAAGGTTCCATAGAACATATGGACCCATGGGTATTTTGGTTAAAATGTTTCCTTAGTTATATATATTATTTCACACACCTCAAGATAAAGTTCAAGTGACTTTATGCCACTATAACTAAGTGCACCTCTAGTCTTCCTTAGCATGATTGATTTCAAAGGACAACTTAGAAATCAAGGTCTTAAACTGTGCATCATATTGTCTTGTGATCTCTATAAGTCACTGCTTTATGTCTTTCATCACTGCTATACTCTACTGCTCAAACTCAAGAATATCAAATTCTTGTAGGAATGTTGTTTTGAGCTGGTCATAGTCAACCACTACTTATTGAGGGTCAAATTTGTGATACCATTTGTGTGCACATTCTAAGAGGATGGTTGTGAAATATGTTGCCTTTCACTCAGAGGACATGATGTCATGTGCCCTCCAAATTAGTTCACACATATGAACATGCTCGACTGTATTTTCCACCCCACAGTACTCAGGTAGGTACAATGTAATTTCATAATAAACCATAGGTGGTTAAACAAAGGATTGTTGAGAAGATCTATCTCTTATTCTTGGAGGTGGTATGCTTCCTCTAGTGCCTCCAGTAGTATTACCCATGGGGAAAGGCATGGTGGAGGGTTGATTTCCTAGATTGGGGCCTATAGTCTAGCCTTGGCTACATCCTTTAGGCATTCCAAGCTATGTCATTGACTTTTCTTGAAAAGAAAAAGATGTATATTCTAAGTTATTTCCTAATGACCTAGTCTCAGCTTCCCTTATCTAATTAGCTTCTAAATCTATACTATCTATATCCTAATTCCTTATATGTACTCTATTCAACTTGAAGGCATGAGCATTCACTATGGTGGGAAATCCTAGTTGATTCATACTGGGTTTATCTCTGGCATTCCAACTCATTTCTTCACAAGATAGTAGTGGTAAAAGTTGTGGCCCATAAGTGATGGATTCCTTATGCACATCTAGCTCCTTGTGGCTCTTCACATCACTCCTTGAGTGCTCCCAATCTCTTCTCATGCCACTAACTCCCATGATCCTCTGTTGGACTTTATCATACTTCCATTTTTATAGTGCTCACTAGCTTGCTACCATATTTAACCCATAATCTTAAACCAATTAGGAGTCTCTCATCCAAATGTGCAACTCATGCACATGAGATTTTAGCCTTCCATGGGTAGTGTTTCTAACCCAATATCAAAAATTATTTTTTTTATCTCAAAAAGAAATAATGAAATATATCATCCCCTTGGTTCTTGTAGAAAATTGAACTTTTCTTCCTTAGGACATGAATATGTGGTCAGGACGTATCCTAGGATGTAGCTATTCTGAACACCTTTCCACCAATAATCAACAGCTCATGTCTAGGAAACTTTTAGTCATGCTAAACTCCTTTGCCACTCTAATGTCCATGACTATCTTCATCCAAGGTTTTGGGATCATCCTTGAGTATATGCTAAAATCCAAGAATGCAAAAGAATAGGGACCTCAAAAAAGAAAGTCTCATATAATGGGCTATAGATGTTTTGTTCTACCCACTGTCATGTAGAAACTCCTGATTGAATATATGGAACTATGAAATTATCTACGACACTAGTAATCCATTCTTCAATATTTTCTAATGTAATATGCTCAAACATTTCCCATAATCATTCTCCAATTACTTCGGGTCTTAGTAACATAACCAAAATGTTAGGTTATCTTTTTAGGTCAGTGATGAAGCCTTTTCCCAATAGGCTAGCACACTGGCCCTATCATGTGAGGGTCAAGTCTCACGTGCTCACCTAAATCACGTAGCAAAATATCGATTCTTGAAGATTTTGAAACATGACATGATTTTACTCATTTCTTATCAACCAAATATCATACTATAGTTTCTCAATAGATTATATTACCATTACTAGCAAAATATAAAAGAAAAATAACTCATGACTTCATTTATTTGACACATTTCAATATTCAACATAGTCCATTTCTCAAAATACCATATGATAAACATTAGATTCTTATTAACCACTTATGGATTACAAAATGATTTATATCCCTTCAAAGGTTCACACCAAAATCTTCTCTTTTTGAATGTTTATAACAAGGGTTTTTATACTTATTTTTCCCTATCTAAGTGTCAAGTTCCTAATCTAAAATGGACACATGGCACATGGACTCTCAACAGACTGAGTGTTGTGGCTCTTATAATTAATTAATCTTATATAATTAGGCTTCTATGCCCTTAGATGTCTGCTCTATGTTATACAATTATTTCCAAGTGTTTCATTCCTCAAGGGTTGTACAAGGCCTTCAATCGATGGGGTCAAAGTTTCCTATTTGATTTATTCTTCAAACTATTCATGTTTTCCTCGCACTCCACTTCCCTCATGTTCCCCTAGTCTTCCACTTCTTGTTCTGGATCCTCTATTCTCAAGTTCCTCATGCCACATTCTCTTGACTGGGTCTTCTTGCACTAGGTCATCTGTGCCATTTTCCTTTTGCATCCTTCAAATCTCATTCTACTAGTATCACACCATGGTCCTCCCATGCCATGGTTCTCATGTACCATGGTGGTACTTACATGAAAATGGGTAATGGTCCCTTTATGTAGCTTGCCAAAATTAGAACAAATACTTGGTCAAAATTGATGAACCAACACTCTTACATAACCTTTTCACTAGGTGTGAAAAAATAATGATGTTATTTTTCTCACTAAATATGAATAAAAAATTATCCTTTATCATTTGGGTATCTTTTGAGAAATATCACAAACTACCTATAATCACCCAAAATTGGTATTTGAGTGCTAAGAGTACTAATTGAGACTACTTAACCCTAATTTAGCCCTCAACCTATCCTAAATCCTATTATCACACTTATCCAACCTATCCTAAATCCTATTATCACACTTATCCAACCTTCATGTGGGCCACAAACATCCCTAATCAGCACAAAAGTAGTCCTAAACCCTCAATTCCCGATCCTAGCCCTTTGTGTTTAGTGTTCTACTAGCTAGACACTAGCACCATAATAAGAACATTACACCATGTGGTGCTAGTGCCCTAAAATGGTGCTAATGCCATTTGCCCTAGATTCTCCCAAATAGATATATTTTCAAAACTAAAGCCACCTAAGGTTTGCATAAACATCTTTTATCATCCGTACAAGCAATAGAATAGTATAAATACATGATGTTTAACCCCATATCCACTATATGAAAATTAGATGCAAAATTAATATTCAAACACAAAACAAGTTGAGCACAATTAAGGTAATTAATCCCTATTCTATTCTACTTATACATAATACCATCTACAAGAGCCCTAGGCACATATTTTTTTACATTTCCATTCTCAAGCACACTCAAGGCCACTATCATACTAGCATCACTTGCACTTGCACCAAAACTTAGGTGGGGAGAACTACATTGAGTTTGATCCCTCCTAAGAGTATTGGTATGTAAGAATCTCTCTTCACAGTGGAGTGTTGAGGATGTCCAGCCTATCCTATTAATGAACACACTTGTTAGCTCATGTCCTAATTGTATGGATTATTAGGGTTTTCACAACAAATCAATTATTATATGCACAATACATGGTTTTAAAACTCATGCATGTAGGAACAAAACTCAAATATCTAGACACATGTGCACCTAGAAGCTTGGGATAGTCATGCACAAAGGAAACTACTGCCAATATCAAGAACTACCTCCACTTTACTAATAATGCCATTATTTTTCAATTATGGCACTATTATCCAGGAGGGAATCTAACATAGGGATTTAGTTTATGATACTCATACCAGCTTCCATATCATTTTCTAGCACTTAGATCATCTATATCAGGTATTTTCTAGCTAAGTCTTTATTTGTACTATTTATTACTATTTTTAGAAAAGTCAAAGCTAGTCAATTCTATAACAAATTGATGGATGTATTTATTGCATATTATTTCCCTAACTTATTCTAATCAACTCTTTAACAAACATAGAACATACATGTGTTAAATCCTAAAAGGTTAAAATATTTGGTGAGCCTAATTTACTTTGATCATTGCTCAAACCCTAACCCTAGATGCTCTTAGGGTTTGCATACTTTTTGTGTCTATGCTCAGATTACAGTTCCACAATTTTAGATTTGTTTTAATATTTACTTTTTTTAATCTTAGATTAAAATTCTTTAAAGGTTCAAAATATATAACAAATTATTTTCTTACTTCCCAAACTATAATGGAAAAATTTAACAACCGATTTGATGAGATCGATAAGAAACAATTGCAATATATTATGTCCAAAATTATGGATATGAAAGATGACCTCATCACTATTATTTAAGGAGGAACTTCAAAATTCAAACAATGGTCAATCTTCAACTCCCACAACTAATAACATTATTATACCTATAGTGGGGCCAATTCAGCTAGCACAACCAACAATTATATTTCAACAACCCTCAGTGACAACTAGACCTCTTATGGCTTATTCCTCCACTCTAAATGTACAATCCCTTATGCACAAGGTTCATAGTCTACAATCTAAGGTGTTACATGTAGAGAAGGAAGCCACTAGGCCATCACATGCCTTGGATTTCAATTTTCTCTTACATACACCTTTGGCACACCACATAGCATTGACTCCCTTGCCATCCAGATTTACAGCACCAAAACTTACATTATATGATGGTAAGGGTGACCCAGAGCACCATCTCTGAGATTTTCATGCAACATGTTTGGACTATATGTCTAATGATTAGCTTCTCACAAAGTTGTTTCCATGTAGTTTAAAGGATTATGCCTTACAATGGTTTTATGACTTACTGAATCAATTTATCACAGCATTCAATCTTTTGTCAAGCATTTTTAGCACACTTCTCCATAAATATCATTGATAAGATCTCATATGCTCAAATTACGCAATTGAAACAAAATTTAAATAAGCCTATTGCAGAGTACATCTTACAATACAAGACTATATTAGTTAAATTGAATAGCCCCATGGTAGACAAAGAGCTTTAGGACATCTTCAAATAGATTCTTCTACCAGCATTACATGAAGTTATCTCATTTAAAAAGTTTCCAACATTCATAAATTTGTGCTACACAGTAAAAGAAAAAGAAGTCAAGCTTCTATCAATGGGCAAATTAAAATATACCAATGGATCAGGATCAACTACTAAGAGTTCAAGTAATCCTCCATACAAGGTAAGGGCCACTGACAACAAGAGTGATCAAAAGGCCATAGTTAATGTAGCTTAAAATCCATCTCCTAACTTGGTTTTAATGACTCCTCCATATAAAGTCTTCACCAACCTTCTAGTATTGCCAGCACGGATTTTAAAGTAGATCTTGTAATGCAATGTCATTCTCTCCCTCCCATCAAAGAGGTTAATATGAGATGGCCTCTTCCAAAGAGATATGATTTCAACACATTTTGTGAGTATCATAGGGCACCAGGCCATACAACAAATAGATGCATAAGCCTAAAACATAAGATACAATATTTGATTAAGGCTAACATTATTGATTTGGGCACACCCATAGAGGCACCAAAATTGCAACAAATAGAAGCTAAGGCATTAAATTTATTTTCATATCCATTTCCAAATCATATAATGAATGAGGCAGGGAGAACTTTAGGTGTTCACTACACATGTATCAAGCACATCCACCACCAGCTTCATATCACACTATTACATATGATACACACCCATTGCACAATATCATTGGTATATACCACACTACAGTTCTAACTAGAACACTCATAACCTTCTCAGAGCAGGAGATTGTTGATGATGATATAGATTTACACACACTTTTTGTATGAGCCTACATAGATCATCACCCTATCCAGAGTGTTATGATTGACAATGGGTCAAGCATTATCATGTGCACTATGAAAATTTTAAAATATTTGGGGTATTCAAAGTAGGATATATTCCCCATAGACATAGTTATCATTGGTTTCAGTGGTCATGTTCAGAGCTCCATCAAGGAGATTGTGATTCCATTATAGGTTGTCCTAACACATGTGGCCACTCAATTATTAGTAGTACCTAGTACAATCATTTAATATTTTATTGGGTAGGCCATGGATACAGAAGCTACAATCATCCCATCCATAGTGCACAGATGTTGAAAATACATACATGCAAATCAAGTGCTCAAATTTGAGGGTCTTCCATATGAGTAACCTTTACATATTCCAAATTTGGTTATAGTACAATTACCAATTATAGTTAAAACATAGCTACCATATATGGAACAATTATAAGTTATAGGTCAGAGTACAATTTCTATTGATATACCACAAAGTTCAATAGATCCACAGTGCAGGAGAGGTATACTCCTAAAGTATTAACACATATGCATACTATCCTGCATAGACCATTATTAGAGAGACCCTTGCATCAAAGATATGTCACTTATTCTAGAGGGACTTTCTTCACTCACTTTTTATTGAGATCAATATTATTGGGTTCTTAGGGTTCTCAACATATGGTACCTATATCACCTATAGCTTCTTCTACCAGATGGGTTCCTAAGACCCCTATAATTCACATGACACCATAGTCATTATCATAGATTCCTAGCACCCCTACATAGGTAGATACAGATACATATCACTTAGTACAATAGATTATGAGACCACAGTTTCCCTTTCACATAGCACACACGATCATGGTTCCCTTATTTAACACAGGTCATAGTGATAGTGAGTCTCCCATGAGACTCATCGATTAGTGTGATTTATCTCTTCTTGTACATACTTTCCTTATCTCTTACTCCTTGTACATAGTTCATTTTCATGTTACTTGTATATAACTTATTTCTAGAAAATATACAAATAATATAACATGTCAATAACACAAAAACACTCAATCATTACTCAGAAAACACAACATTTATAAATTGTATGCATTGTTATATTTACATTTCTTATATTTGCTAGACATTGCATATGCTAGATATCTTATCATAGTCAGTTGTATCATAAATACATGATTCACTTCTTGTTGAGTGCTTGTAGATTGGTTATAGGACTCAAGTCCATTACACTGATCCACACTTACTATTATCTACCCACTGGGGGCATATACACCGATGCATGGGTCTTCACTTGACACAATCACCCACTTGGGGGTATCTTACACACAACTTTGATTCCCAAGTTTTATCCTTATATACTCTACATCTCAGCTTTAGCATTGTTATATCTTGATATTGATCATGCTACTCTTACTCAAAATTTTTTGTTGGCTATTACTACTTTAGACTCAGCATTTGTACATCCTTGCTCTTACACAGATTTGTATTACATATTCATGCATACTTCATTTCTAGCTTACCTAGTTTAGACTCGATTGTATTTATATGCTTCTTCTATTCAAGGGAATTTTAATATGCCATTATTATTTGGCTCTTTGCCACTTCTATTCATAGTATGTATGCAGACATTTAAACATGTCCTTCTATGTGCTATAAGCCAACTTGATTATTGCTTGCGTATGTGGACATATGAACATGTCTTTGTATGTCTTTTTTTCTTAGATTTAATGGCATGCGCCCATATCCCTTGTATTGTGGACCCTTGTCCTACTTTGTGTGCCTCATGTGTTTTTTATATATGCTTTATTGTATGCATAATGGCCATGACACTTGTCTTTGTTTATTACACACACCAGTTTTCAATTCCATGAGGGACCTCATGCTTCTACCCTGCCTAATTGTGTACCATGATGGACATCTACCCCATACCCCTAGGTACCTACTAATTTTACTCAATTTTTTTGTTACATACATTTTGTACGTCTATCTTAACACCCTTGTGAATGTTAGACATGACATACATATTAAATTACATATTTATGCTCAAATTATCTTACATTATGTTGTCATTTATACACACTATATTGGATTATCATGCAGTTATCATATATGCTTTGGCTAACACATATTTTGTAAAGCTTTTTATTTTGAGGATAATTATTGCACAGATTCAACAACTCCCCTCAAAAGAGGGTACATTCATAGGGGTTTATGATATAGATCAAGCTCCTATATTACACTCACAATAAATTTTTCAACACACAGGCCCAGTTATAGAAAATTAGACACGAGTAAACACAAATGAAAAATAGTGACCCAAAAAGTAGTACAGTTGCACATAATTGAGACCATAAGAACACTAGCACCCAAATGGGGATACTATCCCCACATGGCACTACCATCCAAGATATGGTGCTATTATCTAAGACATGGTGCTAATTTTTATTAGCCTCACTTTTAGAATAACTCAGTTTGACTAGAACAATATAGCTAGTACAGTACAAGGTTGCCCAAATTTAGTTACATATTTATTAGTTTTACTCAGATTCATACTAGTTTGACTTAGATTCATATCAATTTGCTCATATTGGGAGCATCATACATGGCATGACTATTCCCATATTTATTTTAGATACTTAGATACAATTTATTACAACTTGGTCTAGAATCCATATGCTCAGATATTAGGTTTGGGGGCATGTGCACAACACATTATTTATGCATGCTCAATTACATAATAATTGATTATATGGAATGAAAAATTCCATGTCATTATCTACACTATATAAACCTAACATCATATTCCAATTTACACACTAGTTTCATGCCTTACTCCATCTGTAGTGGTTGGTATTCCTAAGTGGCTCAGAGCTGCCTAATATACCTAAGTGGTTGTAGAACTAACATACATAGTTAGTTATACTTAGAAATTTATATTACTTTGAGTAATTTATTTTTATATGCATCTACTACACATGGGTGGTCAATGATGAAGTTATAGCCTACTTGAGTTATTGAGCCACCCACATGAGAGGGTTGGACACACTATCAGTCCAATCCAAACTATTCACAGGTCATGATCTACCAAGAAGGGGTGTGCAATGATGGAGTCAAAATTGGATTGAGTTATTGAGCCACCCACACATGAGGATTGTTCAAATTATCATCTCATTCTAAGATATTCATTGATTGATCACTATATACCTGCACACACATAGGTTGACACTAAGTTTAATAATTGGTTCATGTACCCAGTGAGGTGTATTCATTATTTTCTTCATTTCTATCTCAAATTTACTTAGTTTTACTTCTTTACTCAGTTTAGTATTTTAATTTTGATATCTCTTAAGTAAGGACTAATTTATGCACATTTCATTTGTAGGACATGTAACATGCATTAGAGCATGGTTCACTTACTCAAACCCAACTTCATGGGCTTCACTTCCTATGTAAGTCTAGGTACACTTATTTTTCCTTTATCCTAGTCATTTCACTTTGTTGCATTTATAAAATAAAGATTCAAGGGCAAATGTAATCACCCAAAAGTAGTATTTTAGTGTTAAGAGTGCTACTTGAGACTACATATCCCTAGCTTATTCCTAGACCTATCCTAGAGCTTATTATCACACTTATCTAGCCTCTGTGTGGGCCATTCGCATCCCTAGTTAGCTCCAAAATAGTCTAAGACCCTCATTTCCTGATTCTGGACCTTCCTACCTAGTGTTATGCTAGCTAGACAATAGTGTCATAATAAGGATGCTAACGCCACTAGCACCACATGGTGCTAGTATCTCCAAAATGGTGTTAATGTCATTTGCCCTACCTTTTCCTAAATGGATATCTTTTCAAAACTAAAGCCTCCTAAGGTTGGCCTAAACATCTTTTATCATTTTTACAAGTAATAGAACAGTATAAATACATTACTTTTAGCCCCCTATCTACTATATGGAAATCAAATGCTAAAAATTATTCAAACATAGAACAATTTGAGCATAATTATGTTTATTAATCCCTATTCTTCCCTATTTTTGAAGACTACCATCTACAGCAGCCCTAGGCTCATATTTTCTAGATTTATAGTCTCAAGCACACTCAAGGCACTCAAGGCCATTATCATACTAGAATCACTTGCACTATCACTTAGGTGGGGAGAAGTACATTGGGCTTGATCTCTCCTCTAAGTATTGGTATGTAGGCAAATCTCTTCATAGTGGGGTGTTGAAGATGTCCATCTTATCCTACTAATGAACACACTTTTCACATCATTCCTTAGTTGTATGTAGGATAAGGGTTTGTAAAATAAATTAGTTATTACATGCACAATATAGGGTTCTATAACTCATATGCGTAAGACCAGACCCCAGAGATTAAAAAAATGCCCATGCTCATAGAATAAATGAATAAATCTATCAAATAAATATGATCCTATTTGTATCACTATGAATACATAATGTTCATAATTTAAGGCATATCTATTTCACCTATAATGCTTCCATATTATGTGTTAGATAGGTTCCTAAACAAGAAATTGCATATTAGTTCATCAATGGAGTAGGATGTCACTACAAGTTAAATAATCAAAGCCTATGTCTAGTCACAACATTCAATATGGGGAAGCATATTTATAAAACATGGCCATCCATTTAGAAATTATCTACTCACAGGACCTCATACAATTTTAATGATCATACGTTAAGACAATGAGATCCAATATGGAATGTCAAGACGCATTTGTCAACATTAAGAGGAAAAATAAGTGTGTTTATAATCATATTCCTCACCTTGATGACAAGATTATATGAATCCAAAGAATGATTATGAGGTGGTGGAAATAATGAAGGTTGTGGGCCTATTTAAACTATTGGTTCAAAAAATATAGCCTCGAGAGACCAAATGCTTATATATTCTTAGTGAAATATGATCCACACAAAATAGGTGAAAATCTCTACAAAAATGTGCTACTAGGTATACCTTTAACTTCTCCATCATCAATCCAGATATCATCATCAAAGACCCCAAGGACCCAAGTAATAAGGTCCCCTTGTGCTTTGATTACATCTATGACTTGTCTGGCCACCTCCCCTAATTTTATCGATTTAAATATGCATTCTCTATCCATTGCTTCTTTTATAAGTACAACAAGTCAAATAACTTCCCATGTTTTTTTATTCCATGTTTTTCACCATAGTTCACCCAATTTTATACTCGAAAATGTAAGTGTCTAAAGTTAGACTAAACGATCAAACTATAAGGACTTTTCATAAAATAACAACACAAAAAGTTGAGGCCACAATAGTTTTCACATCAACCTAATCATTACTAGTTACTCCCATGGTGATTCTAGTGACTATTTCATCTTCTTGTGCCACTACAACTACTCTTCCTCCACTTGTCTCAAAAAATCTTTCTACTAAATAAGTTGGTCATATTTATTTAGACATTAAAATGACACAATCACAACCTCTAAATCTTATCACCCCTTATTCATTAATTTAACTACATTATATGGTTGAAATCAATATTAAACCAATTTCAATAGAGATTGTAATGCTAAGATTTCAAAGTATTACTAGACCATCTATACCTTTTTATCAAGTCTTATCTTCCATTACTTCCCCTACTCAAAATTCACCATCATTGGAGGCAACTAATAACACTCCAATATTGTCTTCCACATCCACCGCCATCACACCACATATTCCCACTACCGATGCCACTTCATCACCATTGGCCACTTCCATTTCAACCATGTCATAAGATGGGTATGCATTCCCCATAACTTATGTGGTTATAGGATAAAGTGAATGAGGATAATCTCAATATGATTATATTCATTATCTACAACTTTTCCATGATCAGAGACTAGAAATAATTATTCATCATGACCCTAAAATTTAGGTAAAATATGAAAAATCCATGAGAAAAATAAAAATAATAACCACCAAAATAATTAAATAAGATGATACCCATACACTATGTGCAAAATATGAAGAATTTTTCTCATAGATAAAGTAGAGAAAGATGTCAAATAAGGGTTTATCCAAGACTTTGGGTTATTCAAGAAGTGATGTAAAATTTGCAAAAGATCCTAAATATGTGGTTTAATCCTCTCAGAGAGAAGGTTTTTCAAGTTATGAATCCAAAAGTTAGAATACTATAAACCCAAGCTAAAACTATAGTCCCTGGGGCTATTATCAATAATGTTAAGAATGATTTGAACTCATTATTCAAGTTACTTACATAAGTTCATGACTCAAAGCTCAAAATTAATATCTTGCATCAAAGATTTCAAATATACTTAATGGATATCTTTATGATGGAAAATAAGTTAAAAAATTGTTGCATCTGTCATAAAGAAAGGTCTCTTCCTAAGAATCAAGCTAATAAACATGTTTGACATCAATTTGTGTCAAAGTTTTATTATTCACATTAGGTCTTCACTGGAAGAGTGGTAATAAAATGTAAAGTTTATGATGATACCTATAAATGATTTCACTTAGAAAACCTTTGCACTTTTTTAGAAAAGCCACTATGCCTTCATCACCCTTGAATGATAATAAACTCATAACTACCACATAGTTTGGAGGGTATCTCAATAATTTAATTATTTCATTTAAGACAAAAGTAGATAATAAAAAATAGAGTGCCAACCAACAAGTGATTGATTTGTCACACATACGACAGAAAAAATAAAATGACATAGTGGTAAAAGTATATCTCTGGACCCATTTGTTTAATCTTGTAACACTATTGACTTTGGAAGAACTCTTATTCAAAAGTCCCATCATTATTATATCTCAAATAGATCAAGATTGATGGTCCAAGCACTTACAAGAAAACAAGTAGCCAACTGAGGGATAGTTCACTAGAGATAAGTTCAAAGAGACTTGGAAAATCAAGGTTATTTTAATTCTTCTCATTTTAAAGCTACAAGTTTTTTTTTGATGAATTTTATTTTTAGTCATAAATATAGAAATATAACTTATTTATTTCCATGCAACTATTTTTTTAGACGTGGCAGTACCCATCTTCTATTATAAAAGCAATCATTGAAACCTTTTTAAACAAGAAAAGACTTTATAGAATTTGGTAAGCTTAAGAAATCTTAGTAGATTTTTTGTGAGTTTGTCAATGTTTCCTACTTTCTAGTGTTCAAATTAATGTTATATATCTTCTATATTTTAAGGGATCAGTGTGTAAGGTATATTAATTTATTGTGAATAAATTAAATTGAGTGCATAATAGTTAAATCATTCTTTTGGTTTATCTTTTATTTTTTAATAACTATAGATTAATGTGTTAATTTCAATTCATTGGTCAATTTATCATATGAATTGATGTTATGAGAATCGATTCATGAATCAATTACTCCTTAGAATATTTGCTTTGTGAAAATTTGAGTGAATTCTAAAATTAGTAAACATTAGTTAATTTACATTAAATATCACTAATTTTTTCTTTAACCAATATGTATTAGCGTGAAATATTAAAAATCTCTTTTATACCCTACATGTTCCCTCATATTTGATTTTTTATTGGATACATATATTTTAAAATAGCATCATTTTAAATATCCATATTTTGGTTAGTTTTATTTGGTAAAATAGGTAAAACTAGTCTTCTTACATGGATGATATCTTCAAGTAAGGTGCATGTGACCTATAATTGGTTTTTCATAAAAGGACATACTAACAACTCATGTGTTGGGTCACATTACATCATCCTAAAATGAGTGGGTTTAAACCTATCAATTGTTGGAGCTTTGTTCATAAACATGCATCAATATAAAGTTGGTTCTAAAAGGATGGATTTCACTAACCTCTATGTAATCTAACCAACTTATAGATAGAATTTGAATTCACAACTTAGCACTGAACGAATATATATTTCCCATCATGTTTCACTAGATATAATTTAGAGTTTTTATTATTGTTATTACAACCCCTATAATTATACAAGAGACCTAAGTATTATAAGGGGAGATCAATAATCTCTATGAATGAACCAACTTCATCAATTAGCTAAAATTTTAGATCGTTTCCCTAATGGTTGCTTGGCTATGAGGAACAACATTAAATTTTTAGAGAGATATCTATGAGTTACCAATGAATTTTGAAAGGTATCTTCCTTGTTACACCTTGATAAAGGATGAAAAAATAAATAACACATCACATACTTCAAATCTTCCTTGAGAATTTTAAATTTAAAGCATGAACATGTTGTATGTAAAATTTTTCCATTTAACCTACAATACACTACATATGATTGGTTTCTCAATCTACTCATGAATTCCATCAATAATTAAAACTAGTTCAAGACCACCTTCTCAGCCCAATTTGGCCAAGTGATGGACTCTAGTTTTCTATATCAACAGAACTTATCACCATTAAGAGATATCCAAATGACCCAAGTAGGATTTTACTTGCAAGGTTCCAAAATATTTATAATGGGGTACCTCCTCTATATCATTGTAATGTCGCATTGCCCTCAAAATATATTAAAATGCATTGGACCTAATGGAAAACATGTTCTTTAGACATGTTAAATTTATAAATTATTTACTATAGACTTATGCCAATGCCATCAACATTTACATAAAATTAAATATGTATGGAAATATAATTCCAAACATCAATCAAAACATACCAATGTTGAATCCCATTCCAAATGCCAAATAAAATTTCCTCGATGTTCAACCCAGTGTCTATTACCAATGTACTACATATGAGACATGTTACTACTAACCAATGCAAAGGTTTCCCCAATGATCAGCCTATTTAGACAAAAACACAAATCTATAATCAAGCATTGGTCCCATTTTTTAATAGTGCTCAAACATTTCCACATGATTTAACTACAAATAAACTTGATGTAATTCAACACATGGTACATAAATTAAGAAATTGTATTTTAAACCTCCAAAAGTGAGTTGGAAATATTGGTGGTAAAAACACAGTTAAAACATACACATATCAAATATTTAATTGAACAATAAATCGATCAAGAAATATCGAGCCTTCCCAAACATATTTCCTATGATTAATATTTATGATTTAGCTTTTCCTAATTTTTCTAGGGTTCATAGTATTACCTGACATAATTAGCTATATTATGTTGAGTTTTACAATGATTTTAATTCTTCCAAAAGATAATGTAAGGATATGAGGTAGTCCTAAGGCAACAAAGTGCATACAACATAGCTAGTATTCCTAACACATAATATTCACCTAGTACAAAAATGATGCTAGAGATGTTTAATTTCCTTAGTCAGGTGTATAATAGACCATAGGAGATCACTAAATAGTTGCATGCCTTCGATAGATACCAAATAAATAACTATGTATTAATAGTAAAAATTTAACAATAACAATTCCTTACTCTTTCATGCATTCCAATAATAATACTATTCCTTGTGATCTTAAAGAATAAAATCATCCCCCTCCACCAAAATATGAAGACCAAAATTCCTTGATTCATATGAAACCCTAATTAAATGTGGATACATTATATTAGAGAACATGAATAAAATTAAATCAAATATCACTTTGCATGAGCTAGTCTAAATTATTGAAATCATTAACTAAAAACCCATCTCAAGAAAATAAAACAAAACATGCAAATATGGTAATTAATTCATAATAGTGAAATAAAAGTTCCTTATTTTATGTTGGTAGTTAAGATTTTAGGCGATAATGTTAACAACTATTTAGTGTATTATTGTACCTCCACCAATGTCATACTCATGAGTATTTTTGAAAAGTTAGACTAAAAACTATTAACCCTAATCAAATAATTATTTAACTAGAAAAATCAAAATTGAAAGTAGTGGGTGAGATTTTAAATGTTCACATATAGTTAGCCTCTAGAGCTATTTTTTAATAGTTCATAGACATTCAATTTGTGGACATTCCTAAAGCTCATGGTATGCTCCTCAGTCGATACTAGTCTAAGATGTTCAATGGTTACATGGCCATGGATTTTTCCCACATGTGGCTACCTTGGAGAGGTGTGGAAAATCAAACAAAATTTTAAAGGTAACCCAAGATAAAATTCGTGATCATTGAATGCAATTCTAAGAATTAAAAGTTGAATGCAGTCTCTATTGACAATGGCACAAACATGATTAGGACTAAGCCTATAATTACAAATAAAGGGGACATAAATCCTCATCAAACAAGTCTTTTATTATTTTATTTTGATGGGTATTTCTCCAATAAAAGATATGGATTAGTAATTTTGTTAATAGACCCCATGGGAAAGTATCATCTTACTTCCTACCACTTACAGTTCCCTTGTATTAATAACCTAGTTGAGTATGACGCCATATTTCTCGATTTGTAATTCACTTTGAGCCACAATATAAAAGAAATAAAAATGTTTGGAGATTATGAGTTATTCATCAACCAAGTAAAAATTAAGTTCTAATACAAATTGTCCAATTTAAGAAAATAAAACATAGAACTTTGGATTTGATAGACTCATTTAATGTTTTTAACATTACAATAATTCTTAGGGAATAAAATCATATTTTAAGTTCCTTGGTAGCATCAACTATAAATTTTTCCCCCTTGAATGATTCTGAATAATAGAATTTTTCTATTGAGTTGGTCCCTTGACCTTCTATCTAAGATAATGTGAATAATTTCCAAGTTTTCAATAACAACCAAAAAATTATTGAATTTTGGAATAGTGTTGGTGTCTTTGAGTCAAATTTTATTAATGAGAAATATAGAGGCTTTTTCATAGAAAAGGATATTGATGATGATGAAATCATGAAATTGAAATAAAACAAGGCTCCCAATGGAATGGTTTCACTTGAAATAGTATTTTACCTAGATACACATGTATAAAAGCATATACAATTTAAATCCACTTATTGTTACAGTTTTCCTTGAAGAAATTAGGTTCACCCAAGTAACCCTAGTATGTGAATGTTTTCTTAGATTTTTGAGTTAGAAAAGATAGGACTTAGATCCATTCTTATGTAATACAAATAATTTTTTGCATGATCATTTAAAGATTTGGATATCATTGATCCATGTGTCATTACTCATAATATATGTTTATGGAAGGCCATAAGCCTTTTAGGAAAAGACAATGACTATTTATTCCTATATTTGAACCCCTAATTTACAAAAAAGTCAATAAATTTATAATGACAAAAATCATGTTTCCAATCATAAATTTTATGTGGGTCACCAATTTAGTCATTTCCTACAAGAAGATTAGAAAAATTAGGAACTATTTTGATTTTAGAAAATTTAATATGGGTTTTGAAAAAGATAACTAATCATTTCCATCCCTTAATGAAGTTTTTTAGATTGTAAGTGGTTCCAAGATGATGTACTTTCTAGATGGATTCTCATGCTACAACTAGATTTGGTTGATATCGAAGATATGATAAAAAATCCTTCTACCATAAAATGGAGAAAATTTAATTAAAATAAAATGTCTTTTCATCTGATTAATGTAGCATCCACAATGTAGTGTGCTATGGATTTTTCATTTCAATGTAGTTGGAAAATGTATAATTATTTGCGTGGATGATATAAATTTTTTTTCAAAATCAAATTAGAGCATGTGCATCATTTGCAAAAGGTATTTGAAATATGTAAAAGGTATGGGATTTTCTTTAATCTAAAAAATAATATGTATGGTGTCACAAAAAGTAAGTATTGGGCCACATCATTACTAGACAAGGTATATCTACAAAACCTAATACATCTAGTTCCATTTTCAATATTTCTCTCCAAAATAATAAAAAGGAGTTAAAATATTTTTTTGGCAATATCAATTTTGTGCTAAAAAACATTTTTGGTTTTATAATATTTTAATACCTCTTAACTTTATACTAAAATAGGATGACATACCAAGCTAATTTAGCATTCTAAGATATCAAGGACGTGATTATAAAATCCCCAATATTGATCATTCCAAACTTCACCAAAGACTTATATCCCTATTATTTTCCTTTCGACCACACTATAGCAGTAGTCCTAATGAAAAGGATTAACAACTAGGAACATCCAATTATATTTATCAGTAGAAACTTGAAATACATATAGATGAAGTATTCTATGTTGGACAAGAAAGCATATGTCATGGTTAGGTATATGAATAAATTTAGGCACTATTTATTCTATAAAAAATTACACACCATTGTGCCTAATCCTATAGTAAATCTTATGCTAAGTCACAATGAGCTACATGAAAACAAAGGCAAGTGGATGGAAAAATTATAAGAATGTGACATTGATACAAAACCAAATAATATGGTAAGAGGATAAGGCCTCACTTAGATATCCATATAATTTGACCCAAGGATCAACACGATGCAAGTAAACAAAATATAAGAGAAGTGATATGATCAATTATTCATTTTTTGCTAACGGGAGCTTTCCTCTAGACTTAAACTAGGATCAAAAAAGAGATTTGAGGATAAAATTAATCTACCATATGCTAAAAAATAATCTCATATCATAATAACTATGAATTTATTTATCTGATATGCTTAGCTAAATAAGAAGCCAAAATAATTATGTATACTTTCCATGAAAGGAAATGGTCACCTTCTAATAATACAACAACAAACCAAATCCTCAAAGAAAGATATTATTGGCTTACAATTTTTAAATATATTCATATTCATGTAGGGACTTGTCAGGAGTGTAAAACATTTACTAAGAGAAAGAAATGTGCAACCATGTCATTACAATTTGTATTTGAAAATATATCATTCACCTAGTAGGGACTGGACTTCATTAGAGTTATTAATCACAACTCCATAAAGGGTCACAAATTTATGTTGATATCTATGGATTATTGTACGTAGTGGACCAAGGCAATTACCATAAATAAAATCATAACTAAATAATTCATTAAGTTCATTGAGGAAACCATTGTTACAAGCGTTGGTATGCCTTTTTCTCTAGTTTGTCAAAACAAACATGCATTTTGATCTAAAAAATTCATTGAATGTGCATATGAAAATAAGATAACCATAAATTTTACCTCCAATTACTATCCCCAATGAGACGGAGTGATTAAATCCAAAAATAATAATCTTATTGATTTTATCAAAAAGTATGCTATAAAAATACCAATGGATTGACATGTGTTGTTGAAATTCGCATTATCGCTAATAGAACAAGATATAAGAATGTGTTAAACTTTTCAACATTTATGTTAGTATATGGATATGAATCGGTATTTCCCATCACACTAAAATTTCCCACTTAACAATTCATGCAAGACTATACGGGAAAAGATGGACAAATACAGTTAAAATTGTTAAAAGATGGAAAAATATAGTCAAAATTGTTAAATATCCTTCAAATGGCCTTTACATAAATTTATAAAAGTTTTTGCAGAAGTTTTTACTTAATGTGATTTGGTCATAGATGGTTTTATGAGAGAGCATAAGTAAAAACTTTTATAATTTTATGATTGGTCCTACTTTGGGATAAATCACATTAAATAAAAGGAAATGTGTTAAGTTGGATCCATTATGGATTGGTTCACACAAAATCTCTGAGATATTGAGAAATAATCCTTTAAGAGTAAAATATTTACAATGAAATGACTTGTCACTTCTATTGAATATATATTACTTAAATTACTACTTCTTGGTTATGTCATCCTCATCGTTATTAGATTGATTGTGACTTTTAGCTTAGGATTAGAGTAGTTATATTAGTTTATTTTAGTGTTCTTAATATTTTAGTTTTATTTTGCTTTCATAGTTATTTGTTGCTTTATTTATTTTTCTAGAGTAATTTTCTTAAAGTAGGACTTATCCAATAAGTCTTCTTGGGTAAAAAATATAAAAATTAGGAATTCCTTCCAAATAATCTCCATCACTTGTAATTACTACACCATCTAAATCATCCTTTAGAAAATCTTAGTCACATTCAAATAGTTGATAAATTTGGAATCATTATGAAAATGTATAAAATTTAGAGAAAAATGTTTAACTTCCAGATATATTTAGATTACCAGGCCTGATTGGGGTATGTTTTCACTAAAAACATAAAGATTGGTTTTAGAATTATCACATGAATTAAGAATAGTATGAATTTGAAAAGATTCAAAACTACAATTTTCATGTTAAATGTCACCTTGAAAGACATAAGTAAGAAAATAAAGATTACTTATAACTGATATTTTTACCATTCTTATACCTTAACTATATTGGATCCCAACCCTTTTGATAATTTTAAAATTAAAAAAAAAAAAAATAAGAGGAGGATATGAAATCTTCGAAGAAAATTAAAAACAAAACTACTAAAAGGGTGATTCAGGTAACCTCAATCAAAGATATGGATGCCCAACTAAAAATGGAGAAAGGTCTAGAGTGGATCCAAAGGTATTTTTATTAGGGTTATAGATGCTTGGATAGACATGGATCAATGCCCAAGCCTTACCCCCTATCCATCCTCATATATATATATATATATATATATATATATATATATATATATATATATATATATATATATATATATATATATTTATAAGTTTTGGTTGAGTGATGATTCCTAAGCTATATCAAAATCCTTAAAGGTGTGGTAAATAAATTACTTTACACACATTTTATCTCTTTGAAGATGTCAATATCTAGTATGTCATGTGAAAAACCTAAAATTTATGCTCAGAACTTTATTTTAAATATACCACTTTTGGAGTTAATTAGTTGATTTTATCCATAAATTAAACCAAAAAAATATGAGTTCTAAACACTTAATGGTGTTTTTCCTATTGGGTTTCTATTTTTTATGACCAACATTCTCCATTCCTTTTTCAATAAATAGGGCCCTTATTTATTTGAATTTAGATATAGATTTGCGAATGAAATCAAAAGGTAGAATAAGATAAATCAATTTTCTTTTGAAACAAGTCTTATGAGGTTTTCCATGGTGCAATTAAGACCTGGGTTGGTCATAAAAAAATTGAACTTATTCTAATGTTCCTAACTTTATTCACCCTCATGGATTTTCCCTTTAATATTAAGTCACCTTTTTCATATCAACTTTGTGCTAAGGTGCACGTGTTTGTTTTACTTGAGATCCTTCTGATTGGATGTGTTATTACATGTAGTCTTATTTTCTAATTTTAATTTTTTCAATTTAAAATTGCATCAACCTTGTGATCATCTTGAAATAACCTCATATTTTCTCTCAATTTATAAATATTTTGTTTTATGATTTGCACATATTATTTATCTAACAATGTAATCACAAATTTGGTTGAGTATTATGTGTAGGTGAACCAAACACAACCATTTATGCCTTGAAATTCATTATCATTAATCAAGTACATGTCCACAATACTAGGTTTGCAGTTTACTTTGAGACACAATATCAAAGAACTAAAAATGTTTGGATATTCTAAGTTAGTGATTAACCAAGTAAAAATTAATCTCCCATACAAATTTTACTTTTTGAGAAATAAAAATATATACATTTATATTTCATATATTTATTTAATGTTTTCAACACTACAACAATTCTTACCCTTAATGATTCTAAATAACAAAAGTTTTATATTAAATTGGTCCTTTGATTTATATCCTATATAATGTGTATAATTCCATGAGTTAAATGATGACCAACAAATTATTGAATTTGTGAATAGTGAAGGCATATTTTAGTCACAAGTTATTGATGAGAAAGATAGATACTTTTCTAAAAAAAGGAGATTGATTATGATGAAATATTTAAATTGAAATAAAATAAGGTTTCTAAGGGAATAATTTCACTTGAAATATTATTTGACTAGGACACATGTAAAAAAGTGTTTACAATTTGAATCCACTCACCATAAGTTATGTTGATCAGTTTAGGGTCACCTGAACAACCCTAGTATGTGAATGTTGGCTTAGATTGTTCCAATTCAAAAAAAGAAGGATGCATATCCCTTCTTATGCAATAAAAATACATGATTATGTGATCATTTGAGGACATGAATATCATTGAACCATTTATCATTACTCGTACTATGTTACTTAAGGAAGGCCAAAAGACTTAGAGGCAAAGATACTAATTAGTTACCCCCTCTCTTTGAGCCCCTAATTTACAAATAAGTTTAGAAATTTCTCTTAAAAACATCATCTTTATAATTGGGCATTCTATGTACATCTCTAATTGGTCAATGTTTGTAAAAATAATGGTGAAATCAATATTTAAATGGATTTTATAAACTTGAATAGAGATTTTGACAAAGATAATTATTATTTAGAATCCCTTGACAAAGTTTCCTTCAAATGGAAGTTGTTCTAAGTTGATGTCCTTTCTAAATGGATTATCAAGTTAAAACTAAGTTTTGGTTGATATTGAAGATAGCATAAAAAATAGTTTTTAACTTAAAATGGGAAACATTTTCATATAAGAGAATGTCCTTTGGTCTGATTAATGTAGGAGCCAAAATATAGTGTGCCATGGATTTTATATTTCAAGGTAGTTTGGAAATTAATAATTATTTACACAAATTATTTAACTATTTTTTCAAAGCATAGGTAAGAGCACATGCATCATTTGCAGAAGGTAAGGCATTTCCTTGAATCCAAAAAAGAGTATTTTTGGTGTCATCAAAAGTAAATTATTGGGCCACATCATTAATAAAAAAAATGTATATATATAAACCATAATAGAACTAGTATCATTTACAATATTTCTCTCTCCAAAAAATAAAAATGAGTTAAAATTATTTTTTTGGAAAAATAAGTTTTTTTTATAAAAAATTGTTTCTAATTTTTTTTGAAATTGTGAGAGCTCTTAAAGCCATGCCGAAACATGATAAAAAAAATGGAATGGACATCTCAATCCAAGGAAACATTCTAATATATCAAGGTTACCATTATGCAATCCCTACTATTAATCTTTCTATACTTCAACAAATATTTGTATCCTTATTATTTTGCTTCTGACACATTATGGTAGCAGTCCCAATACAAAAGAGTAACAAAGAGGAACATCCAATTTTATTTATGATTACAAACTCAAAGGAAACAGAGCTTAAGTATTCTACGTTGGAAAAGAAATTATATGCCATGGTTAAGGTTTTGAATAAATTCAATAACTATTTACTTCATAACAAATTCCATGCCATTGTGTCAAATCTTGTAGTAAAGCTTACATTAGGCCAAAACAAGTTATGTGAATGTAAAGGCAAGTGGATAGCTAAATAATATGAATATGGCATTGAAATTAAACCATCGAATATTTAGAGAGGCCAACACCTCACTTAGATAACCATATAATTTGAACCAAGGATAATAGTGATGAAGTAAACCAAACATAAATTATATCTGAAGAGTGGTATAATGAAATTATTCACATTTTTCTATATGGGAGTTGTCTTCTAAGTGTAGAAATGAGATATGAGGCTGAAAAAAACCCACTATATGCTAAATAAAGTAATATTATATCACAATAACTATGAAGGATTTATCTCAAAATTATAATTAAGGAAGAAGCTAAAGAAATTATATATTTTTTCTATTAAAATTTAGGGAGTGGTCACCTTTCTGATAATACAAAAACACACAAGATTATTAGAGTAGGTTATTATTTGCCTACGATTATTAAATATGTTCATATACATGTAAGGACTTTTCATAAGTGTCAAACATTTTATATGAGAGAGAAACATGCAAAAATGTCATTACAAATTGTAATTGAAAACATACCTTTCACCCAATGGGGATTGGAATTCATTAGATTTATTAATCCTAACTCCACAAAAGGTCATAAATTTGTGTTGATAGCCAAATATTACTATATGCGATGAACCAAGATAGTTGCAACAAAGAATAACATAACTAAATAAATTATTAAGTTCTTTGAAGAAGAAAAATATTACAAGATTTTGTATGTCTTTTATATATTATTTGATATCATACATGATTCTAAATGTACAACATTAACTAAATGGACATACAACAACAATATTACCCTAAATGTTTTCTCCAATTATTATCCCATAGGAAAAAAAGTGGTTGAATCCAAAAATAATATCCTCATTGATGATATCAAAAAGTCTAATGTAAAAACACCAAGGGATTGGCACACATTTTTGAAATATGCATTGTAGGCTAATAGAGCTATATATAAGAAAGTGTTAAAATCTTCTCCATTTATATTAGTATATGGGTAGGAACTAGTATTTCCCACTTATTAGTTCATGCAATTGTAAATGGGATAAGATGACAAAATACAATCAAAATTATTAAATATCCATTAAATGGAGGATGCACGAGATGAAGCTTTATAGAACTTAAAACAAACATTAGACATCATGAAGAGATGGTTTGATAAGAGAGCATAGGTAAAATATTTTTTAATTTTAGACTTGGTCCTGCATTGGGATAAATCACATGAAAAGAAAGGTAAACATGCAAATTTGGATCCATTGTGGATTGATCAATACCAAATCTTATAAATATTGGGAAATAACACTTTTAGGCTAAAAGATTTACAAGGAGATAACTTATCACTTCCATTGAATGGATAATTCTTGAAGTACTACTTATCGTCTATACCATTAGAATTATTATTGGATTGACTATGAATTTTATCTTAGAATTAGAGTAGTTGTGTTATTTTCTTTTATTATGTTTTGCATACATAGTTAGTTGCTTTATTTATTTTATTAATTAGTTTTCTTTGAGTAGGACTTATTCAAACAATTCTTGTTAAAGATAAAAATTAGATAAATTAGGGATGTCTTCCACACAATCTCCATCACTTGTAAATTACTACACCATGTAAATCATCTAGTAGGAATTCCTAGTCACATTTAAATAACTAATAAAGATGGATTCATTATGAAAATGTTTGAAATTTAAATAAAAATGGTTTAGCTTCTAGATATATATCAATTACCAAGTCTGAATGGGGTATATTTTCATTAGAAACTTGAAGATCAGTTTTAGAATTATCACATGAATTAAGAATAGTTTGACATTTGAAAAGAGTCAAAATTAAATTATCCATGTTAAATGTCACTTTCATGGACATAATTAAGTGAAGGAAGGTTACTTGTAACTAAGATTTTGACCATATTTATACCTTAGCTTATTGGTTCCAAACCTTATTGAAAAATATAAAAGAAGAAGAAAATATAATACGCTGAGAAAATGAAATCTTTAAAAGAAATTTTTATTAAAAAAAATCCTAAAAGGGTGATTCACGTAGCTTCGATCGGGGCTATGGATGCTTGGTTGGAAATGGAGTAAGTCATAGAGTGGATTCAAAGGTATCTTTATTGGGGCTATATATTCCTTGTTGTCTATAGAGCAATTCCCAAACCTCCCCCCTTAGGCATCCTGATATATTAAAAATAAAAATCCTTCATAATTTTTGGCTGAGTGATTATTCTTGAGCTGTATCAAAAGCCTTCACAATGTGTAAAATAAATCACTTTACATACACTTTGTCTCTTTGAAGATTTCAATACTTAATATATCATGCAATTTTAAAATTATGTTTACAATTTATTTGGTGAAATACCACTTTTAAAATTGACTAACTAATTTTATTCATAATCAAAACTAAAACTTTTTGAGTTTTATGCACTGAATGGTGTTTTCCTTGTGGCCTGTCTCCATTTTTTGTCATAAACATGCCTTGTTTATTTTTTAATAAATAGGGACCCTCATTTCTTTAAATTTATAGATATATTTATGAATAAAATCAAAAAGTATGTTTCATGAGGTTTTCCATGTTGCAATTAAGACCTGTTTTAATCAAATCAAAATTTGAACATATTTTAATAATTTTGTCTTTATGCACTTTCATTGTTTTCCTCTTAAATATTAATTGACCTCATTCATGTTGATTTTGTGCTAAGGTTCACATCTTTACTTTATTAAGATTCATATGAATCGACTCAATTATACATTTACACCAAATTTTACAATTCTCATGGATCCATGGAATCTTATTTTCCGATTTTAAAAATTTTAATTTAAAGTTTTGTTAACCCCATCATTATCTTGAAAGACCCTCATATTTTCTCTCAATTTATAAACATTCTAGTTTATTATTCACAAATGTTGTTTATCTAATGATGTAGTCATAATTTTGGTTAAGTATTATGGGTAGGTAAACCAAATGTAACCATTTATACACTATATTTCAAAGTCCACATATCTACAAGTCTCATCTACAAGTCTCATAAGGATCAACCTAGCCAAAATCAAATTCCATGATTTCATGGATATTCACTGAGTGCCACAAGTATTCTTTGTAATTATCATAATATTCTTTGATTGTCTCTTTTAATATTATGATGTGATTATATTTTTGAGTGACTTATGTTGTATGTATTGTGGGTAAATAAATATGCTAACTCTAAATAATATAATATAAATTTTGAAAACCTATGCATCCACAAAATTTGTATCAAATATTAAAGGATTCTAATAATTTTGTACACTCTGTAAATCTGAAGTAATCTCAAATGTTCACCTATTTTATCCCAATTTTCCACAAAAAAAAATAATATTTAATCAAATCAAACTTGACATTATAAAAAATATATGAACTTGATCATATCAAAATACATCACATGTCTTACTTCTATTGTTCACGATAAAATAGACACAAATGAAGTATCATAGAATGCCCTAATATATCACAGGTTCATGCCACGAGATCTCGATAGGTGTAGGAATCATAATAGATTATATTTCAATCAAGATAAAATACAACTTATAATTACCACACATCCACATAATGCATAGTGAATGAGGTGTCTACGAGGATACTCCATGAAATTTGTGATTCTGAAGTCATGAGATTCAAACACATGGATAACATAGAATCCCTATGTGGTATTAAAGCCACACAAACATTAAAATTTAAAAATTTACTATTTTTAATGGATAAAAGTTGGCCTTTAAAAAATCCCAACCCCTTAAATAATAAATATTTGTAGATATAGCAATAAAATCCTATAAATAGGAGTAATACTTAAAATTTGGTTATTTATATCCTAGGCTATAACAAATTTGCAAACATAAATAACATAATAACAAACAAACAATGAAGATATTTCAAGAAAAAATAAGGATGAGATGATTAAAGGTCATTTAAAGTTTTTTCTACCTTTCATTTTCTTTCAAAAAACTCAAGTGTTTTTTTACTATTTCCAGATCTAAAAATAGAAAAAATATAAAAATATATTGGGTGTTAGAAATAAACAATTAATAAATAAAATGAAGATTCAAATTTTATAGTTAACTCAAATGAACTGATGTGAAAAATAGACCTCCAAAAATTTTAAATAATTGAATCCATAGGTAATATATGAAAACCATTTCAAAAAGTAACTAACATCACTGATAGATATTACAGTGAAAAAGGGAAAAGTTTCCAAGGATTTAGAGGCCAGTTTAGAGTGAGTAATCACTAAAAATATCTCAAAAGTATCTTGAACACAAAATAATCATAATGGCCATATCATCTTCTTTTGGTTCTCTATATGAATTCATAGATACCATCTTCTCCTCAGATGTCATAGAAGATAAACAATACAATGCCTTGTTTAACAAAGTTGAGGAGGCACGCATGGTAAGTGATGATGAAGGTGCCACACATGAGGAGATTGAATATATGGATGATTCTTTTACAATAAAAAGGGGTGGTATACATCAACTCATGGCTAAACCAAAGGTATTCCATTGCATTGACCTCTTTCATAACATTTTCACTGTGTGCAATACAGGATGATGTTGTTTTTTCATTGAACATGAAGAAAAAAATAGCTTTTATCAGTAAGATAACTTTTGACAAATATTAAAAAATTTCAAAGCCCAAATTTTTATACAACCAAGATGTCTCCTCAGAATGGCTTGAAAATAATGAACTGATTGAAGTCTCAAAATACTAGGCATAAGATATTAAACATTGAGTAAACAAATGAGACATGGGTGGATGCATGATAATGTGGGATAAAACGGGGGCTTACAGCGACACTTTTTTATTAAACTAATAATATTTTAACTTAGACATAATTTTAGAGACACTTAGAGAAATAAATTGACAATGACGTAAGAATAAGAATTTTGTCATTGTGAATGTAGTTTATAATTATATAATTTTTTCAATACCTGAATGATAAAGGTGTGTGAAATAGATGGATTTATGACAATGGCTTGACACTTTTTGTGAAAAGATAAGGAGACTGCATGTGTACGAACACACTTTTTTTGAGTAAACGAATGAATTATTGTATGAAAATTCATATATGGATAGATGAAATGTCAAATACTATTGAGAATATTTTTTATTAACTTTTTAATATAAATATATATAATTTTATAAGTCAAGTCAACTTGAAAATTAAAATTTCAAGTGTACAAACATAGCTTTTTGACCTCAAATTCATGAAAATCATTTTTTTTAAAGCATAGTTGGCAATGTGTAGATTGTTGAGACATAGGTTTTATGAAGTTTTGATTAATGGTCAAAAAGTTATAAATATATTTGTAATGATATCTATATAGCCCATAATGAGGTATGTTGTGTAGAAATTAAGTAATAATTAAAAATAATAGTTTAAAATTGAAAATAATATATATTCAAAAATACATTTTCCCCTCTACAAACCCGTGTAATTTTTTTTAATAGTAAAATTTGATTGAACAGATGTGTTGACAAAGATGAAAAAGACATAAATTTCTAAAAAAACATATGGGTTGGTCCATGATAGGGTTTAGGCTAGGTTCAAACCCCCCAAGCCTAAAACCAAGCCAAATTTATTAGGAAAATGGAAAAGTGAATCTTATAAATATTAAAAGGGTGTATGCCCTTTGAAAAGGGCATACAGCCTTTACAAAGCATGTACACCCTATGAAATGCCATGTTTTGGAGGGAAGAGAAAAAATTAAAATTTTTGAGGTAAAAGGTGTACGCCCTTTGTAATGGAAAGGGCATATGCCCTTTAAGAAAGGGCACAAGTATAAGTTTACATTTAATTTTATATAATATTTTATATTATTATATGTTAAATTATTTTATAAATATAATAAATTAGGGCCACTCTACATATTATAAAATTGATCACATAGTTGTAGGAGTTACCATTTAGAAGTTGGTTTTTTAAAATCCATTTTGGTCAACACTTAGTTTTTATAATTTTAGGATAGGAATCTAGAATGAGAACTAAAGTTTTGAATCATATTATATATGTAATAAATATATACCATTGAATATTACATACCTACTTGAGTATACCCTACCTACTTTATCTACTTGAGTATGTCATATCTGTTGAGGTGTGGAGCTAAAAGCTTCAACTGTTTGCAGACACAAGAAGAGGATACTGAAGAACCAGAAGCACCCGCGTCGGCAGCATGACCGACGTCGGTCAAATGCAGTGGAGAAGGAGACCGGCGACGGCAGATAGTCGGCCAACGTCAGCAGCACCAAACAAGCAGGGACCAGCGTCGGTCGCCTGTGTATTTCCAAAACTGCTGTCGACGAACAGTCAGTTAAGTGAAGTGAGTGTTTGCATGTTAAATGACTAATTATAGTCACGAGCTGCGTGTCTAATTATTGTAACTAGAGTTCTGTTTTTGTAAACATGGGATCTTATTTAAAGACCCATAAGGCATGTATTGTAATTATTCTAAGAAGGCAAGTAAAAGCATTAAAGTAAGCAAGCTCAAGGAGATCTACAGGTGTAAGGTCAAGAAGATCAGCTGAAGCATTCAAGGAGGGATAGCAACTCAGGTTGTGGAGTTGGTTTTGTGTTGAGCAAGAGAGAGAGGGAAGAAGGTCTTGAGGTGTGGCAAGCCTTTGAGGTGGAGGAAGAAGTGGCATCTTCCTTATTGTATTTTCTTCTAGTAATATCTAATACAAGAGTGTGTATTGTCTCTCAAATTCTTTGTTGTCTCAAGTTTCTAGTTACTTTATCATTCTGGTATAATTCCGTGTTTAATTGCTTATAAGAAAGTAATCAATTGTGCTTCCGTTGGATAAGGGGTCACCTAACAGTTAGTATCAGAGCATATTGATTGTTGTAGGTAATTCTCCCCTGACAAGTGGTATCAGAGCTACGGTTTGTAGGAAGCAGGGTATTGTTTTTTTATTACAGACCATTCACAGGGTTTTCTAATTGAGTGGGAGTTCAGCAATGGAAAAAAAAAGTAAGCTACAAATGGAGAAGTTTAACGGCAAGAATTATCAACATTAGAGGATGCAGATTGAGGACTATCTGTATCAGAAGGATATGTACTTACCGTTGGGTGGGGTTGCATGCAAGCCCACAGATATGAAGGATGAAGAATGGAACGTTCTTGATCGGAAGGCTCTCGGTTCCATAAGGTTGAGCCTTGCATCGTCTGTGATTTCCAGCTTATCACAGTGTAAGACAATGGAAGAGTTGATAAAGTCCTTGGCGAATTTATACGAAAAGCCCTCGGCTTCTAATAAGGTATATCTTATGAAGCAGCTATTTACTTTGCAAATGCAGGAAGGTGGATCGGTACATACTCATCTCAATGATTTCCATGGTTTGGTAAACCAACTAGCTTCAGTCAATATTATTTTTGATGATGAGGTAAAGGCTCTCTTGATTTTATGTTCTTTACCTGAAAGTTGGGACGGTATGGTTATGGCAGTAAGTAATTCTGCATCTGCTTCTAAAATCTTAAAAGTTGATGATGTTGTGAGTGTGATCTTGAATGAATAAATACGTAGGAGAAGCACAGGTGAATCATCAGGGAATGCTCTAAGAGCAAAAAGCAGGGGAAGGCAAAGGGAGAAGGTTGAGCAAGGGAAATCAAGGTCGGGAAGGAGATCCAAGTCCAAAGGTATTACCTGCTGGTTTTGTGGAAAGAAAGGACATACAAAGAAGGAGTGTTGGTTGAGAGATAAAGAGAACCAACATGCAGGTATGGAAGAAGCAAAGGATGCAAATATTGTGGTACAGGATGCTCTCATACTTTCTTTGGATAGTCAGGTAGGATCATGGATTTTAGATTCTGGTTCATCTTTTCATGCATCCCCAAACAGAGATTTGTTTCATGAGTATGAACAGGGAGACTTTGGAGTGCTCTATTTAGGGGATGGTATGCCTTGTCAGATAGTTGGCAAAGGGAAAGTGCAGCTGAGATTGCAAATTGACAACACATGGGTGTTGAAGGAGGTCATGCATGTTCCAATTCTGAAGCAAAGTTTAATTTCTGTAGGAAGGTTGGGAGATGAGGGATGCACAATAACCCTCACAGCAGACTCTTGGAAGGTTACCAAGGGAGCACTTGTTCTAGCAAGAGGTAAGAAAGTAGGTACTCTTTATCTACCTACTTGTATTACTGATTCTACTTCTGGTGCAGATTCAAAGATGTGGTCCAATAGGCTTGGTCACGTGAATAAGAAGGGAATGGATGTTCTTGATTCAAAAGGTATGTGTTCAAATTTGGAAAGCACAGATAGAGTTCATTGCAGAAAAAGAAAATTTGATGCTTTTGACAGGAACAAAGAAGCCTTAGTGTTTATGGAGGAGATGAAGGATAGAGATCAGTCACAGGGGTTGAATAAATCTGAGCAGGGTAGCATGGACAGAGGTTTGATCCAAGAAGATCTCACGGATGAAAATTTCATCACTTACAGGAACACACAGACACCGATGTCGGTCACATGGGACCGACGTCGGTCAGCCAGATACCGACATCGGTCATGTGCAGACCAGTAGGGTCGGTAGGTCGGGCAGGAGAAGTCTGACGTTGGTCATAAGGACCGACGTCGACAGGAGGGACACCGGCGTCGGCCAGGGAAATGACGTCGAAAGTCAGGGTCAGTGCAGGGAACCGACATCGCTCGGGAGCAGACTGGGAGATGGCCGAGATCGGTCACTGTAACAGATGTTGGGTGGATCCATAAGTCTCAAACACCCATGTGGAGGTCAGAAATGGTAAGTGAACCTCATATTCGTTGTTCACTTTCTTTATATTTCTTACTGATAGTCATGAACTAGGAAGATGGAAGAAGCAATGCAGGTAGAATCCAGAAACAGTGGGAGCTTGACATAGATGAGGAGTGTGAGTCCTTGGAGAAGAACCAAATAGGTATTTGTTGGTAGAGTTGTCATCTGGAAGAAAGCACTGGATAGAGGGATGGATTCCCGTTTTAGAGAAGAGAGTGGATGGACACATGAGATAGAAGGCTATGGTATATGGTCTTGATTAGGCTGCAGAATAATGGAGGTTTGACCATTGTATTTTATCTTTACCAGGTTGGATAATATTAGCTACATTATCCTGTTACTGTATTGTGTTACTTGTTGCAGGGTTTCATATACATGGAGTTTTCTGAGCTAAGGGTAGAGTTGGTTCAGAAGTATGTCATGAAGAATTTGGGAGCAGAAAAATTCTTGTGGCTTAAGAGATAGGTATTGCATCACAGGTTTGTGTGGTGGTTGGTCTTCAAGAGTGACTTTGAAGAGGGATACAGAGCCTAAAGAATAAAATAGATGGTGTACATGTACAGGTACAAGTTGCAACTATTTATCTCCAAGTGGGAGATTGTTGAGGTGTGGAGCTAAAAGCTTCAACTGTTTGCAGACACAAGAAGAGGATGCTGAAGAACCAGAAGCACCGGCGTCGGCAGCATGACCGACGTCGGTCAGATGCAGTGGAGAAGAAGACCGGCTACGGCAGATAGTCGGCCGATGTCAGCAGCACCAGACAAGTAGGGATCGGCGTCGATTGCCTGTGTATTTCCAAAACTGTTGTCGACGAATAGTCAGTTAAGTGAAATGAGTGTTTGCATGTTAAATGACTAATTATAGTCACGAGCTGCGTATCTAATTATTGTAACTAGATTTCTATTTTTGTAAGCATGGGATCTTATTTAAAGACCCATAAGGCATGTATTGTAATTATTCTAAGAAGGCAAGTAAAAGCATTGAAGTAAGCAAGGTCAAGGAGATCTACAGGTGTAAGGTCAAGGAGATCAGCTGAAGCATTCAAGGAGGGATAGCAACTCAGGTTGTGGAGTTGGTTTTGTGTTGAGCAAGAGAGAGAGGGAAGAAGGTCTTGAGGTGTGGCAAGCTTTTGAGGTGGAGGAAGAAGTGGCATCTTCCTTATTGTATTTTCTTCTAGTAATATCTAATACAAGAGTGTGTATTGTCTCTCAAATTCTTTGTTGTCTCAAGTTTCTAGTTACTTTATCATTCTGGTATAATTCCGTGTTCAATTGCTTATAAGAAAGTAATCAATTGTGCTTCCGTTGGATAAGGGGTCACCTAACAGTTAGTATCAGAGCATATTGATTGTTGTAGGTAATTCTCCCCTGACACTATCTAAATGAATAATCGAGCCATATCTTGTTCTTGAGTATGACCTACCTAAATACTCAAGCCATATCTTGATATTGACTATGCCCTACCTAAATACCTGAGCCATATCTTGATCTTGAATATTCCCTACCTACCTTTTTGTGCTTAAGTATTCCCTACCTACTTTAACTACTTGAGTATGCCCTACCTACTTTACCTACATGAATACATCTCATACCCAATTAAATACTGGAGACATTTATTGATCTTGAGTATGCCCTACCTACCTATCCTTCTTTCCCTACCCACTTAAGCTACCTACTTGAGTATGCCCTACCCGATTGAATAACTAAACAGTATCTTGATAATACCCACATCAAATCCTTATTATATATATCTTACCCAAACCATATCTTAAATTCTTGATACCCACTTAAATACTCAATCCATATCTTAAAAGGAGTGGGGGCATTCTCATGCTTGAAAATCATTAGAGGGGGCTTTACAAAATCAAGGGATAAAGGAGAGGGTTCACTATTAAGGGATGCTTGAAAAGCAGGTTAGGGAGAATTATCACCTATATAGATAAAGGAGAAGGGGAATTGACTGAGCCATATCTTGAAAAGAGAGGGGGTATTCTCACCTAGATATATAAAAATGAGGGACTAGGGATGATCGGGTAAAAGTCTTGAAGGCATATTCGAGCCAAATTCTTAAATAATTTATGGGATTTTTTATCAATGGGTCTATCAATATGCATAAATGATTGGCCTATTGCATGCGACCTACATCATATTTGTAATAATGATACAGTCACTCATACATGACATATACCACATGTACTATATGTAGGTATGAAATCACTCATACATGACATCTACCTATATTTGTGATATAGTAACTCATATCGAACATGAATGTAACTAATCACCCTAATACACTCGATTCATAATATAAGGAATTAAACACGATTCAAGAGTCATCTTAAAAATGTACCATTCACTCTAAAACAAATGTCAAATAGATGGGTCAATCCATGCATGCTTCAATTCTAATCTCATGTATGCATGACCTAATTGATTTATTTTTGACTTACACAGAGCATAGTCATCTTCTAGCATTACAAATTCATATAAGACACTACCACTACCACAATAAATACCACTATTATTTGGGTTGGAGTGGAATGCTTTAGAACCCTATTTTCTCAAGCTCGTATCAAAATCACTCATATCACTATCTCCCTCTCCCCAAACCATATGGATAAAGTAGGTCAAGTGCATAAATCATCATTTGTCATTATAATCACCCCCTCATCATTTATCATTTTATTTCATTCCTCTCTAATTAACCTTCATTATCCCTCATCACCCCTAATTGCACTATCATCGGTCCTTATCATCCCTAATCACTCTTTCATTAGCCCTCATTTTCCCTCATCATCTATAATCACTCCCTTATCATCACTAATCACTCCCTCATTGACCCTCATCATCCTTAATTATCCTTAAACACTCCCTCATTGTCCCTAATCATCCCCAATCACTCCCTTAATGTCCCTCATTATCCATAATCACTGTTAGGTTGTGGAGCTAAAAGCTTCACTGATGCAAACAAGGGAGGAGGTTATTGAGTTGCTAAGCAACCGGCGTCGGTCTGATCAGCTGACGTCGGTCAGATTAGTGAAGAGAAGCAACCGACGTCGTTCAGGGATCGGCCGGCGTCGGTCACCTCCAGGCAAATAGGGACCGACGTCGGTGGCTTGTGCAGTTCAAAACTGTAAGTTTTACGGGCAGTTAGTTAACAAACCAAGTGTTTGCATGTCAAGAGCCAAATTTAGACTAGAAGCTGCGGATCAAATTATTGTAATTAGATGTCTAATTATTGTTTGCATAAGATCTATTTAAGAGACTCATAGGCTATATTGTAAAGTGTTCTAGTTTGAGTTGAGCAAAGTTAGTTCCTTCTGTGTGTGAGGTGAGCAAGGGTGTTCCTCCTAGTTCCACAGTAGTGCCAAGTGTGGGTGCTAGTTTTGGAGAATCAAAAGGGTTCTTCAGGTGTGTAGGATCTTGGTCAGTAGGTGTGCATGGCTACATTAGGAGATCTACATGGTAAGTAAGATCATTGATCTGCAAGTGTATGTGTGTGCATGATCCAGGTTTGCAGGTGTGCAGAACCAAATTGATTTGCAGGTGTGCAAGATCAGGGAGGACAGTAACACAATAGGGAGCAAGATCAGGCAGGATCTACTTGGAGTATAGTGTGTACTCAGAAAGAGAGCAAAGATGAAGGCAAGGAATATCCTTTCATAAGTGAGATCATTTGGGTTGCAAGTTGTTACAATTTAGGAGAGATCTACTTGAAGTACATTTGTGTACTTGGAGTGCGTGGAGCACTGGTGTACTGGCAGTAGTGGATACTGACTGGTTGGAGGTGAACACCAACTCTATTTTTGAGTTGTGTGTTGGGACCGTAAGAGAGAGAGCTTTGAGGGAAGATTTATTGTTTATGCCCTAGAGGTGTGGGAGCCCTAGAGGTGTGTAAGGAAGAAGAACTGTGGCAATCTTCTTTGTTGTATTTCCTTTTGGAAGAGTTTTAATACAAGCTGTGTATTGTCTCTCATATTCTGTCTTATTTCTAAATTCTAGTTACTTGTGATTCTGGTTTAATTCCGCATGTAAGTTGCTTGTATTTGGTAATCAATTGTGTGCTTCCGTTATTTCCCAACAAGTGGTATCAGAGCTAAGGTTGAAGGGAGCAGGTTTTGTGTTTGGTTACAGGTCACTCTCAAGGGTTTCTAATTGAGTGGGAGTAGAGCAATGGCAAAATAAAGTAAGCTAAGAATGGAGGAATTGAAAAGCACAGATGGTTAATTACGGTCCTATGGAAAGAAAGAGCAGGGAAAAGAAAATTGTTGGTTTGTGGAAGATCAGCATGAAGGAACTGAAGATGCAGATGTTGCAGGTGTTGTTGCACAGGATGCTCTGGGAGGTTTCTTGGATAAAGTAGAATCTTGTTTTATAGATTTTGTTGCCTCTTTCCATGCAGTTTGAAATAGAGTATCTTTTCATGGTAAGGTCTTTGGAGACTTTGGAAAGATTTATTTAGGGGCTGGTGTGCCTTGCCAAAGAATTGGCAAAGGGGAAGTGAAGCTGAAATTGCAGGCAGCCAACACATGGGTGTTGAAGGAGGTCATGCAGGTCTCAAACTTGGAGATGTGGCTAATTTCTTCAGGAAAGTTGGGTGATGAGAGATGCACAAGAACTCTCACAACAGATGCACTTGAATTAGCTAGTGGTAAGAAAGCAGGTACTCTTTATCTACTTGCTTATATTACTGATTCTTCTTATGTTGCAGAGATGTGGCTTTGTAGGCTTGGTCACATGAGCAAGAAGGAGATGCATGTTCTTAAGAGGAAGTCAGATGTATTTGACAGGCTTAAGAACTGGAAAGCCTTGGTGTTCTTCGAGGAGATGACAGACAGAGACCAGTGGATGGGGCTGGATACTTCTGAGCAGGGCAGTTTGGACATGAGTTTTGATTCAAAGGAGCTTGTGGGTAAAAATTCATCACTCACAGGTGAACACAGGTACCGACATCGGTCAGGGGGAACCAGCATCGAACAGACAGGTGCCGATGTCAGTCATGTGCAAACTGAAGCCAGTGACGTCAGGCAGGGTAAGACCGATGTCAGTCAAGAGGACCGATGTCGATAATAGGTAAGACTAATGTTGGTCATGAGGATCGACATTGGCAATAGGGACACCGACGTTGGTAGAGTTGGTAGTCAGGATAGGCGCATGGAAACCGATGTCGGTCGGATGCAGACTGTGTAGTGACCGAGGTCGGTCACTGTAATGGATTTTGGGTGGATAGTAAGCTACCAAGGAGTCTCAAACGTCCATATGGAGGACTGAAGGTGGTAAGTAAGCCTCAAATTCATTGTTCCTCTTCTTTATACTAGTTGCTGACTGCAGAGTAGGAAAGATCTAGGAAATAGTGGGAGCATGGTAGGAATATGATGCAAAACCAAATGGGAGATTTGGTAGGGTTGCCAGTTAGAATAAAGCACTGAGAGATGAATGGATACCTTAGTTGAAGATAGAGTGAATGGACACGTGAGACAGAAGGCTAGGTCATATGGTCTTGAAGAAGCTGTAGGACAGTGGTATAGGGCTGATAGGTGGTACCAGGTGGATGACAAAGCAGGGCTTTAGTCAATGTCAGTATAACCATTGTGTTTATCTTACTAGGTGGATGATGGTCGCAACATTATCCTATTATTGTATGTGGAGGATGAGCTTGGTGCAGGTTCAGACATACAGGGTTTTGCTGAGCTAAGGGTAAGGTTGGTTCAGTGGCATGTCATGAGGAATTTGGAGCAGCAAAATTCTTCGACATGGGAGACATGGAAGATCACAAGTTGATTTTGTCTCCAGTGGGAGCTGATGTGAATCAGGTGTTAGTGAGGTTCAATACGCAGGATGCAGAACCAAAGCACACTAAAGGCTAGACAGTTCAGTGTCCAAAATCACATGAGGTCTGGTATAGACTTGAGTTTGCCCAAGCAGTGGGTGCTATCAAAAAGTTTGGAGCTGATCCAGAAAAGAAGCACTGGAGGGCAGCTCAATGGATTCTCAGGTATTTGAGAGGGACTAGCAGCAGGTTGACATGCTATGTAGAGTCAAGTTCTTTTCTACATGTGTTTGTAGATGTGGATGCAGCAGGTTACTTGGATGACAGGAGGTGCACCACAGGTTGTGTGGTGGGTGGTCTTCAGGGTTGAGCTTGAAGAGGGATACAAGCCAAGAAATAGATTAGACGGGGTACAGGTACAGGTATAGTGTAGCTGTTTATCTCCAAGTGGAAGATTGTTAGGTTGTGGAGCTAAAAGCTTCACTGATGCAAATAGGGGAGGAGGTTGCTGAAGGTTGCTGAGTTGTAGAGCAATCAGCGTCAGTATAATCAGCCAACGTCAGTCAGATTAGTGAAAAGAAGCAACCAACGTCGATCAGGGATCGGCCGGTGTCGATCACCTCTAGGCAGATAGGGACCGATGTTGGTCACCTGTGCGGTTCAGAACTGCAAGTTTTACGGGCAGTTAGTTAACAAACCAAGTGTTTGCATGTCAAGAGCCAAATTTAGACTAGAAGCTATGGATCTAATTATTGTAATTAGATGTTTAATTATTTTTTGCATGAGATCTATTTAAGAGACTCATAGGCTGTATTGTAAAGTGTTCTAGTTTGAGTTGAGCAAAGTTAGCTCCTTTTGTGTGTTAGGTGAGCAAGGGTGTTCCTCCTAGTTCCACAGCAATGCCAAGTGTGGGTGTTGGTTTTGGAGAATCAGAAGGGTTCTTTAGGTGTGTAGGATCTTGGTCAATAGGTGTGCATGGCTACATTAGGAGATCTACATGGTAAGTAAGATCATTGATCTGCAAGTGTATGTGTGTGCATGATCTAGGTTTGTAGGTGTGCAGAACCAGATTGATTTACAGGTGTGCAAGATTAAGGAGGATAGCAACACAACAGGGAGCAAGATCAGGTAGGATCTACTTGGAGTACAGTGTGTACTCAGAAAGAGAGCAAAGAGGAAGGCAAGGAAGATCCTTCCATAAGTGAGATCATTTGGGTTGCAGGTTGTTGTAATTCAGGAGAGATCTACTTGAAGTACATTTGTGTACTTGGAATGTGTGGAGCACTTGTGGAGTGCATGGAGCACTGGTGTACTGGCAGTAGTGGATACTGACTGGTTGGAGGTGAACACCAACTCTGTGTTTGAGTTGTGTGTTGGGACTGTAAGAGAGAGAGCTTTGAGGGAAGATTTATTGTTTATGCCCTAGAGGTGTGGGAGCCCTAGAGGTGTGTAAGGAAGAAGAACTATGGCAATCTTCTTTGTTGTATTTCCTTCTGGAAGAGTTTTAATACAAGTTGTGTATTGTCTCTCATATTTTGTGTTATTTTTGAATTCTAGTTACTTGTGATTCTGGTTTAATTCCGCATGTAAGTTGCTTGTATTTGGTAATCAATTGTGTGCTTCCATTATTTCCCAACAGTCACACCTTCCTTTACCTCATCATCCATCATTGCCCCTCACCATCTCTAATCACTCCCTCATCAACCTTCATCATCCTCATCATCCCTAATCACTCCCTCATCAACCCTTATCATCCATTATCATCCCCAGTCACTCCCTCATCAACCTTTATTGTCCCTAATCATCCCTTATTATCCCTCATTATCCCTCATCATCCCTCATCAACCCACATCATCCTTAGTCATTCCCTCATCATCATTCATCATCCCTTAACATCCCTAATCAATCCCTCATTATCCCTCATTGTTCTTAATCACAACATTATCAACCCTAATCATCCTTAATCACTCATTCATCATCGCCCATTATCCATCATCATCCCTAATCACTCCCTTATCTACCCTAATCACTTCATCATCAACCCTCATCATCCCTCATCATCCATAATCATACCCTCATTGGCATGCATTGTCCATCATCATCCCTAATCACTCCATCATTGGCCATCATCATCCTTAATTATTCCCTCATCATCTATCATCATCCCTAGCATTCCATCATCATTTATCACCATCTCTAATTATTCCCTCCTCATTTTGGATTTTGGGTTTAAGGGGTTTTGGGGTTAGGGGTTAGAGGTTAAGGTTTTGGGTTTTAGGTTTTGGGTTTAATGGTTTTAGGTTTAAGTGTTTTATATTTTATTATTATTAGGTTATATTTTAGGGGTTACGGTTAAAATTTATGGGTAAGGGTTAGGGGTTATGGGTTATAGGTTAGGGTTTATAGTTTTCACTTTTGGTTTTTAGGGTTTAGGGTTTAAGGAACTTTTGAGGAGTATGAATTAGGGTTTAAGATTTAGGTTTAGGGTTTTAAATTTTAAGGTTTATGATTTAGGATTTAGTCTTAGGGATAGGAATTTGGGTTATTGTTTAGGGTTAGGGGTTAAGGGATTATGGGTTAGGATTTTTGGGTTTGCGAGAATTAAGGTTTTAGGGTTTGGGGTTTGGGTTTTAGGGTTTAGGGTATTAGGGTAAGGGTTTAGGATTTAATTTTTCATTTTTATAGTATATGTGTTTTAAGGGTTTAATTTTTATGGTTTAAGGTTTTAGGAGTTAAATTTTTAGGGTAAAGGGTTTAAGGTTTGTGGGTTAGGATTTAGGGTTGAGGTTTTGTTGTTCAAGATTTTAATGTTTTGGGTTTCAGGTTTGGAGTTTGGAGTTTTATGTTTAGGTTTTTAGGCTTTGTGTTATAATATAATTTCATCACCTTTTTGGTTTTTAACCTTCCTCACCCTTTGTATGGTGACACTTTATTTTTCAAAATAGGTGCTCATTGTTGGCAATTTTGTGATAACAAGTACTTATTTATCTTTCTACCTATCTTGAGACTCTTTTACCCATTGGGGAACCATAATATCCCCTCATTAAGCTTATTGAATGGTATATTCAGAGGGAGAAAGTGGATTGATGTTTGGGGGTAGCATTGTAGCACTTATTTGAATAGGAAAGTGGGGAGGGGGCTAAACAAAATTGTCAATGTTTGCATCATTCCTTTATGGTATGGTATCTACCACGAATGTTATTTATCCTAAAGTTATTGAAATGGTCATAGTGGAGGATTTAATATTAGTTAGGTATGGAAATGACACTACTATTTGAGGGATGGCCTTGAAAAAGAAGGTGTCCTTGAAGGGGATGGCCAAGCAATTCATGTGCAGATGTTAAGACCTTTGTACCATGTGTTGTAATTATAAAGGATGAACTTAAAATCATGGGACTAGTGACATGAATATATGGATGTTTCCCTTAGTAGGTAATACAAGTATTAAGTTTTCATTATATCTTATATCCTTATCCTCATGCTTGTCCTCTTCTTATAGTAGTTTTTTATTTAGATATTCAACTTATTTTGGTTCTATTTATTTTGACTCTTCCACTTCAATTATCTCAATGTGAGACTTTTGCTCAACCTCTTATTTTAATTATCCCAAGATTTTAGTACCTCTATATTCTTTCCCTTCTTCCTTATATTCCTCATAAAGAGGACCCCCTTTAGCAAATAGACCAGTTTTAGGTCCTTCTTTTTGCACATCCTTGGGAGAGGTTGGAGGGGTCATAGGCTTTCTTTGATTAAAAAGGGGTTTTTTTTAAAAGAGGGGAGTTGGTTTCCATGAAGTGGGTGGAATGAGAGGGGAATGGGAAACAAAAATGGTAAGGTGGGGAATTGATAATGAAATAGAAGTAGTAGGAATAGTGGTGAATAGAAATAGGGACATTATTATATATGCCATAAGTGGGGGTATAATGGGAGTTGTCCTAATAGTTTTTGTGACTAAGGAATATGGTTTTGATGAAGGTGATTGAGGGGAAATAGGAGGTGAATTTGTCACAATATAACACTATATAGACTCAGGGACATTCACCTATGTAATTATGTCCAGTGGAGGGAAAGGTGCCCAAGAAAGTGTGTTAGTGTGTCCACCTAAAGGAAATGGTGCCTTCACTTTTGGAATGGTTTTAGATAGCTACATTATGGCCACTATTTGATTATTTTGAATCCATTTTAAAATATTCTTTATTATTTTTAGGTCACTCTCCCTTTGAGGACTCAGCTCTTTAGATGGTCCAAGCCCCTTGTGTGAAGAAGGAGCTTCAGTTTGTTGTGTTGGAAGTTGAGATTAAGGTTAGGGCCATTGGTGATTAGAGAGTTGTAGGTACCTTTAAAATGGATCCCCATAAATGTATGTTAGTACATTATTATGTAATCTATAATGTAGATAGTTCACATGCATATTATTGGCCAAGATATCACTCATGGCTGAGTAGATTGGGAATTATTCTTAAATGCAAAAATGGCTAGGTGATATAGGGTTTGGTCCACCTGGGATACCCCTATAGTGTTAGGTTGATGTACATATCCCATCCCATATTCCATATTAGAATTTCTCCTAGTGTGATTGAAACTATGTGACTAAGGAATATATTCATGTAGAATGAATTCTCAAGTTAACTAGAAAATGATGTCAAAGTTAAATATGAACCAACCATTTACAATGAATCAACATGGTTATGTTATTGATTGAGGCATTGATTGCAGTCGAGCACACAAACATATATACTCAATTAAGGTTGAGAGCTTTCTAATTTTCAGTTAAATACTAGTGGTTTATGGTCCCACCAAGGTTCATTTTAAGAGACCATATAATAAACCCCCTTAGGTTTAACTAGGTGAATCTGATTCATATCTTTGGTGAATATGAAATTTTCAAAATAAAATAAAATCACCTTCTTAAGTTTTTTATACAACCACCTGTATACACAGTTAAAACATATAGATTATGGGATAAATTTAAAAAGAGTATTAAAAAAATTTATAAACCTTAATATTATTACATATTTTTATTCCTCTCATAGATATATGCAAATTCAAAAAAAAATCTCAAAATAAGTTTGTATGCAAAAGTTATGGCCTCTAAAAGTTGGTGCTCAATTGTATCACATCATGCTACTACCTGGAAGCATTTTGCTACCTGATATCATGTTTTCACCTAGAATCATGAAAAAATTTGGATTCTTCTTGAAGAGATATACAATTTCAAAAAAAATCACCTCAAACAGAGTTTGCATGCAAAATTTATGGCCTCTAAAAGTTGGTGTTCAGTTGCATCACATCATGCTACCACCTGATAGCATGCTGCCACTCGACAACATTTTTCTACCTGAAAACATGTTGTCACTTGGTAACATGAAAAAAATTGGATTCATCTCAAAAATTTATACAATTTTTAAAAAAAATCCTTAAACTGACTTCATATGCAAAAGTTACAGCCTCTGTAAGTTATTCATTTGCATTGCAACATGCTATCAAGTGATAGCATGTTTTCGAGCGATAGATTTCTACCAAGTGATAACATACTCCTAAGAGATATCATGTTATTGAGTGATATCATTATGTTGAGTGATATCATGTTGTTGAGAAATGACATCATGATGTTGTCAAGCGTTAACACCATGATGTAATTAGGCGGCACCGAATGCCAACTTTTTGAGGCCATAATTTTTGTATATAGACTCAGATTGAGATTTTTTTTTTAAATTGCATATCTATTCTAAATGAATTCAAAAATTTAATAATATTAAGGTTCAGGGAAATTTTTTGAAACTCTTTTTCATTTATCCCACAACCTATCTGTCGGGTGGCCTTAATATTCAACATGGCAATGAGGTAAAGAATGAGACTTGGATGGTAACCCCTGTGAACATATGTACTATATATAAAGTGAATAACATGGATTATCCCATAATTATTATAAATTATTGGTGATCTAACCACTAAAAAATTTTGTATCCCAAAATTTTAGGCAAATGGGTCCTATGTACTACTCCCAAAAAATCACCAAATACAATTTCCCAAAAAGTGAATATTCATGAAATAACAAATATTCACCACTAAAATTTATCATGGGTCCCACTTTTGAGGTCTTATATTATGAATATATCACTCTACTACAAAAAAACTCTAGAGTAAAGGGATTTAGTCTCCCAATCTAAGAGTTCAGTCAATCCTAAAGTTAAGCTAATCCCAAATATAACCATTGATGAAAACTATCAATGGGATATGCTTTGTTTCCCCTATTTATTGGTCATTAAAGGGTATGTATTAAAATTAATTGAGAGTCTATATCCATAGTATATTGGATCACCATATAGATAGATAGGTAATCACCAATATCTAAAACCAGGTATAATCTAGCTAATAGAGTTCATCATCTAAGCATGGTACCCACTATATGTAAGAATGGTTTTTAGGCATTATAAATAATGTTACTTGGATATAATGCATTGTAAGGGGAGATTATTATTTCCCTATGATAATATTTGTTTATGTGAAATGGTTAAAAATATATATTTATTATTTATGAACCCTAATGAGCTAAGGTGTTAAAAAAATTCAAGTTTTATTTGATGGAATAAAATTTGGGGTGGTGAGGGTCAATGAGTGAGTGATTAGGGATGAGGAGGGATATGTATTAGGAATGATGAGTGATTATGAGAGAGTGACTACAAATGATGAGGGAGTTATTAGGGATGATGAGGGATAATTTGGGAATGTTTAGGGATGAGGAGGGATGAAGAGGGAGTGATTAGGTATGATGAGGGAAGATGAGGGTTGATAAGGAAGTGATAAGGGATGATCGAGGACAATGAGGGATGATGAAGGAGTCACTAAGTATGATGATAGTTGATGAAGGAGTGATTATGGATGATGAAGGCCAATGAGGGAGAGATTAGGGAGAAGGAGGGATGAGAAGGGAGTGATTAGGGATGATGAGGGATGATGATGGAGTGACTAAGGATGATGAGGTGCAATGAGGGAATCACTAGGTATAATTAGGGCCAATTAAGGAGTGATTGTGGATGATGAGGTACATTGAGCATTGATGACAATGTGACTAGGGATGATGAGGGAGTGATTAAGGATGATGAGGGATGATGAACGATTGATTAGGTATGATGAGTGATAATGAGGGATTATAAGGAAGTGATTAGGGATGATGAGGGCTAATGAGGGTATGATTAGGGAAAATGAGGGCCAATAAAGGAGTGAGTAGAGATGATTAAGGATTATGGTAGATGATGAAGTGATTAGGAATGATTAGGGATGATGAGGGTTGATGAGGGAGTGATTAGGAATAATAAGGGATGATGAGGGATGATGAGGGATGACTAGGGAGTGATTAGGGATGATGAGGGATAATGAGGGCTGATGAGAGAGTCACTAGGGATGATGAGGGATGATAAGGGATGATGAAGGATGATTAGGGAGTGACTAGGGATGATGAGGGATGATGAAGGATGATTAGGGAGTGACTAGGGATGATGATGGATGATGAGGGAGTGATTATGGATGATGAGGGAAAATAAGGGATAATGAGGGAGAAATGAGTGATGATAAGGGATGATGAGGTTCGGTGAGGGAGTGATTAGGGATGATGATGGAGTGATTAGATATTATGATGATCAATAAGGGATGATGAATGAGTGATTAGGGATGATGAAGATCAATGAGGGTGTGATTAGGGATAATGAGGGACATTAAGGGAGTGATAATTATGATGAAGAATAATGAGGGTTGATGGAGTGTTTAGATTAAAGCGTTTACGTCATGTATGCATGAGATTATAATTGAAGCATGCATGGATTGAAAAATTTATTTGACATTTATTTTGGAGTGAATGGTATATTTTTAGGATGACTCTTGAATGATGTTTTTATTTCTTCTATTCTAAATGAAGTGTATTAAGGTGATTAGTTGCATTCATGTTTGGTATGAGTGACCATATCATGACTAAAATTATATGTCATGTATGAGTGACCACATACCTAAATGCAGTACTAGGTATGCGGTAGATGTCATGTATAAGTGACCATATCATGACTATAGGTATGATATAGGTTGCATGCTATTAGCCAGTCATATATGCATATTGATAGACCCATTGATCAAAAATTCCACAAATTATTTAAGAATTTGGCCCAATCTATCTTCAAACCTTTTTTATCAATCATCCCTAGTCACTCTTTTATCTATATAGGTTAGAATGCCCCATCTTATTTATATATATGGCTCAGTCAATGCCACCTCTCCTTTCTCTATATAGGTGATAATGCCCCTCTACTAATTTTTTACCATCCCTTGAGAATTTCCCTTCTCTTCTATCCCTTGATCTGATAATGCCCCCTCTCCTTTCAAGATATGGCTTGGGTGTTAAACCAGGTATTGGGTATTCAATATATGGCTTGGGTAATATAGATATAGTCATGATTAGATATGTGTATGCAAGATCAAGATATGGATCAAGTATTCAATCGGATAGGGTATACTCAAGTAGGTAAGGCATAGTCAAGTAGGTAACCCAAGTAGGTATGGAAAAAAGAATGTGTAGGTAGGGAATACTCAAGTAGTTTTAAAATAGGTAGGGCATACTCAAGTATAAGAATTCAAGTAGGGCATAGTCAAGATCAATATTTGACTTGGGTATTTAGGTAGGGCATACTCAAGATCAAGTTATGGCTCAAGTATTCAATTGGGTAGGGCATACTCAAGGAGGCAAAGTAGGCATGGCATACTCAAGTAGGTAAATTATGTAGGGTATACTCAATGGTATAAATATAAATTACATATGTAACATGATTCAAAACTTTGTTTCTCATTATAACTATCAAGAAATAGGCTTCCCTTACCAACAACATAAGCTAAGTAAGTATGGCATAACTATGTAGATAGTGAAAGAAAATATGCAAATTATAGATTAGGAGAAATATTTCATTGATAGTTAAGAATATATTATATACAATGAAATTATTTAGGACAAGAATGAGGATCTATATCGAGAATCAAGTTTCCCTTACCTTATCGATTAGGGCATAACTAAGTAGGTAGGGAAAGAACAAAGATATCTATCAAAAAGAAAGATTCCCTTGATAGTTATGCCTCACTCCAGAAGGAAAGGAAATTTATATATTAGTAAGGCAAGCTTCCCTTGATAGCTATGACTTACTACCTTTTTATCTATTGGGAAGGCAAGATTCCCTTGACATGTTATTGGGAGAAGCAAAGCTAGATATCAGGAATTGAAGCTTCCCTTGCTTTACTCCTTGGCATAAATGAAGTAGGTAGGGAAAGTTCTATCACATCATATTATGTATATGCTACATCCTTTTTAGCATGTGCCCTATCTATATCTTGACCAATTCATGCTTGATCCCCTATCTATATACATTGCTCCTTATATTTAACTCGACTAGTGACATCCATACTTGAGATTAGAGCTTAATAACTCCAATATCTTTGTCATTTTTAAATCTTGAAATTCTAAAAACTAAGTATTAAATAGAATGGATTTTAAAAAACTAACTTTTAAATGGTAACTCTTACAGCTCTGGAATTGATTTCATAAGATGTAGAGTGGTCCTAATTTTTTATATTTAGTAAAATAAATTTAAAGTATACATTTTATATTATTATACTTATTACATTTATTTTATTAAATATATCCTAATACAAACAAATAAAACACACCACAAAAAATACTATGAATCAAAGGGTGTACACCCTTTTCTAAAGGGAGTATACCCTTTGTACTATATAAGGCATACACCCTTTCCCTTCAAAGTTTTAAAATATTTACGTTTCCCTCCAAACAAGATTTTTAAAGGGTGTACGTCCTTTGTGAAAAAGGATGTATGCCCTTTAGGCTTGGGACCAACCCAAATCAAGTTTGCTATGTTTTTTTTTAAATAAGGGCGTACACCCTTTTGAAAAAGGTGTATGTCCTTTACAAAAAAAGTTGTGTTTTTCATTTTGTCCACTTTTTTGTCCCCAAATTTGTGCATCTACCCACATAGATACTTACACCATTAATACATTCAAAAGAGGGTTAGAGTTGGAATTATCTTAATGACTTGGTTATATGGAGTCTTTAACATAATTTATGTGAAAAAATTATAGATCCTCCTTCTATCCTTGATTATTAATGAAAGGAAGAAACCAAAATAAGGAGTGATCATCTCATACAATTTGAAAAATCTGATCCAAGGAGTTAGGGAGGGTTGTAGTATTTATATGATGTTTTAGCTTGTGGACACTTGTTGTGCCATAGTGAAATTCAATCACTCAGATTTTCCTCAGTGGCCTAATTCTTCCCTTGCTCCTATTCATCTTAAATATTGGAAATTCTATATATACAAGTTTTATAAATGAATTTATGACATCTAAACTTATTTTATAGACTCCTATATGCATAGCCATAAATGAGAAACAAATGCCCAATGTCTCAAAATAAATGAATAAATCTATAATATATAAGAGCCTATTGGTATTACTATGGATACATATTGATAAAAATCTAAGGCATATTGATTTCACCTTTCATACTTCCATACTATGTGCCATATAGGCTAGTTGAACAAGAAATTGCATATTAGTTTATGAATGGAGTATGAGGTCACTACATATTCAAGAATAAAAATCCATGGCCCGTTCCACCATTTAATATAGGCAAGAATATATACAGAGCATGGCCATCCATTTAGCTATTGTATTCTCAAATGTCATCATACAACTTAAATGATCATATTTTGAGAAAATGGGATCTAAATGGAAATGTCAAGAGGCATTCACAAACATTAAGAGGAAAAATTAGTCTATTTTATAATCATAGTCATCATAATAATGAAAATCATTATATGAATTAGAGAATGATGATGAGGTGGTGTAAAATTTGAAGGTTGTAGATCCATTTAATCCACTAGTTTATAAAACATAGCCTCAAGGGGTAGTAGAGAGACTAGATGTTCGAGCCACATGAAATATAAACATATCTTAATACATAGGCTCAAGGGGTAGTAGAGAGACTAGATGCTCAGGCCATATGGAACATATACATATATTAAGAGAAAGGTGCTACAAGGTCCACCTTCAACTTCTTCATGCTCAATCTAGGAATTTTCTTTAGGGACCCTGAACACCCAAGTAACAAGGTCCCCTTCTACTTTGATTATATATATGACTTCTCTAGACACCTCCCCTGATTTTCTTGATTTAGATATGGATTATCTATCCACTACTTAATTTTCAAGTATGAAAAGTCAAATAAAGTCCCCTATTCTAGTTAGTCCATCTTTGTCACCATAACTTAGCCAAATTTATACCATACAATCTGCATTGTCTTAATCTATATTAAATAGTTAATCTATAAGGCTTTTTCCATCAATAATAACATAAGAAATTGAGGCAAAAATTATTTTCACACCAACCCAATCAATACTAGTTTCTCCCATTTGGATTTGAGTGACTATTTCATAATCTTGTGTCATTGTGACTACTCCTCCTCCACTTTTCTCCAAAACTTATGTTATTGAACAAGTTGGTCATACTTATATAGAAGTTATAGTTACACAATCACAGCTTTGGACTCCTACTACCCCTTCATCATTAGTTTCAATACATTTTTTGGTTGAAATCAATATTCAACCAACTACAATAGTGACTATAATGCCTACATTTCTAAGTATTCTTAGACCATCTATACTTTCTATTTAATTCTTATATGCCACTACTTCTTCCGATCAAACTTCACCACAATTGGAGGTAATTATCAACACTACAATATCATGTTCTACATCCTCCACCATCACTCCACATATTTCCACTACCCTTGCCACTTCATCGCCATTGACACTTCCATTTCAACCATGTCACAAGCTTGGTTTGCATTCCCCATAACTTTTATGGTGACATCATAGGGTGGTGGAGTAGAATCTCAAGATGATTAGATTCATAAGTTATAATTTGCTCAAGGTTAAAGACCAGAAATGATTATTCATGATAATCCTAAAATTAATCTTAAAGTTAAAAAAATCTAAGGGAAAACCAAAAATAATAAGAACAATAATGATTGTACAAGATGGTTCCCTACACTGTGTGAAATAAAGGAAGAATTGTTATCATTAACAAAGAATAAAAAGATGTGAAAGGTGTATCCATGACTTTGGGGTATTCAAAAAGTGATGAATATTTTGTAGAAGATCTTGCATATGTGGTCAAATCCTCTCATGAGCTCATAAAGAAGGTTGTTTAAGGTATGAAGTGAAAGATAAGAAGACTATAAACCCAAGAAAAAGTTACAGTCCCTAAGGCTATTATCAATAATGTTGAGAATGCTTTCAACTCACTATTATGATTATTTGTAAAATTTCATAAGGAAAAGCTCAAAATTGACTTAATGCAATAAAAAATACAAAATTATTTAATGGAGACCACTACAATGGACACTAAGTCAAAAAATATTGCCTCTATAGTAAAGAAAGGTATCTTCCCAAGAATTAAATCATGACCATGTTTGAAATCATTTTTTCTTAAAATTTTACGATTCACATGAGGTCTTCACTAGAAAAGTGGTCATATAATATGAAGGTTGTGATGATACATAAAATAATTTCACTGAGAAAATATTGGTAAAATTTAGAGAAGCCATTACTCCTTTATCATTATTAGAAGATAATAAACTCATAAGTGCCACATAGTTCAGAGGGTATTTGAGTAATTTCATGATTTTGTTTAAGAGAAAGATAGATAATGCAAATAGAGATGCAAGCCAATAGGTGTTGTTTTGGTCACACATAAGACATAAAATATAAAAGGCCTCAAAAATTAAAGTATATCTAGGGAGCCCTTTGATTAACCATGAAACATTTTTGATCAAGCAAATATCTTGTTCATAAGGCCCATCATTAATATATTTCATAGGGATGAATATTGTCAATTAATTGCCTAAGCACTTAAAGGAAAACAAGTGGCTAATTGAGGGATAGTTCACTAGAGATAAGTCCAAAGAAACTTAGAGAATCAAGGCTATTTTTAATCTTATGCTTTTAAAAGCATAAAGCTTTGTTTTAAATTCTTTAGTTTTATTCGTAATTTTATAAATAGAGTTCATTTATTTCCATGTAACTATTTTTTTTAGATGTGGTGGTGCCCATATTTTATTATAAACATAATCATTGAAACTTTTTTAAAAGAAAGATTGACTTCAGAGAATTTGGAAGGCTTAAGAAATCTTAGTCAATGTTATGTTAGTTTTTCAATGTTTCATGCTTTTTAATGTTCAAATTAATGGTTTAGATCTTCTATGTTTGAAGTGATCATTATATGAAGTATATGTCTTTAGTGTGAATTGGTTAAATTGAGTGCATAATTAATTAAACTATATTTTGGTTTATCTTTGCTTTTTTAATTGTTATAGATGAATGAGTTAAGTTTAATTCATTATGATCAATTTATTATATGGAGTGATGTTATGAGAATTTATTCACAAATTATTTACTCATTAGAATTTATACTATGTTTGTGAAAGTTTGAGTGAACACTAAACAAAAAATTGAATAGTTTTTGGTAACTCTCACTAAGAGTTTGATTTAACCAATAAAATATTAGCACTGAAGATATATTTTATACCTTACTCTTTGCCTCCTAATTGATGTATTTTAATATCAAAGTCATTTTAAAAAATATATATATTTAGATTGGTTTTTTTGCTAGAATAACTAAAATTAGTGTCATTAAGAAGATATATTTAAATAAGGTGCATATAATTTATAATTAGTCATTTATAAACCTACATCCCTACAACGCATGCATTAGGTTACATTGAATGATCCTAAAATTAATAGATTTAGACCCATCAATTATTGGATCCTATTTGTAAACTTGCATCAATAGAATCCCAAACAAATTTGAGAAAAAATAGTTATCCAATGTTTAAAAAATAAATTGTTTTACAAAATATAATATGGAAATTCCAACCATACTTTAGTTATAATGAAAAAAAAAATTATATAAAATGTATGTATATTATCATTTACCTATCTGCTTTATACCATCTACTATGACTATTTGGCCTATTAAATAAAGTTCAAGAACATAAGAACCTATAAAAAAAAAAGTGTAGTGCCAGAGATAAAAATTTTAAGCTCAAACCATCATCAAGCTAGGATTTGGTAAATAAGCATCCTTCAATTCATTAAAACCTTTAGCTATCACATACCTACGTTATAATATGAATCAAAACTAAGTATGGAAGAATCTATAGTAGCGAAACACATCCTCTCTAGCCTAATAGGTTTTCACTACTATTTAAAGTAAGGACACATATTGATATCTTCATTTATACATATCCATTTTTTTCAAAAGAAAATTATGATCATCGAGCAACAAAGCTCACAATAGATCTTCTTTTGGAAAACATGGAAGCACATAAATTTCATTATGACCTTTATTTCATTTACCAAAAAATTCTTATTTATATATTTATAATGAATTTGTAATAGTTTAGCCTCATACTAAAATTTAATGCAGGCTACAGGATGCATTTGTGTCATGGTATAGGATGCTTACAATAGTGAGACAAATATTGGTACAGTACCTAATGTATGTAGAAGTAGGGATTATTTTTGGAGGTTGCCTAAACTTTTTTTGACAACTCTTCTCCTTTACTTCTAAATGTATTAGGTACTATTTTTTTTAATTTTCTTTATTATTTTCCCAGTTAAAAATTATTTGGATAAAGTTGCATGTTATCTCTAGTAATTTTGTGAAAAAAAATGAACTCCTTTACCTTACTTCTTTAGTAAGAGACTTTTTTAAATCTATTTTAATAAAATGTATGGTGCTATAAGAGTGTTTTTTTAATTGTTTAATTTAATTTTAATTAATAAAATCTACCAAATAATATTTTTATGCACTATACAAAGGTTTAAGTGCAAACTCTTTTAAAGCATTATTTTGTATTTATGTACAATAATTATAGTGTGTAGTTTATTTTAAAATGATAAAAATAAAAAATCTTCTATTTCATAATGATCATTTTAGGGTTTCTAATTACTTTAATTAGAATCCTCTGATCAAGGTATAATGAGATGCATATTCAACATCTCCAAATAAAAAATAATCTTCGTATTTAACAAACTTATGAAAACTTTCATCAAGAATATCATCATCATCAGTGTCCAAATCAAAATGGGAAACAATAAGAACTAAATCAACATCAATGGGAATCTCTAACTAATAATATAAATTATGAATAATCACATCAACACCATATAAACAAGAGGTGGATGTACGAACACTGTTTATGGGAATCAAATATAACTATCCATTCCTATTATCATGTGGCCACTCATCAAATATACTAAGAGACATCTCAATAATAAGAACATCAACATCAAATATAGAATCTAGATAAGTATAATCAAAATCAACATGATCTACTAATTCCAACACCAACATGATTACCATCATTGGCATGACTAGAAAATCCATCATCATCAATAGTTGATTGAACTGTTAGGTTGTGGAGCTAAAAGCTTCACCAGGATGCGAACAGGAGGAGTTGTTGAAGTGTCACATACACCGGCATCGGTCAGGCCAATCGACGTCGGTCAAGAGTGGACAGGAAGCTGCCGACGTCGATCATGGATCGACCGACGTCAGTCATCTCCAGGTAGACAGGGACTGACGTCGGTCGCCTGTGCGATTCCAGAACTACGAGTTGACGAATAGTTTGTTAACGAACCGGTTGTTTGCATGTTAAGAGGCTAATTATAGTCTTGAGTTGCGAGTCTAATTATTGTAATTAAGAAAGTCTAATTATTGTATGCATGAGATCTATATAATAGACTCATGGGTTGTATTGTAAAATTGTACTAGAGTGAGAGCGCAAAGATTAGCTCCTCCTAGTTCCAAAGGGGTGCTGAGTGTGTATAATCAGGGAGAGTTGCAGGTTATGCAAGTTCTGGTAGAAGATCCACCGGGGTACTGGTTGAAGAATCATAAGGACTTGGTGAGGCAAGGATAAGGGTTCTTCAGGGTGTAGAGATATCTACGTGGTAAGTAAGGTCTGGTGATTTGCAGGTTGTTGCAAGAGCAGGGAGATCTACTTGGAGTACGGTTGTGTACTTGGTGTACTGGCAGTGTTGTTACTGACTAGTGGAGGTGAACAACAACTCTGTGTTTGAGTTGATTGTTGTGACCGTAATTGAGAGAGTGAAGTGTTGAAAGAGAATTACAGGTAAACCTTAGAAGTGTGGGAGCTCTAGAGGTGTGGAAAGAAAAAGTGTGGCATCTTCTTTATTGTATTTTCTTCTGATTGAGTATAAATACAATTGGGTATTGTCTCTCATATTCTGTGGTGTTTCATATTTCTAGTTACTTATCATTTTGGTTAAATTTCGTGTTTAGTTGCTAATACAAAGGTAATCAAGTGTGCCCTTAGTGGGCAGTAGTTCCTGGCAAAGTGGTATCAGAGCATGTTTGTTGTTCTAGATTACCTGACACGTGGTATTAGAGCTAAGGTTGCAAGAGCAGGTGGACCAGGTTGGTACCAATCTTGATAAGTTGGTATCAGAGGGTGGTTAAGTTACAAACAAGTTGTATCAGATCTGGTTAGTGTTTGTTGATTACAGGTCACTCTCAGGGGTTTCAGATTGAGTGGGAGTATAGCAATGGCAGAAGAAAGTAAGCTACGAATGGAGAAACTGAATAGCACGAATGGTCAGATTGATGGAAAGAAAGAGCAGGTAAAGAAAGATTGTTGGTTGATAGCAGATCAGCATGAAGAAGCAGATGTTGCAGGTGTTGTTGCACAGGATGCTCTGGATAAAGTAGAATCTTGGTCTATAGATTCTGTTGCCTCTTTCCATGCAGCCTGAAATAGAGCATCTTTTCATGAGTATGTCCAGAGAGACTTTGGAGAGATTTATTTAGGGGTTGGTAAGCCTTGTCAAATGGTTGGCAAAGGGAAAGTGAAGCTGAAATTGCAGACGGATAACACACGGGTGTTGAAGAAGGTCATGCAGGTTCCAGTCTTGGAGATGAGTCTAATTTTTTCAAGAAAGTTGGGTGATGAGAGATGAACAGTAACTCTCACAGCGGATGCACTTGAATTAGACGGTGGTAAGAAAGTAGGTATCCTTTATCTATCTACTTATATTATTGATTCACCTTTTGTTGCATAGATGTGGCTTTGTAGGCTTGGTCACATGTGTAAGAAGGGAATGCATGTTCTTAAGTAGAAGACAGATGTTTTTGACAAACTTAAGAACTGGAAAGCCTTGGTGTTCATGGAGGAGATAACGGATAGAGATCAGTGGAGGGGACTGAATTATTCTAAGCAAGGTTGTGTTAATTTAGATAGGGTTTTGATCCAAGGAGAGCTCGCAGGTAAAAAGTCACCACTCATAGGTGAACACAGGTACCGACATCGGTCAGGTGGAACCGACATCGAACAGACAGGTATCGACATCGGTCATGTGCAGATCAGTAGAGTCGGTGGTGTCGGGCAGGTTAAGACTGTTGTCGATCAAACAGTGACCGAAGTCGACAACAGGGACACTGGCGTCGGTCAGTGAGAACTGACATCGACAGTAAGGGTCAGTCGTAGGGAATCGACGTCAGTCGGGTGCAGATTGGGAGATGGCCGAGATCGGTCACTGGAACAGATGTTGGGCAGACAGCAAGCTATCAAGGAGTCTCAAACGCCCATATCGAGGACTGAAAGGGTAAGTGGACCTCATATTTGTTGTTCACCTTTTTACTTGTTGCTTACTGATGGTCAAGAATCAGGAAGACGTGAAGAGGTAATGCAGGTAGAATCCAGAAAATAGTGGGAGCATGGCATGAATTTTTTAGAAGAGAACCAAGTGGGAGTTTTGGTAGAGTTGCCAGCCGGGATGAAAGCACTGACAAACGAATGGATTCCCAGGTTAAAGAAGAGAGTGGATGGATACGTGAGACAGAAGGCCAGGGTATATGGTCTTGAGGAAGCTGCAGGACAGTGGTACAAGTTTTGACAGGTAGATGACAAAGCAGGGCTTTAGTCAATGTCATTGTAACTATTGTGTTTGTCTTACCAGGGTGGATGATGGTCGCGACATTATCCTGTTATTGTATGTGGATGGTATGCTTGTTGCAAGTTCGTACATATAAGGAGTTGCTGAGCTAAGGGTAAGGTTAGTTCAGAGGTATGTCATGAAGAATTTGGGAGCAGCAAAATTCTTTGGCATAAGAAACATGGAAGATCACAAGTTGATTTTGTCTCCAGTGGGAGTTGATGTGAAGGTGTTGGCGGGGTTCAATATGCAAGATGCAGAACCGGTAAGCACACCAAGGGCTGGACAGTTCAAGCTGAGCTTAAAACAGTGTTTGAAATCACATAAGGTCTGGTGTAGACCTAAGTTTTGCCAAGCAGTGGGAGTTGTCAGAGAGTTTGGAGCCAATTCGGGAAAGGTGGATTCTCAGGTATCTGAGAGGGACCAGCAGCAGGGATTCATGTTATGCAGGGTCAAGGACTTCACTACATGGGTTTGTAGGTTTAGATGTGGCAGGTTACTTGGATGACAGGAGTTGCACCACAGGATGTGTGGTGGTTGGTCTTCAAGATTGAAGTTGAAGAGGGATACAAGCCAGAAAATGAATTAGATGAAGGTACAGGTATAGGTACAGGTGCAGTTGTTTATCTCCAAGTGGGAGATTGTTAGGTTGTGGAGCTAAAAGCTTCACCAGGATGCGAACAGGAGGAGTTGCTGAAGTGTCACAGACACCAGTGTCGGTCAAGCCAACCGACGTCGGTCAAGAGTGGACAGGAAGCTGCCGACGTCGGTCATCTCCAGGCAGACAGGGACTGACATCGGTCGCCTGTGCGGTTCCAAAACTGCGAGTTAACGAACAGTTTGTTAACGAACTAGTTGTTTGCATGTTAAGAGGCTAATTATAGTCTTGAGTTGTGAGTCTAATTATTGTAATTAAGAAATTCTAATTATTGTATGCATGAGATCTATATAATAGACTCATGTGCTGTATTGTAAAATTATACTAGAGTGAGAGAGCAAAGATTAGCTCCTCCTAGTTCCAAAGGGGTGCTGAGTGTGTATGATTAGGGAGAGTTGCAGGTTGTGCAAGTTTTGGTAGAAGAGCCACTGGGGTACTGGTTGAAGAATCATAAGGACTTGGTGAGGCAAGGACAAGGGTTCTTCAGAGTGTAGAGACATCTACGTGGTAAGTAAGGTCTGGTGATTTGCAGGTTGTTGCAAGAGCAGGGAGATCTACTTGGAGTATGGTTGTGTACTTGGTGTACTAACAGCGTTGTTACTGACTGGTGGAGGTGAACAACAACTCTGTGTTTGAGTTCATTGTTGTGATCGTAATTGAGAGAGTGAAGTGTTGAAGGAGAATTACAGGTAAACCCTAGAAATGTGGGAGCTCTAGAGATGTGGGAAGAAGAAGTGTGGCATCTTCTTTATTGTATTTTCTTCTGATTGAGTATTAATACAATTGGGTATTGTCTCTCATATTCTGTTTTGTTTCATATTTCTAGTTACTTATTATTCTGGTTAAATTTCGTGTTTAGTTGCTAATACAAAGGTAATCAAGTGTGCCCTTAGGGGCAGTAGTTCCTGGCAAAGTGGTATCAGAGCATGTTTGTTGTTCTAGATTACCTGACATGAACTCTCTTATAATAATTTGATAAAAACCTTAGACATAACTATAAAAATGATGAATCTAACCAAAATAAACATGCTCGTTAAACTTTATAAGTGGATCTTGAATGTATTAATATTCTATAGAATGAGTATGTTGACCAAAAAATATAAAATGATATACCTCTTCAAAAAATCACTATAGGTATGATTTTGAAGTCCATAATGAGAACAATTTAGATTTAATTAAACTGATAACTTGAAAAGTTTAAACTTCACGTGATTGAAAAACAAGTGAAGATTAAACCAATCATTCATCAATCATGATACCTCCTAATAAAAATTTGATTGGTTTGAAGTACTTTAGAATATAAAAACCCACAACAAATTTTAACCTTAGATAAACACAATTTTTTTTAAGTTTCATTGTCTCCCATACTCACATCAGGTGTAGATTCCACAAAAGGAGTATGAAGAGATATATTATTCACAATTGTTTGGATTACTTTTGAACAACCTTAGATATAAAAGTAACAGGTTCAATAATATCAACATAATGTGGAGTACGAGTAGATTGTTCAATGAATTTGATTGTCTTTTTTTGTAAGTTTAATAATTTAGTTGAAGAAATTAACAAGAGAAATAATGTATATTCTTTGGGAATTTATTTTAATATGTAAATAATATTTCTCCTTTCTCAACAAAATGATCCATAAGTTTTGGGTACTATAGACCACTCACCAATGCAGATTTCCCTGATTTTAGGGATTAAAAGAGGTTGGTTTGGAAACTTGAATGCATTGGTATTTGTACTTGTTATGATCCATACCAATTATAATTTCCAAAATGACCAATTTTCAAGATAATATCACGGGATAAAATATATATGATAGCAAACATAACTATATACTAGTTTTCTAGTTTGAAAAAAGAAAATAGAATTGACAAGTTTGTGAAAGATGAAGTTTTAAACTTTAGAGACTTGAAATAAAGATTTATAAGATCACTTTAAATTTTTTTACTCAAAATATGTATACAACTCATTTACAAATTTTTAGCATATATAATTTTTTAGTTTGAGCAGAAAATAGAATTGATAAGTTTATGAAAAATATATTTTTACACTTTCGAGACTTGAAATCAAGACCTATAAAATTAATTTTTTAAAAATTATTAAAAATATATATATATATATATATACCAACTCATCTAAAAATATTTAGAAGTATATAATAATATAAATATTGCTACTTTAAATATTAACTAATAAAGTGTACTTCTAAAAAAATTATGAGTTAAATCTAACAAAACATACTTCTAAAACTCGACTATGAATCCCAATGAGGTATAAAATTTAATGATAAAAAGTGGGTTTTGAACTTATAACCTCTTCTTTAAGAGTATTTTCAAAAAATATTAAAAACAACTTTAATACAATACATTTTGAGACTTAGATAGCAAAATTGTTATGTTAATGCTTTTTCAAAATTATCTTAAAAATAATAATAAGTAAATGGATTGTTATTTTTTGAATAGAATTGTTTTCTCCATATATTATTAAAATGTTGTGTTATGAAGTTAATCATGCAAAGAAAGTGTAAAAAAGTTACATTGTCGAGAATCACTTAACAAGTTAGCGTAAAAATGTATTAAATTAAAATTGTTGAAAACACAAAAGAACTATAGCTACATAAAAACAACAACTAACAAGAGAATATTAATAAATCAAAGCAACAACAAGTAATGGTGTGGGAGGTGTTGGGTCATCCCAATTGTCACACCAACCCCCCAGCCACTTCTAGCAGACAGGTCTACCTTATCAGTTATGGGATCCAAACCATCATTATATTTTTATTTTTCTTTATCATCTTCAACATCCTACCTAGCAAGAGATATGCCAAGTTCAAGCTAAGGTAATTTTTATTGTAGATGTGCTAACCACCCATATCCACCAAAAACAAGAGGACTCAATGATGGTGTTGTAAAATGTCATCAATGGAAGCCACTATGCCATCTTCTCTAAGAGCAAGTTATCCCATGTTGTTTGAATCCACATTCCCATGGGGGAAATTGACAATGAGATGAATCAAGAGGAACCCGATTGACCATCCAAGGGGCACTCCCCTAGTGATCTAGTAAAGTCTAGAGGTGTTACACCTCCAAACACATTTTCTCTACTTGAACATGTATATGAAGCATAGCATTGGATATAACATTAATCGTGTTAGAAGTAGGGAAATAATCCTCTAGAGTATATTGAGAAAAAATAATATCATTTTTAGTTTTACATAGTTAAAAGAGAATTTGAGCTTAACAAATATGCAAAATTTGTGTGAATTTTGTAGGAATCATGGTTGAGTCGCCTAAAATCATTGTCCTTCAATTAAATATTTATAGATGTAAAGGCTTGAAAAGTGCATGAATCCAAATCCAAATAGATTGTTAATTCTTTCAAAACTAGAACACATGCTTAAGAGTTTTTGGGTGGTTACAAACCAAGTAGATAGGATGAGTGATTCCTATGTGAACTAATCGAGTAGTAATTAGAATCCCATGGTGAAAAATACACTAGAGGAAGTGTGTTTTTTTAGACTCAATGATGGCATCCAACATACATTCAAATATTATTTGTAAAATTTATTTAGTGGAGTTAAATTTTCACTTGGGATTGAGAGCATCAACTTGAAGATGCTGAGAGGAAAGAAGTTGATAACCTAACTGGGGCTGGTACCAAAGGAATGGTGTCTCAACAGTTCATTTTCAATCAATCCACCATCTTAATGGAGATTGAACTCCAATTTTTTAAAGATGCACTTCAACTATAGAGTTCTAAATTTCCAAGATATATACCTTATCACTAGCCTACAAATTAAATTGATCCCTCAAAGCTTTCTAAAGAACCTAATCCCTAGTTTGATTACAAAAGAGGTCATGAATGACTTTGATGCCTTTTCTAAAAAAATTAAAGTCTCTTGATCTAGGGAATAAGATTAAATGGAATCTCATAGAAGGTAAGGACAAGGGAACACAATAGTGAGTGGGACTTGAGAGAGATCCAATACCTGAAACCATCACCATCTTATTGTAAGCGGTTTTTTTATAAGTTCCCAAGCTTTCCAAATACTCTTATCAACAAATGTGCTCACAATGGTAATAGGGACCTGAGTGATAATAATAGTTTGAAGATTTAAAACCTTACAAGCTCCCTTTTTTATAGGCATGCCTTGAGTGATATAGTTTCTAAGCATAACTTTCTATGTTGCATCCCCTTCCATGACATGAATGATCCATGCACATAAGGTGTGGCATTGGATTTTAATGTCAAGGAGACCAAGACTTTTGAGAGATCTTGGCTTGCAACAAATATCCCATTCATCTCATTGAAAACTTGTAGTTCCTTTAGATTTGGCCCACAAAGAATCACTCAAGATTCTTTCAATTTTAGTGTAGGTAGCTTTGGATGGATCCCAACAAGAAGAATAATAGACATGAGTAGAGGCCCTCACTTTAGAGCATATTTGAAACCTTTTTGCTAAAGAGAGAAGCTTAAAAAACAAGAATCCAACTTTTTTATCGACCCTTTGAACCATGTAACACTAGAGATCTGAGGGAGTGGATTGAAATGCAAAGAGGATGCCCATAAATTTAAATTATTCACCCAGTTGGAACTAAAGCCACCTATATGGTTGAAGCCAACTAGGAAAGGGAGGTATAGACTACCTGTATCATTGGGTCTTTTTCCATTCAATGGAGGACCCAAAGGCTAAACAAAAAATATATAGACATTCCATAGCATTGGAAATAAAATTATCCTTTTCAACTAAGTTGAGGAAGGAATCATCATCAAAGTGCCTATTAACCATTTTCATGTGAGACTGGGGGAGAGAAATACCCTTAACCAAGCCTCTAGAATTGTATTTAGTAAGAATATAGTTAAGCCCCTCAACATCCAACACAAAAAATGAAAGGTCTAGATGGAATCTTTGATCATTATAATGAAATAGGTTGAAATACTCGTATTGGACACCATTTATGGTGATATAAGCACTCACATCTTGAAATAACATTTTATTTATGTTAACAAACTTAGAACCAAAGGCAAGCACTTGAAGTATGTCCAAGATGAAATATCAATCAATTATGTCATAGGATTTTTCAAAATTGATTTTGATGAAAAAGGTCTTTTAAACGGACTTCTTGGCTTATTCCATTCCCTCCTAGACAACAATGATATTGTCAAGGATATATCTATTATGGATAAACCTAGTTTGATTGGGGAAAATTATTAGAGGCAAAAAATACCTGGCACTCAAAGAGTAAGGGACTTAGAAATGATCTTATTAGATACATGAGAAGGGTAATGGGATGATATAATTTCCAACACATTAAATTTGAGATTTTTCATTTAGCAGTGTTTACATTCAGTTGGAAATGACTTATTACGTGAATTCATATTGTTTGTATGAATTCGTAGGAGAAAGGATTCCAAGGTTTGTCCACATCTATAAGGTTGACATATTGGAAGAACAGACATATGCGAGATTGAGGCACAGGGAGCAATAAATGTTGGCGCAGGGCCTTATGGAATGATGGTTGCCACATGTCTTATAGAGGGCAGAATGATTTAGTGGCATTAAAATCGGTTGCCCAGATTTACAGTATTAAAACCCTGGTATTTGTGGTCTACTTGGATGAGGGTTGCTACAGCCACCAGTTGAGATGAGGGCTTATCCACTACTTCCAAATCTTTCGAACAGAAGCTGCAGGGAATTCATATTTTCAAAGGGGTAAGAGACCTGAAAAGTCGATAATGCATCAACATTAGTGGTAATGATGATTCTGAGGGAGCTACAGAAGTAAAAACCAAGAAAGATATAACTATATTCCCTCCGCAAAAGAGAAAATCAAGCCATGTAAGAAAATTTGTGCTAGTAGAAAAAGTTCATGAATGGAACTAGTGCTCCAATTCCAATCCCTCCAATAGGGACTAGCACTCTGTAATTGCAAATTGAAAAGACTATTTTTAGAGATCATCCTACAAAGCTCTTTAAAAAGTTGATTTATTTGTTGGCATCAACTCTTGAACCTAATTCAGTTTTCAATCTTTCTGCAGATTTCCATGGTCCGGCACATTTTTTGATGCGAAGTAGTACGCTACAGCTCACTTGTTTCAAAGTCTTTGTATCATACCTGCAAAGGGTTTGAACATAAGCATTTCAGCATTTGAAGTGCAATCTCGATATAACAAACACCATTGTTTGATGTTTCTCAAAAAAAAAGAACCCAAAATCCTCATAATGAAAGAATGCAAATATTGCAAATTGACCTATTTACAAATGCTCGGTGGAGACAGTGTGCCTGACCAAAGTAAATTATTTTCTTTGGGAAAAGGAAAATAATGTCAAGCTACAACTAATACTTGGCAATGGTATGCCCTGAACCACATACCGGTGAGGGGATTTGACAAGAATGGATTTGATGTCATGAACACCTTTGTCCAAAGATTTTCAAGCAAATGATGAATTCTTTTCTTTGGCGAAAGAAAAATAGTGCCAAGCTGCAAGTGATACTTGGAAACTGTAAGTCCTGAACCAGATATTGGTAAGGAAAATTTTACAAGAATGAATTTGGTGTCACGAACACCTTTGTCTGAAGCTTTTCAAGTAGATGAACGGACCTAAAAAATGAAATTAAATGATCATCTTATTAATGCTGACAGGAGGCTATGAAATATATGAGACAAGAAAATCACATATAAATTTGAGCTACAATGTTAGAAGATAACATGCATTCAACTTCATCGTTATCTAAGTTCTAGAACATCCTTGAAGGAATTGGCTGAAGACAAAAATAATTTAAAAATACATGAAGACAAAAACATTTGCTCAGAATTTTTAGAATTCAAAGAAGCAAAGAACTACGAGAGGTCCCATACAAGGCTTCTCGAATGTGAACTTGATTTTGGATATTGTCTTCTTTTCGACCAGTCTTCTTCCATGTATCAGTATGCTCTTCATGAATCAATTTAGGTTTACATATTGGCTCATCCATCCAAAGGCTATCCCCTGCCTTGTCTTCACTATACACAACGTTATAATAGATGAGCCAGTCCTTGTAATACTGCCACAAATTCCAGAACATCGTCTGTGGATTTTGAAATGGCATAGGGTTCGAGACATCCGACTGTGCTTTCTTCTTTGCCTTCAATACCAAATCAAACCACCAGTGCCCTCGATTGATGATGAAAATGCTTTATTGATAATTGCAGAAGGGAAAAACAACAAGCAATGTTGAAATTACAAGGTAAGAAAGGAAGTGACTGCTCTTATGAGACCCCAAAATAATAAAGGAAGTAGTATTTAATATAACCCAAGAGTACACCATACAAGCACCCAATATCTCAAGTTCCCTCCCTCCAAAACCCTGCCTGCACAGGGTCTCCAATGGACTTTCCATCCCCATCTGAACATATAAATTCCTCCTATTGTTATTGTTAATATAATAGCATATTATTAAATATGTAGCTTGAAAATGCTTACCATGATGTCAAATGAGATTGTAGATACCATGATGTCAAATGAGATTGTAGACAAAAATCCCATTTGTAGGACTTTACTCATAAAGCCACAAGTAGTTAAAATTTCAATAAGGCATTTTGTTGAACAGTTAGCCAGCAATTTTGTTCATGAATAGACAAAGAAAAGAAGGTACATCTTGGACAAGCATGTTTCTTATACAATGTAAAATCTACAATACAGATATCCTTATTCATCAGAACACCATTCTCTTATTTAGCAAGAATTAGTAAATAAAAAGAACAAGAAGGAACTCTGTGGAGCATTTTGTCAAGCAGTTAGCGTACCTCCGAGGGATAAGACTGTAGCTTATTAATCTCGTTGTTCCATCAATAGAGAAATTTTCTGGTTTGGTGGTTTCAATTAGTGGCAACCGCATACCAAGTCGTTCCAACTCTCCATCTGCATACTTGAACTATATTATTTGGCCCACCACCGCCGCATCAACCAATCTTTAGATTTAACAGGTGCGCACAGCCATTGCAAGCATTATTATCATCACTGAGCAGCCCCAACACAGCAAAAAATTAATCACCGCCCATCTCTACAACGAGAAGCCGCCACAGATGCAAAGTAGTGAAGACGTAAGCGAAGGAAACGAAGTGAAGACTTTGAAATATGCGAAGCCAGCAGTAACATGTTAATATCTCAACCAATGAACAGGGACTAAAAATAATATTTTATACATTTGGTTAAAAACCTTGCAATTTATTCATGCAAAACAGTCACGTAGTTTCTAATACACCAAACAAGACATTCTCATTGGTCATAGCGGCAGAGGATAATAAGCAATTAACTGAAAATGAAGGCAATACATCCCTCCTCGACTAATAAATATTGAGTCCCTTGTAAAGGCGCCATCTAGTGTAGGAATACATGCTATATATATATATATAAATAAATAAATAAATAAATATAAATATATAAAATAACAAATAAATAAAACTCATACCATTCTGCAATGGTATTTGCCTGTACAACTATTATCGCTGTTGTAAATTAAACTTGCCTCGCTGGAAAATCAAAATTTTAACTTGTTGGTTTGTTTCTCCTTGGCGTCATAATACCTGGGTATATCTAGTAAATCAAATTAGTCATTTGCTCTCTAGAATGTGGGCTTCAAATTATAATTATATATGTACATATATAAATATATATATGCATATGTATCATATTATTTATATTTATATAGAGAGAGGGGAAATATGCAGAAATTTATTAATATGAAATTGGGTTCCTTCAAATAATAGATTAAAGTCAGAATTAATTCTTAATGGGATACCCTGACCATCTGGGGTATATATTTTATTATATTGAAATGTGGAGACTTTAACAATTTGTGGTTGATTTGTAAAAACAACATGATCTTATTTCTTTATCGATAATTAAATGGGTCATTTCATTAGTTATATTAGGTAGTTTTAGTGTTACAAACAATCTTTTGAGCGGATTCATGTTAAATGGTGACCAAACATTGATAGATGATTGACAATAGAATATTGAAAATACGATGATCGCCTCTTAAATATCATAACATATATTCTGTAATTAAAATACAAAATTGTATTTTATAATGGTATAGTTGTGTTTCGCTTAAATATGCAAAAAATATTATTCAGGGGAAGTCACATCCTTAAAATGATAAGTTGGGTGGTTGTACAACTAACAAGCCTCGTTTTGCGTAATATTATGTTATCATTGATATTGTGGTGTGCTTGTTTATGTTTACTGAGTTGTTGTACACAAACAAACCTCATCTCACCTTAATAGTAAGTTCAATGTTTATTTCTCTTCCAATTGTTTAATGTGATTAGAGCTCTGAGAATTGTCTTTGTATCCCTGAATTATGTTGAGCATGTTTACTGCTTTGTATAATAAGAGGATTTGGTATAGAGAATTCACTTGCTCAACGTACGCTGACACTTGTGATTTGTGATTTCAAAAAAAAATCATTATGGACAAGTTGTTTACCTGTAGAAAGCGATCATTTGGTTGAAAGGCCACTTATACTTTTGTATTGTTCATACACTTGATTAAATTATTGAGTAATGTGAAGGATTTGATTTAATTTAGGTGCAATGTAATCATAGAATTAATAATAGATTATGTTTCTTTTCCTAGTGTATGTAACTATAGTCCATAGTGATTTGGTTGATGTCATTAGGAATGTGGATTGCGTTCATTGTGTAGTTCATGGATAATTAGAATAACAATAATGCATGGTTAGGTTATAATGGCAACATGTGAGATTTTGCATAATGCATAAAGTATACAGTTAAATTTGTATAAATGAAAAGAACGTGCTAAAGGCTAATATGAAGTAAGTGGCGAGTAAATAGAAGGAAGGTTAAAGCTCTCTTTAATTTAACTTAGATGATTTAATAAATCTTACCCATGAGAGAATATAAACCTGACCAACGTCATTACTTTGCAAAATAACTCGATGGGAACATCTCTTACAAATTATCTTTGTGTTTAAAGATTATCATCATTAGTTATGTAAATAAACATAAATGGGGTTTAACAAATAAGAATAAATTTAGGTGTATAGATAAGATGGATGAAGAATTATAACCAATGCTAAGTAGAAATGAATGTCTATTAATGAAATAAAATGATGGCAATGTTATGCCATAGTTGAATAATAAAGTTTAGAGTGGGCACAAAATCAAAACAAGAAAGATTAACTTAATTTATATAACTATGTGTGTGTGTGTGTGTGTGTGTGTGTGTGTGTGTGTGTGTGTGTCTATTCACCTTAGTCTTGGGATCCTTTAATCAAAAGTTTTATACTTATTGTAGATAGATTCATACTTGAGTTATTCGCATTGTTGCAAGTTTTGACCATTAGCTTTGTCTTGATATTTCACTTTAAGTTTTGACTTAGTTTTATCTCAAAATTTTATTGTCCATAGTGGTAAGAAGGTCAAGTAGAGGTTATTTCATCAAAGGATAGTCTTAGACAATAGCATGTAAGTTTACTTGAGTGGGATTCAAACTTCATAGTATTGTTGCTAAGATGAGCATAGCGGTTAATCGTAGGTAATGGCATAAGCATTCTATGAGATGATAGATTAGTAACTAGATGCATCCTTCTTAAAAAGTGAGAATTAAATCATTTAATTATAGCTTGATTTTGTTGGTAGGAACCCAAGAAACTCGAATAGTTGCATCTCAATAACAAATGGACCATAGAGAGATTGTCCTAGTAAGTAAAAAAATCTGCATAATCTTCAGTATATTAGTGTAAGAATATTCCCTTTAACTACTTACCAGAGAATTAATAAAATGAATAAAGAAACCTTTTAGTAGGTAGTAGCGACCAAAATAATTTTCTTGAGCACTGGCCATTTTATGTTTGACCTTATGATAATGTTAGGAGTGAGATAAAAAGTATCAAGCGACAAGTTAGAGTATAAAAGCATGACATCCTATAGTAAGTATATTTATGGGAATTTGGATCTTGTATTGAGGGTGTAATTTTAGATAATAATAACAACAATTAATATGTATGTGAAGACGGTACTAACATTAATGAAGCCATACACGTAGTAGGGGCACTTGTATAAGGATTAAATCCAACAAGAGTGTAAAATTAATAAGATGAATGAAAAGTTCATAGTTGTTGCTTTGTATGTCAGGATAGCCTAGAAGTAATTTTTGATGTTATCATTCCTCTGTTTGACAGTGAATGAATCCTAGCTTGCTAATTTTCTCATTTGTCTCTTCCTTTAAACATTTGTGTTTTGAAACAAACATTACCCATTTTTTTAGGCTCAAAATTTTAGGGCATTACACTCGACATTTTTCTTGATCATATTTTCCATCTTTTAGAGGTGATGAAGGGTTTCACTCATAGTGGTAGATTACCTTGTACTCAAGCACCATTGGATTATAAATCATACCTAAACTAATCACCTCATGAGAGGAATGTCGCTGGGAAACTTCTAATTGGATTTTCAAAACTAAAAACATGACTGCAACTTGAGAAGTGTAGACAAGTAGTGGCACTAACTACTAGGTGGTGGAAACTAGTTATTTGGTAGTTGCCAAAGAACCTTTTGTGGTATTATATACAATGGTCAGGGATTTTCCCACCACACACTATTGATGGTTTATTTTATTATTATAAACCATAGTCCATCAGTCTTCACATGTTTGAGAACTTTTTTGGCCTAAGGAGAGGTTTTGGGAGGTGGGGTGGGCTTAGAATTGACCATTAACAAGCATTCACAGATTTTGTGATATATGGCTTGATAATGTGATCAAGTGTTGGGAAAATTGATATAAATCACATGTTGTGTGATCCTCTTGTCATCAACTTGGATGTCAATAGCTTCCTTAAGATAATTTGAAAGATTTATTTCAATGCAAATATGTTTATGGGGTTGGGCCAAACTTATCTAGTTCAAATCCTAAGAAATGCCTTAAGGGTTTAATCAATTGATGAACAAAGTTCCATAATGGAAAGGTGGGTACAAGGAACTTGACCTAGACAAGTGTTTTTAGTTTAGTATTCTCAAAGATGACAAAGTCTCAGGTTAAATGAGAAAACACAACTAGTGTGTTTTGAATAAACCAAGGTTAATGGAAAACAATAGCATGACAGTGGTTGGTGTTATTTAAATTACATAAAATACCTTTTAAATTTTAAATGCCCTCAATATTAACGCCATGAGGGGCCATCCATGTTTTGTAAACCCAAGATATCAAAGTTCTTTCGATAGGGACATGACTAACAAAATAAGCTACAAGAGTAAAATGATCAAAATAGCTATAAGTTTTATCAAACTCAAGATAATCTAAAACAACATCAAGAAGATTTTTAGGGGTAGTATTAATACCTCATGGAAGACCTTGGGAACAAATTTTCACACTTGATTTGATATCATTTTAATTCACAAATCCTTAAGAAACCCTTACAACAAATATTGTAAGAACTAAGAAGAGGACATTTAAAGGAAAACTACGATGCCCTAAGGGAAGTGATGAGTTAAATGAAATGCAATAAATGTGTGATCTTATCAAAGGAAAAATAAAAATCATACCAAAGGATATTAATGTCAGTGTAACACTAAAGTATGTTGGGTATGTGTACGAAGTTGGGGGATAATTTTGTGGACATTTTTTGAAAATGTGTACATGTTAAAATGTGATTAATAACAATGTGTACACATTATTACAATTGTGTGTACATGTTATTGTAATAATGTGCATGCATTATGTGTCATGTTTTCTAGGCTTGATAAGCATCAATCTTAGAACGTGTATGTGCTTTAATGAGTAGGCATTCTTAAGACATGAAATAATGCATAGTATTTGTAAGACATAAATGTATGAAGCTATAGAATGCAAAAATGGGATCAATTAGAAGGTGGGGGTGGTTTACTAGAATAAATATTAAGTACAAAGAATATTTGTATTATTTATATTTTAAGTTTATTTTATTAAATATAATAAATTAGGGTTACTTTGCATCTTCTAGAATTGTTCTCACACGACTTACGATTTGAGAGATAGTTTTTCAAAATCCAAGTTGGTCAACACTTAGTCATTTTTAGGATTTTAGTATTGAACCCAGGGATTTCAAGGCATAGCTTTTGTAATTGATGTCCATTTTAGGTAAACATATAATCATTTTTTAGGTTTTGACACCTTTTAGATTGCTTGTTGCATTTTTAGGAGTTCTAGGTTTGTCAAAAATAAAATTTAGAAACCAACACGTAGCTGGCCACTCCTTTATGCCAATTTTACTTATCATTAGGTCCTTGATAGCAAAAAGGAGACATAACAACACCATAATCATTTATGACTAGGGTAAATATGGAGAATTTGGGACACATTTAAGTGTGGTCACCCTAATTGAACTTGAATTCATGCCAAAATGATGTGCATGGAGAAACATAGGTTGTATTGGCAACTTGTGCAGATCCAACCACCCCTTCATGTGGATTTACTTGCAATTAGGTCACTTATAGGCCAAAAGTGACACAAAACACCATATATATTTATGACCAAGATAAATGCAAATAATTTTAGGCACATTTTTGCACGATCATCCCGCTTCACTTCGAATTCAATAAAAAAATGTGTGATTGTGGTAAAGTAAGTTGAATTGTTACCCTTGCATACATCCAACCACCAATTTATGCTAATTTTACTTGTGATTAACTCTGTTATTGCCAAAAGTGACACAACAACACCATATCCACTTGTGACCATGGAAATGTGAATAATTTATGGTACATGTATGTGTAATCATCCTAATTCACTTTGAATTCAAGCCAAAGTAGTGTGATTAAGATAACATAGGTCACATTAGTGACCTGTGCATGCTAAACCACCACTTTGTGTTGAATTCACTTGTGATCAAGTCCCTTGTGTGCCAAAAACCACACAACAACACCATATACATTTATGACTAGGAAAAATACCAATGATTTAGGGCACATATACATGTGATCAATCAATTTATTTTGAAATCAATCCAAAGTTGCATAACAAGGGAAACTGGGGTGGAATTGATGACTTGTGTGCATATTAAACCACCCTTTTATATCATTATTACTTGAGATTATGGGGATAATAGGCCAAATCAATCTAACAACACTATATCCATTTGTGACTTAAATACTAAAACTGAATGTCTTGCATCTTTGTCTTATACATATAGAAAATATCAATCAGGGCTTTCTACTTCATGTTATAGACCTTCCCATTGTAAAAAAGCTCGCATTCACCATCTCATTGTACCTAAATACTTATCTCATCGTATGACCCTTACCTTTCTGATGACCCAAACCACATGTATTATCTAAAAGCCTTAAAACCTAATAAACATCACTACTAGTTATAGAATTATACCTATTTTCTAGCTCCCTGGATGTTATCAACCATAGAGGGACACTAGCATCGATGCTACTGTCCAGATCCTTATTTAGTGTAGAATCATAAAAAGTCATCCAATTTTAAAATTAATTGCAATCCATGGGTTGGCCTAAGTATTTTATTTCATCTAACGTGAGATATTTATATCAATGATTAGTATAAGTACAAGAATAAACCTTATCATTCACTACTTACAACTCATCAATTGCAAATATACTAAGGAGCATTAAATTAAACATTCAATTCAATAAACCTTCCTTGTTTTTTCCTATTTATATACTAGATAAAGGAGTAGTTATGAAAAAGGTCTAAATCCTCTCAAGAGTAGCCCTCAAGTGATATTTTCCAAGTTATAAGCAAAATCACAACATGCATATTCATATAGTCTATTGCATTATTGTTATCACACACTCCAACACCTAGGGGATAACTATATCAATCTAAGGCCCTCTTCAGAGTATTGGCTATGTAGGTAATGCTCAGTAACGAGGTGTAATTGAGGCCATCTCGACACCATGAACCCACTAACCCATATTTAGCCACAATCATTCCAAGTGTAAAGAAGGGTGAAGAGCTAGAGTTTGATCAATTAACAAAGAGTGACAACCTATACAATGAATTTGAAACCATTAGCAGAAGGGCAACAAAAAACCTAGATTGCTAAAGTTGGTTGCACATAGATCTAGTAAATATTATGTATAGGACACTTGCATCACAACTCTAAATTAGCATCGATGATAGTGTATAGATCCGAAGGTAGTGTCTAAGGCCACAAAAATATCATGTCTAGAATCTCATGATTAATATGGAGCACTGATTTAAGCCACTTTTTCTTGATTCAAAATTAGACCCACACATGCATAATAAACCAACTAACATTAGTGTTCTTCTCAAAAATCATGGTATTCTTCCAAATAAGAATAGAATGATTGATATAATCTATTAAATCTAACTTGGAGCTCAACTATTTTTCTATTATACATTTATGATATGGTTTTTGAACCCTTTTTAGAGCTCAACTATTATACCTTGACCCCCCTCCTTTCAATATAAATCAATTGAGCCCCTCCTTTCTTTACATAGAGGCATGGAGAAGCTTGGGCATGGTCTATGCCCTCTAGATTTAATAAATGGTCTATGTGTCACTCCCTTATTCTTCTAGATAAGCATTGGTGTTATTCTCAACAATCATTGGTGTTATTCCAAAATAGAATAGAGTGATTGATATAATCTATTAAATTTATGTAATTTAATAAAATACACCCTGGCAAATCCTTGACTCCCCAAGATGGGTATGGGTGCCCATCAATGATTTCTTGATCATACAGTCACCCTTCTCTATCGACCATCATTCCTTAATTCAAGGTATCAATTGAGTGTGGTCCCATCCCTCAATTCATTGATATATTATCCATGCCATATATAAATATAAGGGAAACTTTTTGCATCACTCACTAGAATGTGGGCCCCCTAATTTCCCATGTATATAGATATGTTAATCAAGCCCCTCAATCTCTATATGGTGCCTTCAGAAAATATATATAGGGTCAATCATCAATAAAGTTCTTATCATCTATTATGTAACCTCTCTCTCAGCCTCAACTATATTATATATTCCTTATCCATATCCTAAATAGATAGAAGGGCGTAAGGGCAACTGTATGTGCATCACTCATGCATCAATCATTGATGATTTATGTTATATACAGTTAATGGAACAATAAATTTATAAACCAATCATGGGCCCCTATCTATATGTATGGAGGATGAGGTCCCCTTATCTATAGATGAAGACTCAATTAAAATATTATATTAATCTAGGACCCCTGTCTATATATGGGCACTCGCTTATCCCTATTTATATCTAAGGAAGGTGAGGGGTACAGAGGGTTTGAACCTATAGTATTTGAGACATGGGCCTAACAAGTTGACCAATTACTCTACCATACTTCATCATTTATGGGTATGGACACAATGAATCAATGGCATATCCACATCCCATATCTATATAGGACATGTTCTCGCTAAGTGAATGAATCAATGTGAATCATATTACATACATAATATGATTGGATCATTCGATTATAAAAAATAGAAATGAATTATATAGCGGTACCATATTTAATCAATTAATAATGACATGATCATGTAATCACCCTCCATCTTATAGATAAAGAGTTTCACAGGCATTGACACAGTATAAATTTTAATTGGCATAATATATATTGGCACCTAGAACCAACATAAAAATTTAGATATAAATTAGAGTGAATAAAAATAGGAGCCAAGGTTTATCAATCCTATTGGTTATATCTAGTTGACTATGTCCATTGAACAAGTCTATCAATGATTAATGTTACTACATTACATATGCAATATGTATGGTATGACCAAAGTGACCCAATGTGCATAATGCTCGACATGACATGAATGATTTGTGTGATGCAATACATATCCATATCATAGAATAGACCAATGTTATCTCTATACATATTTAATGATGTTGATCTATGATAAATAATGAAATGGGCATGGGTAGCATGATGTGATGGATAATGCCTACCCTATTAATATGATAGTTGGTTTCAATTGCTTGACATCATTGAATGGGCTTTATTATGCATGGGTTGCATCAGTGTGGTGGTCCCATTGAATATTATGATGCCATCAACTAGAATTATATTTCCCCAATTAATGTGCTAGAAATGAAAGTAAAAAATGACATAAAGTGGTGGTTTTAGTTGTGCAAGTCATCAATGTGACCTATATTTCCCCAATCACACCACTTTGACTTGAATTCAAAGTGAAATAGGGTGATTACGCATACATGTGCCAAAAACTATTTGCATTTCCTTGGTCATAAGTAGAAATGGTGTTGTCATGTCATTTTTGGCAATAATGGAGCTAATTTCAAGTAAAATCAAAATAAATTGGTGGTTGGATGTGTAAAGGTCACAATTCAACTTACTTTGCCATAATCACATGTTTTTTCTTGAATTTAAATATAAATGGGTTGATCATGCACAAATGTGCATAAAATTATTTGCATTTACCCTGTTCATAAAAGGATATAATATTTTAGTGTCATTTTTTACCTATAATAGACTTAATCGTAAGAAAAATCAACATGAATAGGTGGTTAGGTGTGCATGGGTCACCAATGTAACCTATGTTTCCCCATGCACACCACTTCGGCATGAAATCAAATTGAATTGGGTTGACCACACCTAAATGTGGCCTAATTTGCCCTTATTTAGCCCAATTGTAAATAATTATGGTATTGTTGTGTTAATTTTTTGCCTAAAAGGGACCTAATCATAAGTAAAATTGGCATAAAGGAGTGGTTGGGTGTGTGTTGGTTTGCAAAATTTAATTTTGACAAATCTAAGACTCCTATAAATTCTAGCAAGTGATCTAGAAGGTGCCAAAACCTTAAAAATGACTATATGTTTACCCAAAATAGAAATCAAATACAAAAGTTATGTCCTGAAATCCCTAGGTTCAATACTAAAATCCTAAAAATGACTAAGTACTGACCAAATTGGATTTTGAAAAACTATCACCCAAATCATAAGTTCTGCAGCTGTGAGACTAATTGTAGAAGATGCATAGTGACCCTAATTTATTATATTTACTAAAATAAATTTAAAGTATATTTTGTATTATATTTACTAAAATATAAAATAATTTACTATATTTATTAAACAAATTTTCATGTTACTACAAACTTTGTAGCTTCATTGCATTGATTTATAAGTCTAGGTTAGGTTTTCAGGTTTTGCATTGGTCTTAGGAGCCAAGACTTACCACATACCTATAGAAGTGATTCTAAATTACCATAAATCTTCTAACATCAAAAATATATAACCCAAATTATTGTTACCTATCCTATTAATATTGTTTGGTTGATACAAGATTACACATGGACCTGGATGTTCTTACATCATACACCATGTGTAATAAAATGTGCGATAATGGTGTTCACACACTTAGGCTAACTGGGAAACCCACTCGTTTGACCCCATCTAAAAATATTGGCATGCATTTTCACCATGCCAAATGACTCTTACCTTATAGTTCATTTGGCTTATGAATTGGGATAAAAACTAACCTCCTCCTTCAAACTCCTTTCATCTCACTATTGCACCAACTACCATTCCACTTGGGACGACTTCCTCTATTTGTGTTATGCAATCCACTCTTATGCTTATCTATCATTACACTACCCAATGAAACATTTTCATGTTTATGTTTTGCACTCTTATTCACCTTCCTTTGTACAAAAATACTCATTCCCTCATAACCACTCTCTTTCTTCTATGTAGTGCCACTTTGTGTATTTGCACACTCTACCCCCTATAAGTGTTCCTTGTTATTGCACATAACCAAATTCATTTGGTATGTCCCCTCATTATTCCTATTTTTCATAACATATATGTGTACTAATGCACAAGGTTCTCCCTTGCCTTTTATCACACACTACCATTTGCTCATCTTCCTTTTGCCCATTGCACATGAAAAATCCATCCACCTCTACCAATCACATATCTTTACTTTTCTCTAATACATCACTGGAATATGTGACTTCAAGCCACTTTTCCTCTTTCTTCTTTCTCTTTTCTTTAACCCTTTCATTTTTAGCTCACAATCCAAAGGTTTCACCATAATTGGTCATTGTAAACATTGCCTATTATCTCCACCACAATTTCCAGAGTGATTCTTATGTCATTCTCTTTTTTTCTCTCATCACAACCTCAAATAACTTTACTACTTCCACTATAACAACCTCTGATTGCATTGCTTCAATCTGCATGATGCTTCATAATGTTCATCCACCTCTTCACTCTTTACATCCACTTTTGTGTTCCAACTACTATTTATATCCAAGTGTTCAAACATCCACTCAATTACCTCCATCTCCTTTGCAATCAGGAAATGGTCCTCATCTTCTTCTTGGTCAAATATGAGATCTCCATAAACCACTATCATATCCACCTCATGTATGTGTTTTGTATTTACAACATCTTCCACAAATGGAATATATTATTCCTCTGCATCTGCATTATGTACATTTAATCACACATTTTTTATTGCCGCCTCTATATCTTCCAAAAGACATGTTTTATCTCTCTCCTCTATAAGAGCTTCCTCAATCCACTCTAAGGTTCACTTTTTCCAAGGAACCTTCCTTCTCTTTATCTCCAAAACATGCAGTATGATCTACATGTTTTTCCTCTTCTCTTTTGTGTCAGCTTCCACCTTAGCTTGTAATGTAATATTCAACCTGACCATTAGGGTTGCACACTCCTCTTGCACACGATCCTTGTGCATGCCTCGAACCCACTGTTGCACCTCTTGCAAACCTATGCATGTTACCTAATTTTCTCAACTCTAAGTTTTTTATCCATCTAATAATATGGAGAACACAACACTCTAGATCTATTATTCCACCACTTTTAAACATACACAAATCACACTAATTCTACACCTCAAGATTTACTACTTCACCACTCACAATCCTACATAGACCTTCCTTACACACTCCTTTACTCTCTATCCACCTTCAAAAATAATAGAGAGAACTAGCCTTGATCTCTCAATCCCATTGATTTTTTCCTTGATTTGATAAAAAATGATGCAATCATGATTAGAGGTCCTAATTAAGTGATGTCTTAGACAACACATCCCATAATTATACAACATAAATATAACAATGATAACATAATTGTATTGCTTCAAAGATACATTACACAACATCATATCGACCACCAATGATGTAGTCTTACAATGATCAAACATGCAAATAATAACATAACTTACATGTTTACAAATATAAATATAGATTACACAATGCTACCCAAGTGATTCAACTCCTATATATCCTCATAGATCTACACACATATCTCTATTGAAATACTCTTTGCAACCGCTCTTGAACTATTTCCCAATGTGGAATCAAATGCCTTTTTAAATTAAGAGGATGTATTTATAGGTACTCAATCCACTCATTTACATTAATTGATTTTTAACCCACTAAGGCCACAAATATTAAATCCTCTTGACTCATCAATATGTACTACAATTATTAAATACACACAAGTCCTTACAATTCATTAAATATTGATAATACATTACCAAGAGACATAATAATTAAATGATTATAATGCATATTATTCATCAGCACAATTAAATGCTCAAAACATTCCCAAATTCCATAACACATCACCAAGGCTCATCAAAAATTCCAAAATTGCTTGAACAAGTCTCATCCTATTGGAAATCAACGACATATAGGTTCTGATAAAATAGTCTTTTAAAAAAAAACCATAACCTATCATTATAAACTAATTTGATATATGGGCTCAAAATGATGTCAATATGCTTCTTGTAAAACCATGAACTACCACAATTCTTGTATCTATTTTTCATTTTCTTGGCAAACCAAAATAGTGCACTGAGATCCATTTTGATAGATGGCTTTAGAATGATGATAAGAATGTCTCTGTTATACCTCACATTACTACAAGATTTGTAACATTTTTTCCATCATGCAAATCAATAACAAAATGGTAATATCTAAACTAACAGATGTGTTCCTAATGTCATTTCCATGCTTCCTACAAATTTTCATGTTACCACAAACTTTGTAGCTACGTTGGCATGGATTATAACTCTAGATTAGGTTTTCAAGTGTTGCACTATTTTGAGGATCCAAGACTCACTACAGACCTACAAAAGTGACTCTATATTAATGCAAACCTTCTAACATCAAAGATATATAGCCCCACTTTTTACTACCTACTCTATTCATATTTTTTGGTTGATGCAAGATTATGTGTGGACCCAGATGTTCCTACATAATACACCTCAAGTAATAAAATGGGTAAGCATAGTGCTCACACACTTAGACTACATGGGAAACCAACTCTTTAAACCCCATCCAAAAGTTTTGGCACACCTTTGTGCCATGTGAGATGGCTCGTGCCTTCTAATTCACTTGGTTGATGAACTAGAGCAAAAACTGATCTCCTCCAAAATGCTTTCATCTCACTATTGCACCATCTACCACTCCATTTGGGTCAACTTCCTTTGTCTATTATATGAAACCCACTCTTTTGCTTCTTTTTTATGATGCTAGCATTGAAACATTATTGTGTTTATGGTTCACACTCTTGTTCACCTTATTTTGTACAAAAATACTCTTTTCCTCATAACCAATCTCTTTCCTTTATGTGGTGTCACTTTGTGTCTTCGCACACTCTACCCCCTGTAAGTGTTCCTTACTACTACACACAACTAAATGCATTTGGTGTGCACCCTCACTACTCTTCTTTTATAAAACATATATGCACACTAATGCACAAGATTATCCCTTGCCTTCTATCGCACATTATTCTCTGCTCATCCAACTTTTACCCATTGTGTAGGCAAAATCATCCACTTCCACCAACAAATCTCTTTCTCTTTCTCCAGTCTATCGCTATAATATGTGACTTCGAGCAACTTTTCCTCTTTCTTTTCTCTCCTCTTAAACCCTTTCATTTTTGGCTCACAATCCAAAGTTTTCACCACAACTATAGCCATTGTAAACTTTACCCATTCTCTCCACCATAAATTTCAAAATGCTTCTTATGTCATTCTCTTTTATTGCTCTCAACACATCTTCAAATAACTCTACCACTTCCACTACAATAGCCTCTGCTTCCATTGCTTCAATCCACATGATGACTTCAAAATTTTCATCCACCTCTTCTCTCTCTACATCCATCACTGCACTCCAACAACTATATGTATCTAAGCTCTCAAACATCCACTCAATTACCTTCATCTCTTTTGCAATCAAGCGATGGTCTTCCTCTTCTTATTGGTCAAATATGGGATCTCTATAAAATACCATAATATACACATCATATCTATGTTCCACATCTGCCTCATATTTTATAAATGGAATATATTCTTCCTCTACATTTGTGTTATGTATGGTTAATTGTGCATATTTTATTTCCACCTCCATGTCTTTCATAAGGCACGTTGTTGTTTTTTCCTCAGCAAGAGCTTCCTCAATCCACTCTAAGGTTTGCTTGTTCCATGGAACCTTCCTTCTCATCTTTACAACATGCATTATGATCTACATGTTTTTTCTCTCCTCCTTCTTGTCATCTTCCTAAACTTTTAGTGAAATATTCAATCCAGCCATCAAGGTTGCACACTCCTATTCCATCTTGCACACTATCCTTGTGCATGCCTTGAACCCACTATTGCACCTCTTTCAAATCCCAGTTCTTTATCCACCCATTAAGATGGATAACATAACACACTATAGTTGTTTCACTAATTACAAACCTACACATATCACACTAATTATGCACCTCAATATTTATCATTGTGCCACTCTTAATATTACATAGACATTCCTTATGTACTCCTTTGTTATCTACCCACCTTCATAAAGAATGGAGAGAACCAATATTTATATCTCAATCTAAATATTTTTCCTTGCTCTAATGCCAAATGATGTAGTCATGGTTAAAGGTCTCAATTAAGAGATGTCTTCTACCATTTATCTAGTGGAATCAAATAATAACATAATTTTAATGATTCAAAGAGAGAATACACAACATTAGAACGATCACCAATGATACAGTATTACAATTATCAAACACACAAATAATAACACAACTCACGGGCTTATAAATAGTAATCTAACATTACAATGTTACCCAAGTGACTCAACTCCAATAGCATCTCCTATATCTATACATAGATCTCTATCATGGTACTCCTTGTAACCACTCTTGAACTATTTCCCAATCAAGAATCAAATGTCTTTTCAAATGATTCAAGCCACTAAGGCCGTAAATATTAAATGCTCTTGACCCATCAAGATGCACTATAGTTATTAAATACATACAAGTCCCTACAGTCATTAAATACAAGTAATACATTACCAATAGACATGGTCATTAAATAATTGTAACATGTTACTATGTATCACCATAATTAAATGATCAATAAATTCCCAATGTTCATAATACATCAATCATCATAAATTCTAAAATTACTTGAACAAGTCACATCCTATTGTAAATCAGCCATGTGGCTTTTCAAAGAAAAAAATCTTTGTAGAAACAAACAATAACCTTTCACTACAAACTAATTTGAAATACGGGCTCAAAATGATGTTAATATGTTTCCTTTAGAACTATGAGCTATCACAATGCCTATGGCTTATTTTTAATTCTCTAAGAAAACCATGATAGTGCGCTAGATTTGTTTTAATAGATGACTTTAGAATGATGATAAGAATGTCCCTGTAAAACCTCATGTTACTACAATGCTTGTAGAATTTTTTCCATTTTCATGAAAAGACATAATATCATGGTAAGATATGAATTAATAGATGTGTTCCTTAGGTCATTTACATGCTTCTTTCAAATCAACATGTTATTGCAAACTTTGTAGCTCTATTGTGGTGATATACAACTCTAAATTAGGTTTTTAGGGTTTATAATGGTCGAATGAGCCAAGGCTTACTGGAGACCTAAAAAATTGATTCTAAATAATTCAACCCTTCTAACATCAAAGACATGTAACCCCACTTATTGTTACCTATCATATTCATGTTTTTGGGTTTGTTAAAGATTACACGTGGACCTAGATATTCCTGCATCAGTTTGTCCTCCTTCTTTCATGCCTCTAAGTGCTCAAAATGTTTTTGTTTATTATTAACTTTTCCAAAAATATCAACATGTTTCTACTAGTCCTCTAATCTAATCATCCATTATTTCTTAAATTGATCTTAGGGTTTCTAACCCCTTTTGATTTCTTATATTTTATCATGAACTTTTGAAATAGTCACATTCATGCAAGCTTTGCATTATTTATAATAAGAAGTTAAATTGATTTATCAAGGGTCTCAAAATCCAAGTGATAGGGTCTTTTCTCATGATATACTTTTAAACCCTTTGGCTCATGGTGTACTTGCTTATCCTTTTCCAATTGGTTTCATTGTTCCCAGATTTGTGTTCTATAATGTAAAAGGAGACACTTCTCATCATATTATATCAATTTACACCTCTTTCTTATACATTTTTTATGATTATAAATTGTTAAATAAGTTATTTCTAAGAAGTTTAATAAAATATGCTATTGATTAGTTTTATGCTTTAGCATATGGTTCCATAAATTCTTTTTCCCCTTGAATTTATAATTTCTTGACACATTTACAAATCAATATTGCTCAGAAGGTCACGCTTATAACATTGGCTCAACTTAGAAAAGTGTCTAATGAATACATCAAAGATTATGTGTCTAGATTCAACCCCATGGTAACCAAGATGACTTATCAACTACCAAATAGTGAGCTTCAAAGAATGTTAATCAATAGTGTTTGATTAATTATCAAAGAAAAAGTAACTTATAATGCTTAACAATATTTTGATGAACTTTTTCATGTGGTTAGAAACTTTGAGTTCAAGTTCTTAGAGGAAAACATAATCACATGTGAGATGTTCCCCACATAGTATAAAAATTCAAAACAAACCAAGTCTCAGTGTTAAGAGCAATGACCCATGAGCTCCTACATGAAAATAATATTCTACAAATAGTGAATGCTATAAATAGATTAGATGATAATCTTGTGATACCTCAAAGGGAGTTGTTGTCACTTGGATTTTAACCCTTTGAGGAGATCTCAAAGCTCTCCTCATCCAAGTGGCACAATGGAAACACCTTTAGGCTTGTGGGTAGCCTAAGGATGAGATGAATTTATAGATAGGGCTAGCTCCCTAGATGTACCACTTTGGATTGCAACTACACTTAACTTTGGGGGGTGAAAAGGGAGAGAGATAACTAAAATAAAACTAACCTAAGGGAGGTGATACACCAAAATGATTTATGAATTTTAACCATATAAATATTACACTTGAAATCAAGGGACAAACTGAAAATGCACTTCTCCAATCATCATATTATCACATCAATGTTACATTGTGAGGTTATGGATGAATGTGCAAAGCTAAGAGGACTAGACAAGAGGCTATGAGGGAACTAATGAATAGAATAACTCACTCAATCCTTGACATATCCTATAAAACTTCACATTCCCTATAAAAAGAAGTTTTCCAACTGCAAATAGATGATAGAATGAAATGACATGCTAAGGATTCCATAGTCTTCACTTATACAAAATCAAACATTCAAAATGAACACACTAAGAATATTCATGGAGTTTGTAAACATTAGTATTATTATATATCAAAATTCATACATTTGAGCAAGGCTTCACCATACTCAAGTGGAGCATCCAATACAATGCCAAAATGCCTAGTTCTTATAGAACTTGAGAGAGATAAGAGAAAATAGAAGACCAAGGGTCGTAAGGACACTTATCAAGATAATAAAATAAATTAATTTTCCATGATAAGAGGATGTGGGATGAACCATACAAGGTCATAAGATATAAGTGTCAATCCAAGTCATAAACCTCATGAAACGTGGCAAGAAACTCTTCATTCTAGCTCAAAAAAATTTCCTACATGATCAGTCTTGTTTAAATTCCATATAACTGATTGGGACCAAGTATGATGATTGGAATGAAGTGTAAGTACATAATACATTCCTCTCCATTAATTGGTTGTAGGCTTGGTCATTTGAAATCACCTGGAAAGGAGCAATAATCATTTATCGTCCAAAAAACACTCCTTTTATGCACCCTGCACACTTGGCTTCCAAAAAGAGATCAATTGATCATGAAAATATATAAAATGAATTTAATTACATGTTTCAAGTCCCTCCATATCCTTATAAGCATCAGGGACACCTTGAAAAACCATCCACTTGAAGTTTTCACACTTCTCCCTAGCTTGTCCATTAGGCCAATTTTGACTAGCTGAGTTGAATCACCTGGTTTGGACATTTATAAGTTTATTAAAGGAATTAAATAACCATAAGGATTTATAAAAATTATATATCTTCCTCTCAAACTTGATTTCATCTTCAAACTCTTCTTTTAGTCTTCATAATACAAAAAATGGTCAAAAGTAGCATGTTTCTCACCCCATCCGTATAATTATGTACAACTAATTGACATGTGAGGGAGAGTGATTGAGTCCTCTCCAATGTACAATAGGTTTAATGATAAAAATGTGCCATTAGATTAGATTTATAGCTCCATCTCCATCATTGGGTCTTTACAAGGGTTTAACAAGGGTTTTAGGCCTATTTACCCTCTTAAGCTTCATTCATAAAAGTTTGACATTAAAGTTGCCAAAAAAATTCACTAATTTAATATTCAAAGACCTTAATAACTTCCCCAAATTCCTTTGGATGTAGATCTTCTAGGAAGAGATGAGCATTTGAAGTTACCTATTCGAGCTTGTTTTCATCTTTCTTACAGGTCTGAGTTAGATTTTAAGCCAAAAATGGATTATTTTATGTTTCCCCTACATCCAAAAAGATTTAACACCTTTTTATCACCCCCCCCCCCCATAAACATACTCCATCATTTTTAAATGCATATCTCATGCCATAAATGTGGCTGACTCCTCATTTGGTCATTAGGTCTAGACCTTGCCTAGTAGGTTTGAGTGCAATTTAATCCCAAACTTGCCTTTGATGGATTTACTTGCCTCATTATAGCTTAATAATGCCTATATTCATCCAATGAACAGGTTTAAATCATATTGATATCTCATCAAAATCTCAAAATGAAGATGACTTCCTCATCTAGTATTAGGTTTCACCATTCCTCATAGCCCTGACTGTAACATCTATGGTTTAGACCATTCCATTAAGCTTCACCCTAGATAGTTTTTTTATTTATGTTTATATAGTGTAATAAATCTTTTCAAACCTTATTGAAAGGTTTATATGTATCTTGGCTTCACCCTATCACCTATTTTCTAAACCTGCCAGTATTTGTGTATGAAGAAGTGCCCCCTATTTGAGACAAAATAGGGGTAATTTCCCTATTATATAATTAAAAATGAGTATTTTATATTATTCCTCAAGTAATTAATATTCCCCACACCAAAATTTATCTCATTTTGATCTCATTTACCCTCTCAAATCCTAAAAAGCCCAAACAGACTGTATGGAGGAACACTGTGTGCAGGGTCCTTTATGAAAACTATATGTTGCATTTGAAAGGGGATTTACATGCTTGGTTTCCAATGTATGAGAGTTTTTTGTTCATGAGTAATTTGTTATAACCTTCAATCATCCCTCCAAACTTTTACATACTTTCCATACTTTCTTTGTACCCTTGTCTAACTCAGACTGAGTATGACAATACCCTGACTATGTTTCTTGTTGAAAATACCCCTGCTAGGTGTTTTGCATGAAAGTTAGACATTAGAGACAAATTATAATCCTCACTTCAGGATTCCAAGACAAATTCTATCAAGTTCCTTTCTTCATTTCACATTGTGGGATTTGAAAACTTTCAACACCAATCGAGACCGAGTTTGACCTTTGACTGTATTTTATTTTAAGGCTCAAGCTTGTAAGTGCTATTTATCTGACCTTAGGCTTGAAACAACATAAAACCCATTTATTGGTCCCATATGGGTCATTTTTATCATGTTTCATCAACCTAACATGGTAACTTCTTGTTCAAACTCCTTCTATGGACTGTGAATACCTACAACTAGTTGTAGGTGGGCAATTGTTGACTAGATACACCTATAGGTGTATATAGACCCTAATACCTTGCTCATTAACCATTTTTGGCACATTATTTGAGACAAAATTTCTTCTTAAACCATATAACAACACTCTAACATGATGGTATGTTCTAGATCGCAACTTTGGGTTTGAAAGTCTCATTTTAAGCTCTAGTTGTAGACTTCATTCCCTGCTCTCAATGTTTTTCCTTGGTCATATACCTCATAAAATTGATATGGTTCTTGTATTATGTGTATAATACAATACATATCCATTTATAATCTTCAAAATTCATTTCAACCATATTCCAAGATATCATTAAAACCTCTAGGAGCTCTATTTTGCCACTCTAGGGAAAATGGGCTTGAACTAGTCCTGAAGTCCTTAAAGCATGGTTTTCAACTCCATATGCCAACCTATCCTCTAAAATGTGGAATTAATGATGTTTGACCACAATAATACCTGAAGGATATCTTCAACATTAAATTTAACACCTCATAATGATTCTTTAACTCTCTACTAGCACCTACAAGCAGGTTGTGTTTTGAAGGTGTGGGCAGTAAGGCAAATTGCAGGTAGAACATTACCTTTAGTATTTTATGAGTTAAAAACCTATATAAATTCTTATATATGCACTGTTCATGCCTTAAATAACTTGATACCACTACAAGGGATCCCATTGTAGCATGACATCACAAATGGAAGTTATAAGTGCATGGTGAACTATATATGGGCAGTGAGGATGAATTTGTCAATGTATTGAAGGAGTTTGCCTTTTCAACCAACTGATATCTATTTAATGTGTGTTAAAATTTATTATAAGGATATTAAAACTAAAAATCAGCTGTTATACTTCCCTTTCAATGTTGAAACTCTCCATGAGAGCACCTGAAAGTGTAGTTTTATGTCACATGACTATATGGCACTCAAAAACCTGCATTTTCATGGAGATTGTTGATTTGGAGAATAATATGAAAGGACATGAGATAATTTTCCCACATTGGAAACATGATTGATGACCTATCACAACCCTTCGAACCCTTATCAAAGCATGAAAATCTTGGACATGATGAAAAACTATCTATAACCAGCATAGTGCATCTTCTTACAACTTAAGGAAAATTTTCTTATCCAAACACCATGGAACATGAACCTAAGCATGGGGACAATTTTAGGAGGAATTAAACATAATTTTGAGGCAATATGACCAATTTGTTCGTATGAAACTCTCCAAACCAAGGCAAAACCTATAGGGTGCATAGATTGATAAGTAGAAAAGAACAGTCATCTTGAAACGGATGGTTCATGAAGCACAATTGAAAAAATTTGTAAATATTATTATTTAAATATATATCCATTAGTTTAATACCACCTTAGAAAAATTTTTGACTTGAAACTCTTTCTACTGGCCATACCAAGCAAAAACTTAAAAGTTACTTCTGCTTGCCAAGAAGGATGAAAAGCGAGATGAATGGTTTTGAGAAATAAATGGAACTTAAAAATCAAACCAAGCATGTAATTGTGAATTTAGAATCTGAAGAGGCATTTATTGACCATTTCCCATGTGGCACACTTCCCAAGGAGGCCATACAAGTGCCACATTCTTCTTTTCCTTCAAGAAAACTGTCTTTTCTTCTATATAACCTATCATATTTTAGTTTTTTAAATTAATTAAGACTTATATGGACACATGGGGAATGAAATCATCTTTTTACACCTTCAAATTTCCCAATGAACTCATAAAAAGCATGAAATACACTTTTTTGACCCCTAAAATGACTCAAAATGACATGTTGGCTAATGAAATTTATGACCAAGACTAATATATCATTGAATAACATTAAATGACCTATGAAACACCTAATTACAATATATTATGCCCCCTATATACCTATAAAGTCAATTTTTTACCTAGGGGTGCCCTAATTTGACTAAAAAGTCAAATTTGGTCAACAAATTGGTGACTCATAGGGGTAGTATCCCTATTATACTAACTAGACCAGTAACCTTATCAGTCTATTGGGCTTAAGAGTCATCTGAAGTCTAATAAAAATAAGGAGACCTTTGACCATTGACTTTGATCAAGACAAGACCATATGACTACCTCAACCAAACAAAGCAAAAGATACACACCAAAGCAAATAAATAATAAGACACACACACGTGTTCAAAGCACTTAGGGGAATCTAAAAACAAACTATTATGCACAACTAGAGACTAATCATACCTCCTTTCCAAGATCAAAATTAAACTTCTTGAATCATCTTCATGGTGAGATGAAACATAGTGCCAAGTATGTTTCTCCTTGGATTGAATGCTTTATGAATCAGACCTATTCTTTGGATCTTCACTTGACTTACTCTCAAGTAGATCATACTCAAATAGGTCTCCAATGAATATATACTCCTATTTAATATGTTCACATAATTCATAAGCTGCACACTCTTCATTTCATGGTCAATTTGTATCTCCTTAATAGGTATGGCTTCAAGAGGATTAGTTTCATGTTCCTTAGAATATTGAGGCCAATAGAAGCTTGTTCCATCCTTCAAGAGCTGACGTGTTTTTCCAAACTGATTGAGAGTGTGATATCTCATCTTGATTACTTCAAACATATCATCATGAGATGTATATGCTTCTTGAAAGGATAGATTTGAAAAATTACTTTTCTTTTGCATACTTACTTGAGTGCCAACGCTACCTTCTCCATCCTTGACCAAATCATAGCCTCCTTGAAGAGGAGTATAGCCCAATCCAATTATTGCAAACAAATCATCCCAAGGCTGATTATTAACTTGTCCTTTCTCATCCATGACATCTTGCAAAGTGATGGTAGAATCAATGACCATTTCTTCCTATTTGTCAAAAGGAAGACCTTCTTCATCTACCCAATTAGAAATTTCCACACAAGAAATCACCTTTTCCTCATCAAATAGGACGTCTTGAGGACTCTAAAATTGAATTTCAACCTCTACAATAGTACTTTGGTTCTCAAGGGCCTCAAGATCCTCTATCTCCTTCTTTGTGATTCCAAGATTAGGCATTTTGAAGTCATGTGACTTAGTCCAATGAGGCTGCCAAGGAGGTAAACTTTATTCAAGCAAGAGTTCTCTTTCTTTATCAACTAGCTACTCTTCTTTAGTTTCCCATACCATGGGTCCATCAAGGCAAAGGGTGATGGGGTTAGGACAAGATGAATTATTTTGTGGAGGTGGCACATAGAACTCAAAATCAGATTAAGAGTGAAATGTAGAAGGCTCCTTTGGAAGCTCTTGAGGAATGGGGGAAAACCTTGGGTTAAAACCACTTGATTTTCTTCCTTCCACTTGAAAAACACCTCATTCACATCTGATTTAGCTTGAGTAATCTCTTAAGGAAGGTTGGATGGGGTGTGTTTAGGCATAGGATCTTTTTTTGGGTCTAAACCTTCCATCTCACCTTGACTTAGCAATCTCATCTTTGCCTCTAACTCTTCAATTTGCTTAGCTAGATTATGTTGGAAAATTCTCTCCCTTGAATCTCATAGGAATCATCATGAGTATGAGGAATACATGAGGGATGACATGGAACACAAGAATCTTCTTGAGGAAGGGTGAGAGGGACTTACAAAGGATCAATTCCATTCCCTACTTCACACTCCTTGATAATGTTTCCATCTTCTTTCTTTCCCCATGATTCCACAATCTTACTCCATATTAAGACGTTGGGATTAGAATTATTTTCTTGAGAAAGGATGGAAGGCATTTGTATAGGTTCAAGCTCCTTCTCAACTTCACACTCTTTGTCAATACTTATCTCGTATTTCCTTCCCCATGACTCTACTATCTTGTTCCAACTTAGGATATTGGGATTATGAGTCTCCTTTCGAGGTGGTGGGGATACAATGTGAAATGAAAATGAGGTCTTGAACTCCACTTCCTTTTATACTAAGATGGACTATTTTATTTGCTTATTGATCAACTTAATTTGTCTATCAAGGTTTGCTTCAAACACAAGGCTAGTCTTTTCAAGTCTCTCGTCCACTTGATTTGGAGAAGGATGACTTTGGCAATGTTGATTAAACTCATGAGTAGGGATCAAATATGGTTGATATAAAACTTGGGGAAGTGTATATGAAGGTTGATAGACTTGGTAAGGCTACTTATCATGAATTTTTAGCTTATCCTCCAAGGAAGAAACTAGGCCACTCACATCAAGCATCTCACTTGTGAGCCTTTACCAATTGGCTCCTTCAATAGATACCTACTCTCTTTTGACCAACTCTAATGCATCTCTCACCTTATTAATTACATGCCTATAAACCTCTAAACCACATCCTCTTAGAGTATCAAGCTCCAACATGTAACTCTCATAACCCAAGAGTGTCTTCTTGAAGGTTGAAATGGGTTGGCTTGAGGAGTGGCTTGGTTGACTAGGAGCAAGACATGGAAAAGGTTGATTGTAAGAATGATATACATCATGCATGGGATGACAAGGATCATATCAAATCTGATGAAATTCATATTGAGGCTGGTAAGGATCATGATAATATTGACCAAGGACTTGTTTATAATGAGAGGGAATTGCACAAGCTTGCAATGTCTCACTAACTTGTAGAGAACAAAACTCAACACCAAAGTCAGCCATGAAATTTCATTGAAAGAAAGAACACAAAGAAATAAATTTATAACAATCTTATAAGGATAACTCAATTTGCTTGACCAGTTGATGTATCTCTAGAGTCACCATTGATGCTTTGATAGATGCCTCCAAATACTGATTATTGAGAGAGAACACCAAAAATATCTCAACTTATTGAAATAAGAGTCCCATCGAGCATGCTGAAAACTATTGTCACTTGGATTTTCACCTTTTGATGAGATGGAAAAACTCTCCTCATCTAAGTGGCACAATGGAAACACCTCCAGACTTGTGGGTAGCCTAAAGTGAATCTCTACATAAGGCTAGCTCCCTTGCTGTGCCACTTTGGATTGCAATTACACTTAACTTTAGGGAGTGAAAAGGGAGAGAGATAACTAAAATAAAACTAACCTAAGGGAAGTGATACACAAAAATGATTGATGACTTCGAACCATATGCACATTACACTTGAAATCAAGGGACAAATTGAAAATACACTTCTCCAATCTTCATCTTTTCACATCAATGCTATATTGTGAAGTTATGGATGAATGTGCAAAGCTAGGAAGACTAGACAAACTCACTCAATCCTTGACATATCCCATAAAACTACACATGCCTTGCAAAAGGAACCTTTCCAATTGTAAACAGATGATAGAATGAAATGACATGCTAAAGAATCCATAGTCTTCACTTACACAAAATTAAACATTCCAAATGAGCACACTAAGAACAATCATGGAGGAGGTAAAAATTAGTAGTCTTATTGATCAAAAGGTATACATTTAAGTAGGGCTTCACCATACTCAAGTGGATCATCCAATACAATGCCAAAATGGCTAGTTCTTATAGAACTTGAGAGAGAAAGGAGAAGAGAGAACTCCAAGGGTCACAAGGACACTTTTCAAACTAAGAAAATTAGTTACTTGTGCATGATAAGAGGATTTGGGATGAACCATTCAAGTTTAGAAGATACAAGTGTCAATCCAAGTCATAAATCTCATGAAAAGTGGCAAGAAACTCCTCATTATAGCTCAAAAAAACTGTCTGCATGATTAGCCCTATTCGAATGCCTTATAACTAATTGAGACTAGGTATGATGATTATAATTAATTTTAAGGACATCATACATGCCTCTTCATGTAGTGGTTGTAGGCTTTATCATCTGGAATAACTTGAAAAGGAGTAATCATCATCTGTAGTTAAAAAAACACTCATTTCATGCACCCTACACACTTGGCTTCCAAAAAGAGATTAGTTTCTCATGAAAATACATAAAATGCAATGAATTACATGTTTAAAGGCCCTCCATGGACTTATAATCATCAGGGACACCTCAAAAAGCATCCACTTGAAGTTTTCACACTTCTCCCTAGCTTGTCCATTAGGCCAGTTTTGACTAGCTGAGTTGAAGCACCTAGTGAGGACACATATAAGTTTCTTCACTGCATTAAATTACCATAGGGAGTTATAAAAAGTATATATCTTCCTCCCAAACTTGATTGCATCTTCAAACTCTTCATGTAGCCTGCCCAATACAAAAAATAATCAAAATTAGCATGTTTCTCACCCCATTTGTATATGTTCATACAGATAATTGACATTTGAGGGAGCTTGAATGAGTACTCTACAAGTTCCAATAGTTTTTATGATCAAAATATGACATTAGATCAGCTTTCTAGCTGTATCTCCATCATCGGGTCTTTGCAAGGGTTTTAGGCCTGTTTGCCCTCTTTAGCTTCATTCATAAAAGTTTGACCTCCAAGTTTCCAACCAATTTCACTAATTTGATGTTCAAGGACCTTAATAACTTTCCCAAACTCGTTTGGCTCCCATGTATATCCTCCAAGAAGATATGAGCATTTGAAGTTGCCTATTCGAGCTTGTTTCCTCTTTCTTATTGGTCTGAGCTAGATTTTGAGCCAAAAATGGATTCTTTTGTGTTTCCCCTACATCCAAACAGCTTAAACACTTCTATATCCCCCCATAAACATACTCTATCATGTTTAAATTCATATCTCATGCCATAAATGTGACTAACTCCTCATTTGGCCACTAAGTCTAGACCTTACCTAGTAGGTCTAAGTGCAACTTAAGCCCAAACTAGCCTTTGATGGCTTTCCTTGCCTCCTGATAGCTTAATCATGCCTATCATAATCCTATGCACATGTTTCAATCATCTATATATCTCATCAAAAGCTAAAAATGAAGATGACTTCCTCACTAGTATTAGGTTTCACCATTCCTCATAGCCTTGACTGCAACATCTATGGTTTAGACCATTCCATTGAGCTTCACCCTAGATAGATTGGTTATTCATGTTTATATAGGTGTAATAAATATTTTATAATCTTTTGAAAGGTTTCTATTCATCTTGGTGAATGGCTTCACCCTATTACCTATTTTCTAAACTTGCCAATGTTTGTGTATGAGGAAGTACCCCATGTTTGAGGCAAAATAAGGGGTAATTCCCCTATTCTCTCAGTCAAAATGAGTATTGAATATTCTTCCTCAAGTCATGAGGATTTTCCACACTAAAATTTATCCCTTGGATACCTCATTTACCCTCTCAAAACCTAAAAATCCCAAATAGACTATATGGAGGAACATTGTGTGCAGGGTCTTTTATAAAAATTGTATGTTGCATTTGAAAGGGGTTTTACAGGTTTGGTTTCCAATGTATGGGAGTGTTTTGATCATGAATAAGGTGTTATAACCTTTAATCATCCATCCAAACTTTTACATACTCTCCATACTTTCCTTGTACCCTTGTCTAACTCAAACTGAGTATGACAATACCCCAACTGTGTTTCTTGTTGAAAATACCCCTGCTAGATGTCTTGCATGATAGTTAGGATTTAGAGACAAAGTATAATCCTCATTCAAGCCTTCCAAGATAAATTATATCAAGTTCCTTGCTTCATTTCACATTTTGGGGTTTGAAAAACCTTTAACACCAGTCAAGACTAAGTATGACCTTTGACTGTATTATGTTCTAAGGCTCAAGCCTGTAGGTGTTCTATATCTAACCTTAGGATTGAAACAACATAAAACCCCTTTATTAGTCCCTTATGATTCATTTTTATCATGTTTCATCAGTCTAACATGGTAAATTATTATTTAAACTCCTTCTACGGACTATGTATTCCTACATCTAGTTGTAGGTGGGCCATTATTGACTAGATACCCCTATAGGTGTATATAGAACCTACCACCTTGCTCCTTAACCTTTGTTGGCACCTTATTTGAGACAAAATTTCCTATTCAACCATCTAACAACACTCTAACATGATGGTATGGTCTATATTGAAACTTTGGGTTTGAAAGTCTCATTTTAAGCTCCAGTTGTAGACTTCATTGCCTGCTCTCAGTGCTTTTGAGGGCATTTTTAGGACCTTAAACAACTGTTATTCCTTGTTCATCTACATCCTAAACTTGACATGGTTATTTTATTATGTGGATACTAAAATACATATCCATTTATAAGCTTCAAAATTCATTTCAACCATATTCTAAGATATCATTAAAACCTCTAGGAGCTCTGTTTTGCCACTTTAGGGAAAATGGACCTAAAACAATCCTTAAGTGCTTAGAGCATGGTTTTCAACTCCATATTCCAAATTACCCTCTCAAATGGGTCATTCATAATGTTTTATCCACAATAATACCTAAAGGGGAGCTTCTACATCAAATCCAACACCTCATAATGATTCTTTAACTCTCTGTTAGCATCGACAGGTACACTGTGTTTTGAAGGTGTAGGCAGTAAGGTGAATTACATGCAGAACATTACTTTTAGTATTTTATGAGTTAAATAACTATCTCCATGCTTTAAAATTCACTCTTCATGCATCAAATAAATTTACACCACTACAAGGGCTCCCATTGTATCATGACTGCATCAATGTAAGTTATAAGTGCATGATGAACTATATATGGGCAGTGAGGATGAATTTTCAATGTATTGAATCCTTTTAAACCAAATGATCTCTCCTAAATGTGTTTTTAAATGGATTATAATGATATTAAAACTCAAAACCAGCTATTATACTTCCCTTTCAATGTTGAAAATCTCCATGAGGGCACCTAAAAGTGTACTTTTCTATCACATTATTGTATGACACCCAAAAACTTGCATTTTCATGGATATTGTTTCTTTGGAGAATAATATTAAAGGACATGAGATCCTTTTACCACATTTAAAACATGAGGAATGACCTATCACAACCCCTGGAACCCTTATCAAAGCATGAAAATCTTGGACATGGTAAAAACCTGTTTATAACCAGCATAGTGCATCTTCTTGCAACTTAAGGCAAATTTGCTTATCCAAACACCATGGAACATGAACCTAATCATGGGGACCATTGGATGAATTAAACATCATCTAGAGGCAATATGACGAATTGGTTCGTATGAAACTCTCCAAACCAAGGCAAAACCTATAAGGTGTATAGATTGATAAGTAGAAAAGAACAGTTAGCTTGAAATAGATGGTTCATGAAGTACAATTGACCAAAATTCAAACTATTATTATATAAATGTAGATCCCTAATTTTAATACCACCTCCCAAATTTTTTTGACTTGAAACTCTTTCTACTGGCCATACTGAGCAAAAACCTGAAAATCACTTTTATTTGCCAAGAATGATGAAAAGAGAGATGAACAGTTTTGAGCAAGAAATGACACTTCAAAATAAAAAAAAGTGTGGAATTGAGCATGGGGAAGCTGAAGAGGCATTGTTTTATCATTTCCCATGTGGCACACTTCCCAAGGAGGTTGTATAAGTGTTAAACTCTTCTTTTCTTTTAAGAAAACTACCTTTTCTTCTGCATAACCTATCATATTTTAGTTTTTTTAGTTAATACTTATAGGGACACATGGGGCATTAAATAATATTTTTACATTTTCACATTTCCCAAGAAACTTGTATAAAGCATTAAATGCACTTTTTGACCCCTAAAATGACTCAAAAGGACATGTTGGCTAATGAAATTTATGAACAAGGATAATATATCATTGAATAACATTAAATGACCTATGAAACACCTCATGATAAGATATTATTCCCCATATAGACCTATAAATTCAAATTTTTACCTAGGGGTGCCTCAATTTGACTAAAAAGTCTAATTTGGTCAACAAGAGCATAGGTCATTTACAAGATTGAGTGAAGAATCTACTTGAATGCAACATGATTACTTTACCTATAATAAGGGAATTTTATAATTCAAGACCATTACCTTAATATTTTAATGTTAATGTATATTATGATTTGCATATACTTCTAGGGCACTCTACACATAGATGTATCACTTTGAAACATAAGATAATGTATTTAATTATAATGTTCATGTTCAATTGGATGATATTGTTTAACCCTAAAATCTATATTAGGGGGAATCTAGGGTTAAAGGGAAAGAGATAGCATAGGGCACAAAGATGATAAACTATCTCTTTAGTAAGTCAATTATTTGTGAAACTCAAATAAACATATACAAAATTTAGTATGTTGAGACATGTCATAAATAAAAAGTAAAGCTATGTTAGATATTAAAATGATAATTAACACAAGGAACTTAGCTATTTATCATGCTAATATAAATATGAATATGGAACATATATAAATTGGACTGGATTTGAATTCTAGAACAGTCACCTAATTCTAGAAATTGTATATCTGTAGCCACAAACACTTACATCGACTTGGGATGGTTGTGTCGACACTACTATCTAAATTAGATGTAGGTGTCTAGTATAAAATACCTATTAAAATTTGATGGACCACCTAGATGCTTCTGAATTTTATGTTGCCTTAGCTCTAGTGAATTCAGATCTAAATCATGGATTATTGATCATTGTCAAATAGCAAAACCCTAATTCTTCATTTTCATAGTGGCTATAGAATAAAATGGGTTAGTGGGCACACATTGTCAAGCTACCCAAAAGACCCCTCTATCAATAAGTGTTTCTTACATAGACAATAATCTGAAGAGGGCCTCAAACTTATGTAGTTCTCTCCTACATGTTGCATTATGTGTGGATTATGTAATGTGTGATAATCAAGTACAATTGTGACCTAATTTATAACTTGGAAAATATATATTTTGGGCTACTCCTTCATTACTTTAGACATGTATATTTGATGTCTCTATTATTGATATCAAAATAGGGGAAATTAGGGATGTTTTTCTCACTCGAGTTCTTGATAGAATGTTTTTTTGTTAAGTTGCCTTGGTTCATGCTAGGTGAGGAATGAATGAGGATTGATCTTGTATTTATACCAATTCCTTTGGATAATATCTCAAATTAAATCACATAAGCCGACCATAGGAATATGTTTCATTTAAAAGGGCATGTGACACTTGCATCGACGTAGGCATCTGACTGGGACACAAGTGTCTAAATAGTTGGAAAATAGGTGTAGGTTTAAAATTTGTAGAGATAAAAGATAAGAAAGTTTATAGCATTTTAGAAAATATAGAAGGCCTAGGTCATCATAATAACATTGTTTGGACTAAGAGATAAGCAATTAGGCACAAATATAGTGTATGTGAGCCTTTTAGCAATGGGAAAGGTCTAGAAGTTGAAGGTACATCTATGATATGTATTTTTTAAGTGTACAAAACTTAGGTGCCATATAATTCAGAAATATTATCTACATTTTCCCTCTTCCCAACCCATTTAATATAGTAATGAAATTATTATTTTAAACTTGCCTTTATTTGATTCCAACTTGAGTAATTTATTAGTGATTGACATGTAACCAAGAGCATGTTAAAGTATATAATCAATGCATATAATCTAAAATTGAAATCATTTGAATGATTGAAATTGAAAGAGAGCAAGGTTTAAGAGTACATGTGTATCGATGCAATCATCTTTCCTTTTGGTAATTTGATTCAAAAAGATATATCATTATGAATTATTAGAGCTAAGATTAGGACAAATATAAATCTAAAAAGTGCATATATCTAAAGAGATAGAGAGAGATTGGAGGACATGTTCCCCCAACATTTGGATAAAAGATTATTTACCACTTGGTAGTTGAGATTTACTAAACTATGTAACCCAATCATACTTATAACCTAGTGAGTGTGAGTGAACCAAGTTAACTCACACTATAAAACTGGTGAGGCCAGATGTTGTAATCAATTTAAACTTATAAACTTGGCAATATTGAGTGATTTAATCACCTTAACCATACCAAAAAGTGAACCAAATACCATAGTAGATTGGCTCAATATAGTTTATAAAAATCTAATTTGGTGGGTGATGACAGTCTCTGAAAGTGTTTGAAATCTGAAATTGATTTGATTTTACAATATTAGGCACATATTGCATAGCATATGTAGATATGTTTCATGCTAAAAATGTGTATAACAATGGTACCAATGATAGGATTTTGCCACAAATATGTATCTAAATCATATAATTGTGACTTTGACTAATTTGAAACTATGTAAGTGTGGAGAATATGTTTCTAAAACATGCACCCACTATAATCTAAAATTGAAAACTGGTGTAAGTGTGGAGAACATGTTCCCAAAACATGCGCCCCCATAATATAAATCTAAAAACTATTGTAATTACGGATAACATAACCCCATTGAATTTAAAAATAAAAACTAATGTAAGTGTAGAGAACATATTCCAAAATATGCCCCCCCCTAAATCTGAAACTATGACAAATGTGGAGAGCATGTTTTAAGAACATGCCTCCACTATGTATTTGAATCTAGTGAACTGTGAAAAATGTTGAAGCCATTCCTCTATGGCATGCCTCCATTGATATGCCCCACCTTTTGAGGTGAGGAAGAAGTAGCATTTGGTATCTACCTTACCTCAAAAAGATAAGATAACAATTTAAATTATAAATGTACCATGTAGCATATAAAAGGAACATGTCTAGATAGATATATCATTGAAACATGAAGAATGTAATCACACCAGGTCTTAAGATTCATGATGTGAATCATGAAAATATCTAGATAGTAACAGTGCAAGCTCAACAAGCAACAAAGCATTCACAAAAGAGCATTCAAAATCAATTTAAAAGACAATGGTCCAAAGAGACCTAAAGCATGGGGCATGTTCAAATGTCACAAAAATGAAGGGACATGACTTAGTCAAATGTTAACACATAACAAACAATGACATATTCAAATGTCAAAAAGGTAAATAAAGACATAAGGGCCAGAAATAATGGAGCATATTCAAATGCTCAAACAAAAAAAATAAGACACTTAAGGAAGTCCATAAGGGAAAAAAGTATAATTAAGTAACATAAACTTATCTTACTAGTTCTTGGATATATGTGTTAGAAAAAAGCATTAAGTACATAGCATATCAAGTACACTACAAAAGATATAAGTATGGATAAACACATGTGTAAGTACATTTATGAGCTCAAATATGATAATGTAAAGTGACTATAAAATGATATAATGTAGATGTATTATTATCATAGAGGTAGATCCCCCAATGTTTTGGTGACATGAGTAGAGGGAAAACCTAACATCAAAAAGTGCATAGATCATTTATCTATGTGTGCTTGAATCGCACTCAAAAGATGTGTGCAATACATGCATATAATAAATACTAATATGTCATCTACCAACATGGAACCAATAATATATATGCCAAGGAGCTAATGATACATGTAAATGTTGAACATATTTTTGGGTTTTTGAAGTTTTTTTATATTTTTGGTGTTTTTGGGATATGTGAGACCTTACAACCTTGATTTGGATCCTTTACATTGTTTGAATCATGGTTGGATATATATATATATATATATATATATATATATATATATTATACAAGGTAATAATTACCTTGTATAATATTATCCAACATATAATGTTCTTCCTCATATTTTACATGTGTAGTAAAAGAATCAATGATATCATTTAGAATATGTATCAATTTGCCTTCATGAAAAAAAGAAATACCTTGTTGATTTTGGTCAAATTTGCTTCTATTTGATATAACCAAAGAGTTCCCAATTTAAATGCTTATGGAGAGGTTTGTGGCATAACCCAAATTCGTGTTTGAATCACTTTAGGACCACAAGCAATTGGTAGTGTTATTATAACAACCATCATGGATTGTACTAGAATAATGCATCAAAATTTTTTATACTATTTACTCAACATTCATTCTTTTATTAGATTACACCACGAGAATCTAATTAGTGATTTTAACATACTTAACCAAGTATATTACACTATCACAAACTTATAATAATAACAGTTTAAATCACTAATATTTCATGTAACATAACATAACATAACTGCAAAGAAAGTAATCTCATTAAACTCTAGCCATGGTTAGTCCAATAATATAACTTTTGTTATTAAATTAGAACTAAATAATACAATTATTTTTCCATTAGGCATTTAACTTTAATACAATAGATATATACTATGCTCCATGAAGTTCAAGTCAAACTAACTCATGTATCTTTGATAATCTCAAGTGTAGTCTCCATGTAATTACTATAGTGGGGAGGGAGGGCATCATCCAAGCATTTTTCCACACCAACAGTGGACCATCGATCACCTATACAATCCCCCATCAGGGAATGACCCTCCCTTCATGGATAGGTAGATAGTAATGGTGTACGAATCTAGAGAGACATGTTAGTACCCCTTGTGCTATAAGATTTCTACTACATGATGTGTATAATAAAGAAAATAGTTCTAACATGATATTACACCAAATAAATAAATCAAACATATAAAATGACAATGTCTATCTAACATTATTTTAGTCAAAGTTTTCAAATAACATATGATCACAAGGATCAGTCAATTTTATACACACCACTTGATCAGATTATCCACCTCCAACATCGATAAAGCTAATTAATTTGATGAAGTCCATCTCACTGCTTAGCTAGTATCATCAGCTTAACCAACAAGTTCATGCAATTATTCTACAAGAAATTACAAACACATGCTAATTTTAGAGATAATTACTATGCATACACTTAGTCCATCAAATGTATGTTTGAACCTCATGTAATAATTTGTCTCATAAACAACAACTAATGACAAGCAAGTAAAACTACCATACGAGTATTATGCAAGTTAGTAAGAATTTCACACACAATGATATGAATATAACTAAATAATATTTATAGATCATACCATCTAGACATGAATCATACCAAGTTCATAAACACATACATATCACAATAATTTATTGAAAAATTAATCATAAGTATGGCTATATCATAACTTGTACAACCAAAGCTTAAGTATACTATAGGATACGTCGAACTATATAGTTTATTCAATTTTCCTGATTCATATTAAGATTAATAATTCGAGTACATTATTATAACATCCATGTATATGGTGCTAATATGTCAACAAATTGGAAGAGTATCCTAGAGTTTTGATTTGTAGAGCATATACATATATCCAGATCTCATATCATTCCTTATCGGTTTAACTCATAATTTTATATTTATTTAAAGATGAGTAATGGACCATTAAACTCGTATATGTTTACTTAAATAAATAATATCTATATTTGCATAACTACAAGTTTTCCTACTTACCCAACTTATTACACTTCAAAAAATAATTTACGAAGTTTAAACCTTTTATTAAGAATAATCAACAAATAACTACAGGTCTCCATTTTGTTTTATCAACCTAGGCTTAACTTTCCTCAAGAACAAATAATTTATACACAACTAAGTCCTCATTATGATAAATCTACATGATAATAAAAAAAATGTTAAAACTAACTTAAGACCGTTAAAATCAAGCAGATCGCCCAATGCATGTGTGTGTGTGTGTGTGTGTGTGTAGTGATGTTTCAACATACAATACGGAATTCTGAGGCAAAAAATAAAGTTCCACTCATAAGCTAATCTACATCAAAAGAAGTTTCCAGTTAACACTAACCATTTCTTTCCCAAATAGAGTATACTTAATGTTCCCCCAAAATGTCTACTAATTCCTTCTAACAGTTTATTTTCTAGCAGAGTATATGGTGCTTCCCAAAACCTTGGCTACATTCATGAGTCTCAATATATATTAAATCTGTGTATATACTTATTCCTACATAGTCTATATTTTATTTTAAAAACATGAGAAACAATCTCTTAAATGTGCAACTAAATTTTAGCAACTGACTCAAGGGAGTATCCTGGATATTTATTTTATTATAATTCTCCCAAAAGTATCAAACATGGTTGAAAAAATGATTATCTCAAAAATATAATGTATAGACAAGAGATCAACATAACAACCATATAGATGGATTTGAAAATAATAATAACCTTTTCCTATCATCGTACTCTCCTCTTTCAAACTACGTCATTATATTCCCCTTCCTATGTCAATGTATATTTTCTTTTATCTCCTTCTCTAAAAATCTTCCACTCTTCCTTATTTATTACATGCAGAATTCATTGCCTTCTATTCTCTAAGCTTCACTTTAATTTTTCCTTTTTTTCATTGTATATCTCTCCCTCACTTTGTTGTCTATCTCCCTTCTACATATCTCCTTCACTCTCCTTATACTATCTCCTATTGCCCATGTTTTATTCCTTCGTTATCCATTTTTCTTATAGTCTCCTCTTCCTTTCTATTGTCGTCACTTTTTTTCTTTTCCTATTAAAATCTTTAGTTGCATTTTATTCTTTTTCTTTCAAAATCTATGCATGTTAAATATCTTTTATTCTTTCCTATTAAGCATAAATCGATGCCTTTTCTTTTATTTATTAAAAAATAATTACTCACTACTTATCTTCAGTTTCCTTTGTTTTCAATTTCCTCTTATATGTAGAAGTCATTGCTTATTTTCATTCTTCATGCATAAAATCCTCCTTTATTTAGCATTTAGTTTCTATTTAAATACCAACACTAACTTGAGCTTTCATTATTTTTTAAAAATTATATTCACTTAACTTTGAGCTTGATTTATTTCAAAAATCATGCATGCTAATATTTTTGTTCAAGGCTTAGTTATCTACTAAGTTCACTTAAGTCTAATTTTAGACCCTTAATTCTCAAGAAATCCATGCATTGGCTTAAAGTTAGATTTCTTTAATTTAATGTAATTCGGTAATTATCTCAATAAAAGATAAATCAAACTAATTAATAATCTAATTTATATCATAAAATTAATGTCACTTGTATTTAATCTTCTAACCATGGTTAACACTATTATTATCACATCTCGATTTCACCCTATGACTTAGAAACCTTTAATCCATAGATTAATATGGTTATTATTTGATTACCATTATTTTGACTTGAGCTTTATGACATATATTGGTATGGGATAGTAATATTGTTACTTAGTATCCATGATGTAGCAATTGTATTTTATTATTATGTACGTTAGGATGTATAATTATTAGTTTTGCATCATTGGCTTATGATGACTCAGACTAACTACCTACTTGTTGCAAGTGGATGCAGGATAGGTCCTACCCTCAAAGTTTGATGGGAGAGAGCATCATCGGAGAGGATCGACTAGATAGAACGATTGGGGGAATATAAGTGGAAAATGCTAATGACCCTAGACACACACGATAGATTTTAAATGTTATTTACGTAAAAAAAATATTAGTGTGTGTGGAATTAGTTTTATTATGCATTAGTTCTTTTTTCTAATTGACTTGAATTTTGAATTTAAATATGAAAAATAATTATTAATTGTTATAAGAGTATTATTATTTTAAATATGCAAATAAAAAGCAATTAATGATTTAAATATATGTTAGTGGAATAGATGATTATCCTTGTAGATATTATTTTATTAGAATTTGAATCATGCAAGAATTTACTTTAAAATTTAAAAAATAGAATATTGAGTCAGCTTAAGTTTATTTTGAGAGAACTTGGATAAGGGCATGGTAAATTAAATAAGTAAAAAAATGGCATGTTTGATTAAAGAAATCAAAAGGTGAGTTAACTATGACATAAACTATAATTAGTAATATAAATAAGTGAAAAATATTATGCATGAACTTGGGAGAATTTAGCATGCAAAAAAAAGGGGGGGAAAGATAGCATGCAAGACTAGATGCAACAATTAGGAGGAGAATTAAGCTTTATAAATAAGAGAGAATTTGGAGAATTAAACACACAGATATGGAGAGAAGAATAGAGGACGAAATATGGAAAATTAAAGAGGCAGGATTTAGAGAGAGAGAGAGAGTGGGAAGAAAGGAAAAGAAGGGAAGCGTACTCCTCAGGCAATTACCCTACAAGGTTAGTTCTGTAAATTATAATTTTGTGTATGGTTTTATAATATATGTGATACTTTTTATATGGAGAAGAAAATTGAAGTAGTGAATAAATTTTAGAACTCTTAATAGAAATTTAAATCACAAACAAGACCTTATGAACCTAGAACCTATGTTATCTGTATAACTTTATTTGGACAACATCTAATAATTATAGACTGAATTCTAGATATGGGCAACACCTAAATTAAAGGGATGCGTATTTATCCTAAAACTACATTGCATATATTATAGATATGTGTTCCATGTGTATGATGGTGATTCACTTGTTTGGTCTACGTTTCTCTTATAAGGTCTCGTTTATATGGAAAAATAGATTTTTGCCTTTTAATAATTGGTAAGTATGATATATATAAATTAATATGTGTTTTACTTATTTAGAGCAGCAAATTATCCTTGAAAACATATCATAGTAGTATTGTGTTCTACCCAATATGGTGTGCGTAGTAATTAAATGTGTTGCATTCTAAATAGAGTATTATGCACTTTAAATTGAAGTCATTGAATATATTAAATTAAATTGCCCAATTTTAACAAGAAGTCGATATCATAATTTACAACTTAACCTATAGTGTTATATTCATAGTTAATAGATAATAATTAACATAACATACTAAGGCTAAGAATTATACCATCCCTACAACCTTATAAGTGAGACTATGTCTTCTTACTTGCATGACTAACACACAATAAGTTTTAAAAAAGTGGGGCGGGGGAGGAAGATAACATGCAAGAATGGACATAGTAATTAGGAGGAGAAATAAGTTTTATAAATAAGAGAGAATTTGGAGAATTAAACACACATACATGGAAAGAAGAATAAAGGATGAAATATAGATAATTAAAGAAGCAGGATTTAGAGAGAGAGTGGGAAGAAAGGAAAAGAAGGGAGGCGTACTCCTCAAGCAATTACCTTGCAAGGTTAGTTCTATCAATTATATTTTTGTGTATGGTTTTATATTTTATGTGATACTTTTTATATGGAGAAAGAAATTGAAGTAATGAATAAATTTTAGAACTCTTAATAGAAATTTAAATCATAAACAAGACCTTATGAAACCAGAACCTATGTTATCTATAGAATTTTATTTGGACAACATCTAATAATTATAGACCAAATTCTAGATATGGATAGTGCCTAAATTAAAGGTTGTGTATTTATCCTAAAATTGCATTGCATATAGTATAGATTTGTTTTCCATCTGTAGGATGACGATTCACTTGTTTGGTCTACGTTTCTCTTATAAGGTCTTGTTTATATGGAAAAGAGATTTATACCTTTTAATAATTGGTAAATATGATATATATAAATTAATCTGTGTTTTACTTATTTAGAGTAGCAAATTGTACTTGAAAACATATTATAGTAGTATTGCATTCTACCCAATATGGTGTGCATAGTAATTAAAGGTGTTGTGTTATAAATAGAGTATGGCCTAGTTTTAAATTAAAGTCATTGAATATATTAAATTAAATCACCCAGTTTTAATAAGAAGTCGCTAAGTCCTTGAATATAAAATGCTTTGTATTTAATTAAAAATGTGTGAAAGATATGAAAACGTCGAAACCCCTGATTTAAAAAATGAGCCATTATGGTAAAATGTTATGTCATTGTATATAAAATGCTAAGCCACTATGTATATATTGAAATAATCACTATATATGTTGACCAAATTTTGCCTACAGGTAAAATTTTGGTCCCCTTCCTCCCTTGTTGTTCATGCCAGTTATATTGCAGGTTGTTCAGGTTCAGCATTCTCCATTTCATGGCCTGGTTCATTTTCAAGTTCAGTCTCTTAGTGCAAAGGTTCAATGAGTTCAGTTCAGCGGCTTGGTTCAAAGCGTCGGGCTTGGCCTCAGGAATTTGGTGCGCTTGGTTGAACCTTTGAACCGTTGAACCTTTTTTGGTTCAATGGCCCGGTTCAAAGGTATGCCCCAAGCCAAAGGGCAGTCAAAATTCAAATCACCCTTTGGAGGGTGGACACTTCGGCATTTCAATGATTTGAGCATGATTCTAATCAAAGCAAAGGCAGGTGCAACAAACAAAACAAAGGGGACTTTCGGCCAAGACAAAAGGGACATTTCGAAGGTGCCGAAGGGAAATAGAAAAATAAGATGCCCGCGAAGAAATAAAGAAGTGCCCGAATGACGTTGAGAAGTGCCCGAATGCCACGTGGCATTGGACCCAGCTGAGTCAGCGATGGACCCAATGACATTTTAGCATGACCCGATGACGTCCCGATGGACGTCAAATTTTGCAAAATAGTTTAGCCATTGGATCTCAAGCGACGATGCTAAAAAAGCCGTCAATTTTGAGAGGATGGAATATCCATTGGTTTTCAAAGCTCGACGACCGGATGAGCGTCAAATTCAGCAGAATAAAATAACCCTTGTTTCTAGTCAAGAAAGTATTGCCAAAGAGTCCAAAATGTAGCAACCTGACGATAGTTCATTCTTAGGAGGTCGAACGAGTTAGAAAGAGACAAATTCGATAAAAGACAAGAGGACACGCATGGAATAAGCAAATAGTTAAGTTCAAGCAGCGCCAATTTGAAGAGGCGACTCTGGCAAGTGAAATAGTGCCAGTGAATTGATCATGAGAAGATGCAGCAGCTAAGAAATGTAACCGGTTTCTTCATTTTTCATTTAATGGGTGGACAAACCACATTTTGCCATTTAAAAATGCAAATTTCAAAGCAGACAAAGCACATGGCTCATTAATATTTTGAGTGGCTTGTTTCTTTTCATGAACAGCCATTTGTAAAAAGAGCGCCAAATGAGCCTCTTGGACTTTCCTTATATATTTGATACTTGTCATTTTGTAAACATCTTTTTGCAATTTTGGTAAGGCACAACCCTGCTAAAATTTCTACCTGAATCTATAAAGACTATTTTTTACCTCTTCTTGGTTAGATATTTTGTGTATGTCTGAGTGTTTGAGTTGTGTCCAGTCATTGTCTTTAATTCTCTCACAGTTCCAGCACCAACACACCAGTTATCCACAAGACGCCATTATCTGCAGGTGACAGGAGGAGAGTTCCATTTTGGAGATACAGAGCAGAGAAAGCCATTTACAGTATGTATTCTACAACATCTTGGTGAGTCTTTGTTCCTGTGTTTTCATAAGAACCTCCCTGCCATTTTCTTGTAGCCTGGTTTCCCCTGCCGAGTCTGAGTGTATGTATGTGGTCTTTATTCAATTCTGAGAGTAGGTGTGAGAAGATCACCTTTATTTTGGTGTATCACCTCCTTAGAGTAGTTTGTTTTCTTGCACTCTCTTCCCTTTTCACCCCCCCAGTTTATATAGCTATATATATATACACACATGCCTGTATGTATTTTTTGCACTATCTGAAACAAACAAGATACATCAGAGGGAACTAGCCCATACCTAGAGACTCTCCTCTCCTACTTCGCCATCCCACAGGTGAGAGAGGAGTTTCCATGTTGCGGGGAGAGGGCAGGAACCTGTTTTCCTGCCACTGGGTGCAATCTCCAGCGTCAACAGTTTTGGCACGCCCGATGGGACTACAAGTTTTTAATCAGTAAAGTTGTAGGATTGATACTGGTCCTGTCATAGCCATTTCAATATTTCCCAGCATCTGGCGACTCCAATGGTAAGAGCTTCATTTTCCATGTTAAGACCAGTGTCTTAAATTTATATGCCTAAAGTCACCACTAGGTCTGCTTCAAAAAGGATTCCTTTTGAATTCGTTGAACTGCCTCTAAATTCTACTAAAAGATTAAGGTTTAGGGAGACTCGTCCTTATCCAACAAGTCATCCTCCTAGACCTGTTATAAGAGACACAGTTACAGTAGAGCCTCAGTTACGCCCCATCCCAGCTATGGCTTTACCTTTTGCAGCCTTTCGTGGTGAAAGCCCCTTGAATCTCCCACAGTATGACCCAATTCCAGGGGCAGCTCTAAAAAATGTACCTTCTTTCGATGGATTGGGACCCATTACATTCATTGAGCACATCAGGAACATTTCTAACCTTTGCAATATCCACAATATAACAGAAGAAAACATTGCCATTAGACTGTTAGCTTTGTCTCTTAAGGGCAAGGCTCCTGACTGGTACGAGACCTTGCCTGTGAATTCAATCCATTCCTAGAATGAGCTCAGTATTCAGCTAACAGACTATTTTGGGAAAAAAAGTGGTGACCTCTCGCTTGCTGAGCTGCTAACGACCATTCAGAGGGCTCCACACGAATATATGCAGGACTTTAACACAAGGTTTCAGAAGACCTGGCAGAGGATTCCCATCCTGGTAAGGCCAACTCACAGCTATGCTTTTTTATACTACTTGAAAGCATTAAATAGTGATGTTACAGTCATGATATAATCTATGGGAGGGCATATATGGCCTACTGCTTATGACATAGCCATAGCAGCAGAGAACTGTTTAATACAGGCTGGGAAAATAGCCCCTAGACCCCACGTGCCAATTTTCCCAAAAGTGCCACCTCCAATTCAGGCCCCTGCTCCCACATTGGCTCCTCTACCTGCCATCAAAAAAATAGCTATTGCCCCATCGAATGAATTTCATGAGGATAAGAGTATGTTGCAGGGCATGACCAACGAACTCGTTGCCATCAAAAGGCAGCAGCAGGCTCAAGGCAACAGACCAAATCAAGGGTACCAGAATTATGGTCAAGCCCCTAGACCCCCTTTTCATAATTATAATCAAGGTCAGGGGTAGCTCACTACAACCAGGCCATTTCAACATTACAACACTGGTCCCTCTTCATCATCTAAGGCCATAGTGCCTGTTCAAAATAATCTTGTACAAGAGCAGCCTAGCTGTTCGACCATGGGATATGGTCAAGAACAGGCTGTGCACACAAATGAGATGGCGAATTATTTATAGAATATAGAGAATCAGGCTGCTGCTCTTTTCCAATTTTTTGAGGCTCCATCTCAACCCAACACAAGTAGCAATCAGGCCTAGCCGAATTCTGCTTTTATGAATCACGAAGAAGGCAAGTTTTGTGCAATCAACCATGGGGGCACCACAGGCAATCAGGCTGATTATGTTCTAGCCAATATAAGATTAAAGAGGAGAGCAGTGGAAGAGGTGCAAGCTACCACTCAGGCAACAACTGCACCTCCTCCATCACACTCATTCCAAAGGGCCCCAATTTCCAAACAGCCGTTTGCACCTTCAGCGCCTCAGCCTACAGCTCCAATTAGGATCAGCCCAAAAGAAAACGTGAAGGGAGGCAGTCCCCAAGTCAATATAGTGGACCAGATGAAGAAGTTGCATGTGAGCATCTCCTTGTGGGATTCATTGTCTCTTCTAGGACAGAAGGACGTATTGAAGAAAGAATTGCATAAGCTGGATTAGCAAGCTATTCCAACAAACATGGATAATGTCTTGATGATAAATGGATAGCCTGCCCCTCTAGAACAGGTAAAGAAAGAAGAGAAGACTCCCCCTTTCTATGTATCCTTGATCATTGGGGACTTCTTGGTGCACAACTGCATAATTGACAGCGGGGCCAGCACCTCAGTGATGCCCAAGTGCATTGTTGATAAGATGGGATTGAAGTATGAGGAAATGAAAAAGGGAGTCCTGCAGCTAAATGGGACACCTGTAAAAATAGTTGGAATTTTGAAGGGTTTAGACTTGACATTGCATGTTTTCCCAACCTTCTCGATTCCCCATGATATTGTAGTAGCTGATGTTCCTCCATTTTTTGCAATGTGTCTGTCTAAGGACTTTACATCCAAAATAGATGGCTATCTAGTAGCGAATTGGTCATACCTGGTTTTTATAACCAAGTATAGGACCAAAGTGAAAATTGAGTTTGAGCCACTCTACAATGACCATCTAGAATCATACACTCCCAAGGCAGCGAATGTCAGTTACATAATCATCAACCTAGAAGAGTCCCAAACAGACCAAGCTCCATCCTCTGCTCTTGAAGGAGTCACAGACCTACTCTTGGATGAGTGGGGAAATGATAACTTCGAACATGATCCATACAAGTTTATAGAGGAGATAGACCTTGGAGTCTATTGCATGCACGAAGAGGGCTCCTTCATGCCCAATTTGATGAAGGCTGACCAACCAGACCTTGGCCTATGGCAGCTGTATTTCGACAGTTCCAAAAGTAAGTTAGGCGCTGGAGGTGGAGCGATGTTGGTCTCCCCCTTCAAAGGAGAGGTAGTTTTCAGCTTTCTGATTCCATTTCTCTTGCACAAGTAACGTTGTAGAATATGAGTCCTTGAACCATGGGCTGGAATGTGTAAGTAAAGAGGGATTAAAGAGTTGCAGGTCTTGGGGGACAGCGAGCTAATTGTGAATCAGGTGAAGGGCCAGAATCTAGCAAAGAATTCCTTGCTGAAGTCTTACAAACATAGGGTTTGGGACCTGATGGAATATTTCCTTGCCTTCAACATTACCTTGATTCCTAGGGAGCAGAACAAACACGCAGATAGGCTGGCAACAATTGGCGCTCAATTTGATGTTTCAAGAGAAATAAGCTGAGATTGTGGTTCATGCCACTTGAAAGTGGTAGTTTGACCCTCTGTCCCAGATAACATTGCAGATTGACAAGTTTTTGAAAGTAACCAGCAGATAGCTCTCTTCCTCTGAGAGGAAGCTGAGTTCGCAATACACAACCAGGCAAAATTGTAGCAGCAGTATGGAGATCAGATCATCTAGTTGAAGAATAATAAACTCCCTAAAGGTCTGGTCACACTTGAAAGCATTTTCAATGGAGATGACCAATTGAGAAATAACAAAGCATGCATCACGACCAAAGAGGAGAATTATGAAAAGGTTGAAATCTTTAAGAACAAGCTGTTGGCGCTTGGCAAGGTCTGCACATTTCAAGAAAGGTGAGCTTTCATTTTGCTGTGTCAAGAGTTCGCTGATGTGTTTGCATGGGATTATAGTGACTTGAAGGGCTTCGACCCAAGACTTGCTCAGCACACCATTGAATTAGAGGAAGGTGCCAAACTAGTCACACAAAAGTAGAGGCCTATCAATCCTACAATTGAGCCCCTCATGCAAAGAGAATTGGCCAGATTGATTGAGTCCAGAATTATATTTCCAATCAAACATTCCTCATGGTTGGCCAACCTCATTCCTGTTAGAAAGAAAAATGGGGAGATCAGGCTGTGTGTCAACTTCAGAGACCTTAATAAGGTCTCTTTAAAAGATCATTATCCCCTTCCAAGCATGGAGAAGATTCTTCAGAAAGTGATTGGTAGCGAGCATTTCTCTCTCCTGGATGGTTATTCAAGTTATAATCAGATTCTGGTGCAAGGCTGTGATCAGTATAAAATAGCCTTCACCACCAAATGGGGCATGTTTGCCTACAAGAAGATGCCATTCAGGCTATCCAATGCTGGTGCTACATTCCAACGAGCCATGGACATGGCTTTTGATGGCTTGATAAATAACAACATGCTGGTATATCTCGATGATATAACGGTATTTTCCAAGGAAGCGAGCCAGCATATAAAACACCTCAGGTAAATTTTTGAGAGGTGCAGGGAATTTGGCATCTCTCTTAATCCAAAGAAATGTGTGTTTGTTGTTCATGAGGGGAAACTTCTTGGACACATCGTGTCCAAGGAAGGCTTGTCCATTGACCCTGAGAGAGTTCGCTCCATTCTAGAAATGCCCCTACCAAAGCACAAGAAAGGCCTGTAGAGTTTCTTTGGTAGGATAAATTTTATTCAGAGGTTCATTTCGAATTTTGTTGAGATATTTAAACCCCTTACCTCTATGTTGAGGAAAGGTGAAGAATTCAAGTGGACAGCGCAAAGAAAGGACAGCCTTAAAGCCATCAAGCAGGCTTTAGCCCAGGCGCCTGCTCTGATCAGACCCGACTTTAGTAAAGACTTCAACCTCTATACATTCAGCAATGAAGAAGTGATATCTGCCATGCTTACCCAAGCAAATGGCGAAGACCTTGAACAGTCACTCGCCTTCTTCAGCCAAGGATTAGAGGATTTTGAAGTCAGGTACAAGTATGTAAAAAAGCAAGTCCTGGCAGTAGTGCAGAGCCTGAAGAAATTCAGGTATATGCTGTCTAACATTAGGATTCATCTCATGGTCCCACATCCTGGCATCAAGGATTTCTTGACCAATTGAGATTTGAATGAGAAAAGGGCGGGATGGATCACCAAAGTGATGGAGTACGATGTAGACATTAAAATCACCAAGCTGGTGAGGGGCAGAGGTCTGTGTGAACAACTGGCTACAGACTTAAAACAAGAAAGGAGAGACAGCTTGCTAATCCAGGATGTAGCCACAGTAGAAGAACTAGCTGTCATAAAGGATTGGACGTTGGACATGAAGCGTTTCCTTCTCATAGGTGAGTGCCCACAGGGTCTTGATAAGGTCAAAAGAAGGTATTTTAAACTCAAGTCCCTCCCTTATGCCTTGGTTGATGAAGTATTGTTTAGGAAGGATCTCTCTAGGGTTCTTCTAAGATGCATTGACCCCAATCAGGCTGATAGGATACTGGCTGAGTTTCATGATGGGCCAGCTGGTGGCCATTTCGCTCCTAAAGCTACATCAACAAAGATAATGAGAGTTGGCTATTTTTGGCCTACTCTTTTCAAGGACACCCACGCCTGGGTGAGAAAGTGCCAGAAGTGTGCACTTTTGATGGAAAATAGCGATTGGCTGCCATGCCTCTACAGCCCATTCAAGTTGAGCAACCATTCCTGCAGTGGGGCCTAGATTTTATAGGGATGATCAATCCTCCCTCTAGTGCTAGACATAAGTGGGTACTAACTGCCACGGATTATTTCACCAGGTGGGTAGAGGCAGTTCCTTTGAAGGAGGCAAATGAGAGTGCAGTCCTAGAGTTCTATGAAGATCTGGTAACAAGATTTGGAGTCCCAGCCACCATAATTTCAGATAACGCCTTGGCTTTTTTGGGAATCAAAACTATTGAATGGGCGCTAAAGTATGGCATATACCTCAGCACTTCATCAAACTATTATCCGCAGGGGAATGGGCTGGCTAAGTCCACCAACAAAAATCTGATCAGGTTTATAAAGAGGACTGTGGAAGAAAATCAAAGAACCTGGCATACCAAGCTAAAGACATCTCTATGGGCCGATCAAGTTACTCCAAAAAGAGCAATCAAAAATTTTCCATATATGCTCGTATATGGAAGGGAAGCTAGGATTCCCATCTCACTTGAACTACCAGCATTGGATCTCGCCCATCAGCTATAGCTAGAAGAAGGAACCAGCATGGAGGTCAGGTTGTGTGAGCTAATGGAGCTCCAAGAGGTGAGGGATCAGGCTATGGCTTCTCTGACAAGTCACCAATAGCAAGTAAAAAGGCACTTCAATAGGAAGTCCTTGTCAAGAAATTTTTCTAAAGGAGACATTGTCCTGAAATGGGACGAAGATCGAGCTAAGCCCAGAAAACATGCAAAATTTGATGCCCTATGGAGCGGTCCTTATGTGATTACTCAGTGCAACCAGCACAATGCATTCCAACTTTCAAGGTTAGACAACGAAGAACTGCATATCCCAATTAATGGGATACATCTAAAGCATTGCCACTGATCTTTTTGGGTTCGCCTGTACATATTTTCCCTTGTTTTCTTTCCTATTTTTCCCTAAGTGCTATTGCACAGTAGTAGTTTTCTTAGTCTTATGTGTGTTGTCTTTTCGTGGAGGTAGATCTGGGTGGTTGGTCTTAAGTTTTGATAGAGCTCTTGCTGGTTTTCAAAGTTATCATCCAACTCCATGCCCAATGGATTGCAAGGTAACTAGTCTCTAAGCATAGCAGGCATGCTTCCCCTGGGAGTTGCCAATTTGTTGACCAAATTTTGCTTGCAAGTAAAATTTTGGTCCCCTTCCTCCCTTGTTGTTCATGCCAGTTATATTGTAGGTTGTTCAGGTTCAGCATTCTCCGTTTCATGGCCTGGTTCATTTTCAAGTTCAGTCTCTTAGTGCGAAGGTTCAATGAGTTCAGTTCAGCGGCTTGGTTCAAAGCGTCGGGCTTGGCCTCGGGAATTTGGCACGCTTGGTTGAACCTTTGAACCGTTGAACATTTTTTGGTTCAATGGCCCAGTTCAAAGGTATGCCCCAAGCCAAAGGGCAGTCAAAAGTCAAAGCACCCTTTGGAGGGTGGACACTTCGGCATTTCAATGATTCGAACACGCTTCTAATCAAAGCAAAGGTAGGCGCAAAAATCAAAACAAAGGGGACTTCTGGCCAAGACAAAAGGAACATTTCAAAGGTGCCAAAGGGAAATAGCAAAATGAGATGCCCGCAGAGAAATAAAGAAGTGCCTGACTAGTGCTTAGATGCCACGTGGCGTTGGACCTGACTGAGTCAGTGATGGACCCGATGACATTTTAGCAGGACCCGATGACGTCCCGGTGGATGTCAAATTTTGCAGAACGGTTTAGCCGTTGGATCTCAAGTGATGATGCTTGAAAATCCATCAATTTCGAGAGGATGGAATATATGTTGGTTTTCAAAGCTCGACGGTTGAATGAGCATCAAATTTAGCAGAATAAAATAACCTTTGTTTCCAGTCAAGAAAGTATTGCCAAAGAGTCTAGAATGCAGCAACCTGCCGACAGTTCATTCCTGGGAGGCCGAACGAGTTAGAAAGAGACAAATTCGATAAAAGACAAGAGGACACGCATGGAATAAGCAAATAGTTAAGTCCAAGCAGTGCCAATTTGAAGAGGCGACTCTGGCAGGTAAAATAGTGCCAGCGAATTGATCATGAGAAAATGCAGTAGCTAAGAAATGTAACACGTTTCTTCATTTTTCATTTAATGGGTGGAGAAACCATGTTTTGCCATTTAAAAATGTGAATTTCAAAGTAGACAAAGCACATGGCTCATTAAAATTTTGAGCGGCTTGTTTCTTTTCATGAGCAGCCATTTGTAAAAAGAGCGCCAAATGAACCTCTTGGACTTTCCTTATATATTTGATACTTGTCATTTTGTAAACATCTTTTTGCAATTTTGGTAAGGCGCAGCCCTGCTAAAATTTCTACCTGAATCTATAAAGACTATTTTTTACCTCTTCTTGGTCGAATATTCTGTGTATGTCTGAGTGTTTGAGTTGTGTCCAGTCATTGTCTTTAATGCTCTCACAATTCCAGCACCAACACACTAGTTATCCACAAGGCGCCATTGTTTGTAGGTGACAAGAGGAGAGTTCCATTTTGGAGATACAAAGCAGAGGAAGTCATTTACAGTATGTATTCCGCAGCATCTTGGTGAGTCTCTATTCTTGTGTTTTCATAAGAACCTCCCTGCCATTTTCTTGTAGCCTGGTTTCCCCTGCCGAGTCTGAGTGTATGTCTATGGTCTTTGTTAGATTCTGAGAGTAGGTGTGAGAAGATCACCTTTATTTTGGTGTATCACCTCCTTAGAGTAGTTTGTTTTCTTGCACTTTCTTCCCTTTTCACCCCCTAGTTTATATATATATATATATACACATACATGTATGTATTTTTTGCACTATCTGAAACAAACAAGATACATCAGAGGGAACTCGCCCATACCTAGAGACTCTCCTCTCCTGGTTTGTCATCTCACAGGTGAGAGAGGAGTTTCCATGTTGCAGGGAGAGGGCAGGAACCTGTTTTCCTGCCACTGGGTGCAATCTCCAGCATCAACAATATACATACTTCTGAATGAGATCACCATATTAGAAGAATATAGTGTAGCATGAGGAATTGTTCATCAAATTTTAGCATACATTCTGTAGCTGGAAAATATTAAATACTAGACATCATATTAATTTTAAAGTGTTGTGTTTATAGAAATGTTGAGTCAATTATTATCATAAAACGCCAAACCAATATTTAATTAGTTGTGCATGTATTTAATCATTAAAGTCAAGTCACTAAATAATATGTTAGAAGTCTATATATATATATATATATATATATATATATATATATATATGTTGAGTTGTTATGTTGAAAAGCAGTATTTAAAACTAGAATTCCATGCATAAACATTAAACCACCAGGTCCACTTTGGAAATCAAAAGGATAGCTGAGTTTACATTGATAAACTTTAAGCTTTAGAATGTGATGCCAAGCCATTAGTTTAAATGATGTGCATGATAAAAAAATGTTGAGTATATGGTTATTACACTGAGTTAATAATGTCCAATGTTGAGTTTGTAAAAGGATAAGTTGAGACTTTAAAAAGAAACACAATAGTTTATAATAAAAGCATTGAGTTGGAAATATTAAATTCGTTGAGTGGAAATATTGAATGTTGAGTTTAAAATATAAAGTTGAGTTAAAATTGTCAATAGTAACGCTTTATTAAAATATTAAATATTAAAAAATGAAATGCTTAATGTATATTTGCAAGAGGAATTAAATTAGCCTAATAAACTATGTTTCTTCTTTAATGCAAGATCGAATGTTTGGTAGAACTTTATTTGCCTCAGATTTTCGTATTGCGGTTTGAGCAAGATGCATTATTTTAATAATGATCATGATTATCATGAAATCTATATGAAAATATAAATAATTGTTTGTTGGTAAATATAAATTACTAAGTATGCTTTTGGGGTTTAGTATAAAAGCTTGAGTTGTTAAGATAGCTATTCTTTGGACTTTTTGATAAGATATTAGTTTTTGTATGAATATTTTATGAATGTTCAAATAGATTATATGCCCAAATGGTATATAATTTGAGTCACGCTAAAACATCCATGAGAAGGTATTATGGTAATAACAAGTTGATAAAAAGTCATAGGTCAAAATTCGAGTGACTACTAAATCTTGTAATCTATTTTAAGTATTTGTTAAGTACTCTTGAAACAACTAAAAAAATATATCTATATGGGCTTGGGTATTTTTATGATTAAATAACTTGATTTATTGTTAACCAAGATTATGATAACTTTTAGTAATGTGATAATTGTTGTATATAACTTATTGTGAACAATTGAACCTCACCTATAGGGATTTGTTATAGAGATGCTCAAATTATTGAGTAAAACTATATATATATATATATATATATATATATATATATATATATATCTGTGTGTGTGTGTGTGTGATTATAAACTAAGATTTTAATGAACTATTGTGAAATTTTGTAAAACCTTGACTTGTGTTATAAATAACTTTTAGTATAAATATATGTTGTTAGCATTGAAAACTTTTTTACAATACATATTGTGAAAGTATTTATATGTAAAGCAATTAAACTGTTATTGCATAAAATAATGCATCGTGATGTGTGTTTTGGGATTGTATTGTCATCTGATTATAATTGTGTAGTATAGCCCATGGTATACTCGAGTGGTATGATCCTATACTTTATTATTAAATAATTAAGTATTAGATTATTGTTCATGTTTGAGTAGGGTGCTCAAGCACAATGAGCTATGATAGTAAAGGACATCATAGAATAAACTAGTTTAAATATATATATGACTGGATGGTACATACTATAGTTGTATGTTTAGACTCTCACCTACATTGACTGATTAAATATAAGTATTGGTTATTTTTGAATAGTATATTTTATAACAGTTGTAGAACAACATGTATGCATGCATCCAATCTTGAGACTGTAAATGAATGTTAGGTTAGACTTGCATGTGCTTATATGACTTGTTTTGTTGAATGTATTTGCTTGATGAAAAGCATATCCTTCCATGTATCTATAACTACTTAGTATGACTAAATATGGGAAAAAGTAGTTGTTGTACCTTAGAAAACTAGACTATGATAATATGGGATATTATAGGGTTTACTTGTTGGATCTTATTGTAGTATTTGGAAAACTATAGTTTATTATAAATGTGAAACATACTCGGGTCGTATGAATTATAGACATTATTTCTTGTATGAGTTAAATATTAATATATAATTCATTCTTATGTGATATAATAAAAGCATACTTTTTTACTCATATGGATAACATGTGATATGATATTATTGTTAAGAGGATGAAATTTTATGAGTCTTTTAGTTATATACTATGTTATATATATTAGAGTTTGCATTGATGATGTTAATATGTAGTGAGATGGATTCTACTAGCCTAGGTAGCACCATCAATGTTGGATAATTTGATCAAGTGATGTGTTATGAAATTGACTGATCTAAATGATAGTATGTTATTTAAAAACTTTGGCCAAAGTAATGTTAGATATACATTGGCATTTCATATGTTTGATTTGCATGTTGTATGATATTATGTTAGAACAAAAAAAATTATGGTGCACTGCATGTTTTTATAAATCTTACAACACATAGGGTATTAGCACGTCTCACTGGATTCTCGCACCATTCTATCTAACTATCCATGAAGGAAGGGCCATTTCTTGATAAGGGATTGTGCGAGGGATCATTGGTCTGTGTTTGGAGTGGTAAAGCACTTGGATGATGATCTCCCTCTCCACTGCAGTACTTCTTAGAGATGATACTTGAGATTATCAATGATACACAAGTTGGCTCGACTCGAGCTCTGAAGAGCTTGGTATCTATTATTGTATTAGGTTGTATGCCTGAATGAATGTAATTGTATTATATATTTATGTATTTGAGCAGCAGTTGTTGTATTGTGAGACCATTCGTAACTGTGTGATATGGTATTTACTTTCCTTGGAGTTGTATAAGAATAATATTGTATGAAGTATTTGAATTAGAGTAGTATTATTCTTAGTTATGATTTAGATGTATTATTTTATTCTGAGATATGAATGTTAAGTTAATTATTTAGTTGTTTTAAAAAAAATCTACATTTTCTTAAGTACAACTTGAGGGGTTGTCACATTTATACTCTTATACAAAAAGACATCAAACCAAGATAATGATAGTTATCAAATATCATTTAAACATGTCACCGTGTTAGAGTATCCCACTTAGTGTAAGCATTGACAACATTTATCATAAGACAACATTGTATGATAATATATATGCACTAAAATTATACATTAGATCATATAATTCAAATCATCATAAGCATCAATCAAAGCATGATCATATTAAAATACATTATCACTCACTATCTAAATCAAACAAAGAGTCAAACAAGTTATTATGTTGTGGTGTGTGTGTTGGGTTACTGGTAGTTCCTTTATCATCCACCAACCATTTCATCTATGCCATCATCTCTAATGATGCTCTCTCTTTGTCATAGTTTGAGGGAAGAATCAATCTTATATCTACCTCGTGACAAGTAGGTAGTTAGTCTAAGTCATCATACATATCAACTAATGATTCGTAACTAATAAATATACATCCATAATGTACAAAAATAAGAAAATACAGATGTCACAAAATCAATCTATTATGTAAACTAATCAACATATCACTGTCCCATAACTGTTAGGAACCCGTGGAAGCACCATTGATTACCATATACAAGCAACTTAAGATGCAAAATTAAACCAGAAGTAACAAGTAACTAGAAACCAGAAACAACACAGAATATGAGAGACAATACACAACTTGTATTAATACTCATCCAGAAAAGAATACAATAAAGAAGATGCCACTTCTTCTTCACACCTCTCAGACGCTTCCCACACCTCAAGTGTACAGTACTTCTTTCCTCAAAGCTCTCTCTCTTACGGTCCCAACACACAACTCAAACACAGAGTTGGTGTTCACCTCCAACCAATCAATATCCACTACTGCCAGTACACCAGTGCTCCAAGAACTCCACAAGTGCTCCACGCACTCCAAGTACTCAACATACTCCAAGTAGATCTCCCATGAACTGCAACACCCTGCAACCCAAATGATCTTACTTATGGAAGGAACTACCTTGCCTTCCTCTTTGCTCTCTTTCTGAGTACACACTGTACTCCAAGTAGATCCTGCCTGATCCTGCTCCTTGTTGTGTTGTTGTCCTCCCTGATCTTGCACACCTGCAAATCAATTTGGTTCTGCACACCTGCAAACCTCGATTTCGCACCCACATACACCTACAGATCAATGATCTTACTTACCATGCAGATCTCCAAACATGGCCTTGCACACCTGCCAACCAAGATCCTACACACTTGAAGAACCCTTCTGATTCTCCAAAACCAACACCCACACTTGGCACTGTTGTGGAACTAGGAGGAACACCCTTGCTCACTTCACACACAGAAGGAGCTAACTTTGCTCAACTCAAACTAGAACACCTTATAATACAGCCTATGAATCTCTTAAATAGATCTCATGCAAACAATAATTAGACATCCAATTACAATAATTAGATCCGCAGCTTCAAGTCTAAAATTGGCTCTTAACATGCAAACACTCGGTTCATTAACAAACTGTTCGTGCAACCGATAGTTTCAAAACTGCACAGGCGACCGATGTCGGTCCCTATCAGGCTGGAGATGACCGATGTCGGTTGCCTTTCCCACTATATATGACCAATGTTGGCTGATCAGACTGACGTCGGTTTTCCTGCAACTTAGCAACCTCTCAACAACCTCCTCCATGTCTGCAACAGTGAAGCTTTTAGCTCCACAAACTAACAATCTCCCACTTGGAGATAAATAGCTGCACTGTACCTGTACTTGTACCCCGTCTAATCTGTTTCCTGGCTTGTATCCCTCTTCAAGCTCAACCTTGAAGACCAACCACCACACATACTGTGGTGCACCTCTTGTCATCTGAGTAACCTGCCACATCCGAACCTACAAACCCATTTGGTGAAGTCCTGACCCTATATAACATGAATCCCTGCTACTGGTCCCTCTCAAATACCTGATAACCCACTTCCCCGAATTGGCTCCTAACTCTCTGATAGCACCCACTGCTTGGGCAAACTCAGGTCTATACCAGACCTCATGTGATTTCGAACACTGAACTGTCTAGCCCTTGATGTGCTCTCATTCTGCATCCTGAACCTTGCCAACATCTGATTCACATCAGCTCCCACTGGAGACAAAATCAATCTGTGATCTTCCATGTCTCTCATGCCAAAGAATTTTGCTGCTCCAAATCCTTCATGGCAAACCACTAAACTAATCTCACCCTTAGCTCAACAAAACCCTGTATGTACAAGTCTGCTAGCAAACCTCCACATACAGTAATAGGATAATGTTATGACCATCATCCACCTGGTAAGACAAACACAATGGTTACACTGACATTGACTAAAGCCCTGCTTTGTCATTCACCTGTCAAAACTTGTACCACTGTCCTGCAGCTTCCTCAAGACCATATGACCTAGCCTTCCATCTCATGTGTCCATTCTATCTATTCTTTAACCAAGGTATCCATTCGTCTCAGTGCTTTCATACCGGCTGACAACCCTACCAAATCTCCCATTTGGTCTTGCATCCTGTTCATGCCATGCTCCCACTGTTTCCTGGATCCTTCCTACTCTGCAGTCAGCAACTAGTATAAAGAAGAGGAATAACGAATTTGAGGCTTACTTGCACTTTCAATCCTCCTCATGGGCATTTGAGACTCCTTGACAGCTTGATGTCCGCCCAAAATCCATCTCAGTGACTGACCTCGATTACTACACAGTCTGCATCCGATCGACGTCAGTTCCATGCGACTGTCCAGGTCATCAACGTCGATTATCCTATCAACGTTGGTCTCCATCTACCTGACACCACCGACTTCTTTGGTCTGCACATGACCGACGTCGGTACCTGTCTGTTTGACGTCAGTTACCCTTGACCGATGTCGGTACCTGTGTATGCCTGTGAGTGATGACTTTTTACCCGCGAGCTCTCCATGGATCAAAACCCTATCCAAACTGCCCTGCTCAAATGTATCCAGCCCCATCCACTGGTATCTATCTGTCATCTCCTCTAAGAACACCAAGGCTTTCTAGTTCTTAAGTTTATCAAATACATCAGTCTTCCTTTTCCTGTAATAAACACAATCCTTTCTTGTAGCATCCCATTGCTCACAGAAATCTCGATCTATGCTCTCTGAAGCTGAACTCTTCTTTTTTGACTTAAGAACATCCATTCCCTTCTCACTTATATGACCAAGCCTACAAAGCCACACCTGTGCAACAGAAGTGGAATCAATAATACAAGCAAGTAGATAAAGAGTACCTGCTTTCTTACCACATGCTAATTCAAGTGCATCCGCTGTGAGAGTTCTTGTGCATCTCTCATCACCCAACTTTCCTGAAGCAATTAGCCGCATTTCCAAGACTGGGACCTGCATGACCTTCTTCAACACCCATGTGTTGGCTGCCTACAATTTTAGCAACACTTCCCCTTTGCCAACAATCTGACAAGGCTCACCAACCCCTCTACTTGGGGCTGCATGGAAAGAGGCAACAGAATCTATTAACCAAGATTCAACTTTATCCAGAGCATCCTATGCAACAACACTTGCAACATCTGCTTCTTCATGCTGATCTGCTACCAACCAACAATCTTTATTTACCTACTTTTTCTTTCCATAACACCATAAGTGATCATTCGTGCTATTCATTTTCTCCATTCGTAGCTTACTTTCTTCTACCGTTGCTATACTCCCACTCAATCAGAAACCCCTGAGAGTGACCTATAACCAAACACAAAACCTGCTCCCTGCAACCTTAGCTCTGATACCAACTGTTAGGAACCCATGGAAGCACCATTGATTACCATATACAAGCAACTTAAGATGCGGAATTAAACCAAAAGTAACAAGTAACTAGAAACCAGAAACAACACAGAATATGAGAGACAATACACAACTTGTATTAATACTCATCCAGAAAAGAATACAATAAAAAAGATGTCACTTCTTCTTCACACCTCTTAGAGGCTTCTCACACCTCAAGTGTACAATACTTATTTCCTCAAAGCTCTCTCTCTCTTACGGTCCCAACACACAACTCAAACACAGAGTTGGTGTTCACCTCCAACCAGTCAGTATCCACTACTGCCAGTACACCAGTGCTCCATGCACTCCACAAGTGCTCCATGCACTCCAGGTACTCAACGTACTCCAAGTAGATCTCCCATGAACTGCAACACCCTACAACCCAAATGATCTTACTTATGGAAGGAACTACCTTGCCTTCTTCTTTGCTCTCTTTTTGAGTACACACTGTACTCCAAGTAGATCCTGCCTGATCCTGCTCCTTGTTGTGTTGCTGTCCTCCCTGATCTTGCACACCTGTAAATCAATCTGGTTCTGCACACCTGCAAACCTGGATCCCGCAACCACATACACCTGCAGATCAATGATCTTACTTACCATGCAGATCTCCAAACATGGCCTTGCTCACCTGCCGACCAAGATCCTACACACCTGAAGAACCCTTCTGATTCTCCAAAACCAGCACCCACACTTGGCACTGCTGTGGAACTAGGAGGAACACTCTTGCTCACTTCACACACAGAAGGAGCTAACTTTGCTCAACTCAAACTAGAACACCTTACAATACAGCCTATGAGTCTCTTAAATAGATCTCATGCAAACAATAATTAGACATCCAATTACAATAATTAGATCCGCAGCTTCAAGTCTAAAATTGGCTCTTAACATGCAAACACTCGGTTCGTTAACAAACTGTTCGTGCAACTGATAGTTCTAGAATCGCACAAGCGACCGATGTCAGTACCTGTCAGGCTGGAGATGATCGACATCAGCCGATACCTGACTGATGTCGGTTGCCTTTCCCACTGTATATGACCAACATCGACTGATCAGACCGACATCAGTTTCTCTGCAACTTAGCAACCTCTCAACAACCTCTTCCATGTCTGCAACAGTGAAGCTTTTAGCTCCACAACCTAAAAATAACCAATATATGTCATTAAGTTTGAATCAAAGCAATAACAATCTAATAATAACCATAATAATCTACAGATTCAAAGGTTATAAAACTTAGGGTGAAATTATGATGTAACAGTTATGTGGCCCAAAGAGTCTTTCCAACTAATTGCTCTTTGCAAGTTTTTTAGATCAAAGCCAAGCTATTAAAAATGTCTTACATTGTAAGTAGTTTTGGTTTGTGTAAGATTAATATGGTTATGCCAAAAATAAACACCACTCATGAATAAGATGATTGTTAAATCATGTTTCATTTGTTTCATTTGAACTTTTTGTTGTGCATAATATGTCATTTGCACTTTACGTTCCTTCTTAGGATAATAATTTAAAGGATCATTAGACATTTTTTGTTGGTGGTGATTGTCAGGTTGTGAACCTAATTCTTTTAGAGGATCATCAAATGTAATTTTTTGGTCATTAATGAGGTCTTGAATCTTATGCTTCAAGATAAAACATATGTTCATAGAATGCCTATGGCCTTAGTGATAGTCACAATAATCATTCATAATATATCATTTAGGTAGAGGTATACCCATATCAACCTCTATAGGATGAGAGAGAGATATAAGATGACACTCTAAAAGTTGTGGGTGTAATAAAATGGTAGACTCAGGTAAACATGTAAATTATCTCCTTGGTGCATTAGTTAAGACAAGTTGCTTGGGTTTTTGTAACAGTGTATTAGCCTATGTTATGTTATTTATAGGAGAGATGGGTTGAGCTATACCCTACTCATGTTTGCCCAACCCTTGTCCTTTGTATCCATATTTTGTAAAATATCAAAGACCAAATTCAAGTTTATAAAATTATGGCATAGGATTATTTGTTTGTTGGACCATTTCATGATGTTTTAAGGGATTAGTATCCATTGGACATGTGTAGATAAATCCTCAATGGTTGAATTTTAAGCATGCTTGAAAATTAGATGAAACTACATACATTTCATATATCTAAGGGCATCCCAACAATATATTATAGTTTTAATCATTTGGTATAACGTGTCACAAAGTAGGTAACATGCATGGTCCCACACTGATGTTCAATGTTATTGTTGGTGTAGGATATTAATTATTCCATTTACTTATTAAATGGATAATTCCTACACTTGTAGCTTTAACTTATTTAGGTGTGATAAGAGGTTAAGAGGGTGAGAAGGTAAGTTCCACTTGGAATTCAACTGAGTACCACTGTGAGTTCTCTTTTGAGTTCTATAGTGAGTTAAAATTAGTTCTACAGTGAGTTGTTCTAACAGTTAACTCCCCCTACTATTTATTTATATTCCTCTTCACCATGTTATTGTAATTAAGCATCCAAGATCAAAGCAGTGCAGAGCAGATAGTTTGTAAGGCAATTCACTACACTATGCAATTATTGCACATATTCTTGTTCCTTTTTAATACAATCAGGGTCATTGATTTGCAAAATACTTGTGTGCTCACTCTACCATAAGATCACCTACTTGCCATTTCTAAAATGGTATCAGAGACTCACCTTCAAAATGATGGACCAAAAATGGGGATTTCCAGTTTTGGGACTCCCTAAACTATATTTGCCCAAATCTTGTAATAGGTACAACAACATTGATATTGATCTTTCGAGGGGGTTTTGGTTTTATCACTGCATTATTTTATGTAAGGTGTTTTAAATTTGAATTTTGAACTCAGGCCTCTACGACTTACAAGTTTCATGGATTGACTTGGATTTCAAAACTAGAGGAGCATACCAAAATAATATGCTACTTATTTTGTTGGATATGCCTTGGGTGAGAGTCATCTACATTTTCTATATCAGTTGTATCATTTGAAGGTTATTTTGGACTGCACACTAGCCTGTGACCTTCACGTCTCAGCGTACATGACCCAGCTGAGTATTGGGTACTTGTTTTTATTCATCACCGTTACCACTAAAATATCTAGTCTACTTTACTACCACTCTTCACCATATGCATTCAAGCTAGTGTTATGTGTCAATTGAACGTGACACCTGGTAAAAATCTTTTTTTTGTAAAAGTTGGTAGTGCATACCTGATTTTTGTGTCACCAATAACAACGAGATTTCTACCTCTATGACATCATAAAATTTGCTCTTCTCCTTGCTAAGTCAAAATTTAATTTGCCCTAATCATTTTTTGATAATTCTGCCCTAAAAGCTTTTAAAATTAGCTAATTTTTAGTTATTATTTTTTAAGTTGTTTTATTTTACTTTAAGTGAATTATTTTTCACTTAAGTGCACATAAGGGCAAGAAAGAAGGGGTATTTTTGACTTTTGTTCATGTGGGGATGTTCACAGTTCAGTGTTGATTTTAATGGGTGGTTAAACGGCATACTTGTTGTTTAAACCTATCTACATTTTAACCTTTTGTGCAAATTTAATTAAATGGGCTATTAGTGATGGAAAATGTATTTTGCTATAACTTTTGACTGGTAACTTAGAATTGAGTGTCACTTTTTTAAAAAGTGCATGTCTTTTCATCCTATTTTCATTGGTCTACTTAGTTTTTAAAATGCACTCAAGTTATAAATTTCCATATTCAGGGGGTTATGGACCATACTAATTTCTATAGTGTACATCGTGCACTGATTGCTCTCATTTGTATGGACTCATTTTCAGCCTAGTATGAAGTCCATCTATAGATTGTGTACCATTATTTTCTCTTAATCTAGCATAGATTGCTTATTTGGATGCATTCTCAATTGTGCCTGATGTCCCTTTCTTGAGCGTGCTTTAAGGGTTTATTGCAGAGTATATTGTGTAGTTGTGCACTTTCATGGTGTCTTCTATCAGTCATGTTTACCTCATTTGAGAGAATACAAATGAGGAGAGTTGTTTCATCTCCAGTGATCCTTCTTTGGAAGGATAATTATGCTTTATGGCATGCTTACATGGAACACTTTCTCACACACAAGAATCATACTCCATTCTTATATGGACAGATTCTTCCACCCATTGATCATGTTCAGTTTGATAAGTGGGTTAATATTTATGACAAGGTTCCACTATGTTAATTCATGTTTCCATGGATCTTCATTGCCATGTGGAACATATAGAGTGTTCATGCACTATTTGGAGCATACTACAGAGTCTTTTTGATGATCCTACTGAGATTTATGTCACACCTCCTCCTCCACTTCCTATCATCCCTTTAGAGACTCTTTTACTCTCTCCTCATGCTTTTATTTCTTGTGAAGATACATCTATGATGGGTAGTGATCTTCCTTGTGTTGAGCCCTCACTACAAGATGAGATTCTGCCAGACCTTAGTTATCCTATTATAGATTCTACATATATTCCTGTGTTGATTATTATTCTTTCAGAGCCTTCACAAACTTGCATTTTATAAGACTTTAATGATTTCAATGAGAGTATACATATTGAGAGTATTGATGACTCGTGTTCCTGTAGACATTCATCTTGCAGATATGAGTGCTTCCTTTGTAGACCAATCTTCAGTTTTGATGGTTGTTGAGCCTTGCTCTCCTACTCCCATGGACATTCCTTTAGTGAATGTGCCATGTCTATCTTCTTCTCTGGCTATTCTCTCTCCTTCATCGTATGCTTCTTCATTACCATCTTCTATATTTAATCCTATGATATCTGATTATACTTTGGCACATTTGAGCATTAGTAGGGAGACATTTGAGCATTTTCTAGAGATCTACATCATGATTCCTACACACATTCCACTTGAGTGAGAATTCAATAGTTTGATAGCTTGTGGTTTCTTTCTTCTAAAAGAAAGAGATAACATTTATTACAGAGGGACCTACTACAACATTCACCAAGTGACATTACGTGCATACATTCTCTCTCTTCTTTATGGAGGCACACATCTTTCATATTTTATAAGCTACTGGGATTATCATTATGTACTTGGGTACCTCATCAGGCCTCATTATCAGGACCCAATTTTATAGCCCACCTAAGCTATGCTTAAGGGGGGTGTTGTAGTGAGATTTATAGTCCTTACTTCTTTTCATTGTCTCTCTTTTGGGGGAGATTTTTTCCCACTGGGTTTTCTCCTTTTACTCCACTTATTGAGAGTTGCATTGTATGTGGGTACCTCATTAGGCCTTGTTGTCAGGACCCATCTTTTATTTTCTACCCACCTAACTTATGCCTAAGGGGGGCTGTTGGTGTAAGATATTAATTATTCTATTTACTTATTAAATGGATAATTTTTACACTTGTAGATTTAGCTTACTTAGGTGTGATAAGAGGTTAAGAGGGTGAGAAGGTGAGTTCCACTTGGAGTTCAGTTGAGTATCATTGTGAGTTCTATTTTGAGTTCTACAGTGAGTTAAACTTAGTTATATAGTGAGTTTTCCTATCAGTTAAATCCCCTTACTCTTTCTTTATATTCCTCTTCACCATGCTATTGTAATTAAGCAACCAAGATCAAAGCAGTGCAAAGTAGATAGTTTGTAAGCAAGGCAATTCAATACATTATGTAATTATTGCACATCTTCTTGTTCATTTCTGAATACAATCAAGGTCATTGATTTGCAAAATACTTATGTGCTCACTCTCCCAAAAGATCACCTACTAGCCATTTCTGGCATTTATTTTCCTTTATACATTTCATGAATTTTTTTTTTGATATATGATGGCTTTTGACAAGATTTTAAATCAATATGGGACAAAATCAGGGCCTCCAATCCCCATGTAATGCCACATATATACCATAAATTACCAACTACCTTGATAATATCTAATAATCATTAATGGCCCCGAGAATACAATCAATAGCCACAACCGACCTCATATACCTTTCCAAATATTTATACCTAGATGGGGCTTGAAACAACCAAGCCACTTAACCAACTCACCCACATCTCATTGGCTACTTTTCACAAAATATTATCAAACCTTTTGATGCTTATATTGGAAGGATCAAAATTATTAGGCTCAATGTCAAGTAAGGAAATGAATGATATGTTGTAAATGTTGAGGCCCAAACCATTGTCCACAAGACTCTTTTTACAATTTTATTACACATGCCAACCTGAATATATAATGGAAATCAACAATTTATGAGGTCTTAAGGTGGTAAATCCTCCTTTTCAAAGGATATATTATGTTCATTCCTCTTGATAAAATTTAACACAAAAGTCACATATGGAGGCTCCACATTACTAGGTAAAAAGGTCATGTGTAATGCATCCAAAAGAACATCTTGTAATGGGAAGAATGGCGTAGCAAGTTCCAAAGTAAAGTTTTAACTATAATATCATTGTAAGATTTTGTAGCATGGTGGCATCTAGATATTGGTTTTATAGTATTACAAAAGGAATTATGAAGAGAGATTAAGTGTTGTTTTCATTTTAAAACCCTCTCATTATATTGATGGATCTGCTTATTTCTTTGGATGATACCTTGTATTTGCATAGTATAATAGAAAATTATCACTATAATTATAAATTGTAACATAAAATGAGCTACATGTGCATCCATATTGAAGGAAAATGAAATATGATTTTTAACTTGTAAAAAATCTTGTTAAATAAAAATAAAGAATCAAGAAACCCTAGATCAATATCTAGGGGTTTTATGGATGAAAGTTTGGTTCACCATATGTTTAACTCTAAAATATAGATTAGGGGCAATCTAGGGTTAAAGGAGAAGAGATAGCTTAGGGCACAAGATGATAAATTATGTCTATAGCAGGACAATTATTTGTGAAACTTAGATAAACATATACTAAATTTATTATGCTGAGATATGCTATAAATAGAAAGTACATCTATGGTAGACATTATAATGATAATGAACACAAGGTACATAGTTGGTTCTGATGCTAATACATATCTAGATATGGAATAGGCATAAATTACATTAGATTTGGGTTCTTGAATAGTCACATGATTCTAGAAATTGTACTTTTATAGTCATAGACACTTGTGTCAACATAGGATGGTTGTACTGATGTTGATATCTAACTCAGATGCAGTTGTCCAATATGAAATACTTATTAAAACTAGATGTAACCACCTAGATGCTTCTGGGTTTTGTGTCACCTCCGCTCTGGTGCATTCAGATCTAGGTCATGAACTATTGTTCCTTGTCAAATAGAAAAACCCTAGGTCTTTATCTTTATAGTGGTTATGGGGTAAAATGGGTTAGTGGCCACTCGATGTCAAGCTACCCCAAATACGCCTCTATTAATGAGCACTACCTACATATCCAATACTCCAAAGAGAGCCTTAGACTTATGCATTTATCCCCTACGTGTTGGATTGTGTGTGGATCATGCAATGTGTGATAAAAAAGTACAATAATGACCCAGCTTGTAACTTGGAAAATATAGCTCTTGGGATGCTCCTTCAGAACTTTAGACATGTAGATGTGATGTCCCTATGAGTGATATAGAATAGGGGAAAGTTACCTATTACATATGTGATTTCACAATGATATCTTATTATGTTGTAAATTAAATATTTTATTTTTAATATTATAGACATGGTATATATAAACCATTTATTTTGAGATATGTGATTCATAGGTTCATCCCACACCTCAAAAGTGGGGCATTTATTTTACCTCTTTGAGATTCCATTCATAAGGTGATACACAACATGATCCACTTTCTCTCATTAATGAGATGAATAATCAGGAATAAGACAAATTCCAAGACATGGAATTCATAGAGATGACTTCACAAATTCCAAAAAAACTAAGTGTATTTGATCTTATCTTTTATTTTCTTTCAATGATTTCTATAGTTTATTGATTATCAATTTGTATAGACATTAATTCACTTTCAAACATTCCCCTTGTGTTTATAGGTACACAAGTTTCATATTCTAGACAAAAGAGTATGGATGTTTGTTTCAGGATCTTCATGATTTTCATGGTGGCAATTAGACCACTTACACATATTTTAAAGAGTACAAGTTCCTATTTTTGTAGGTCACAAAAGTTGGACTCTAAAAATAGGGGATCTTTCAATTCAATTTTACTTTTAGATCATTATAATTTCCTATATTGACTTTGGAGAATATTATAGGTTTTGATAGTAACATCTTCTATAATCCCTCTTAAGTACACTTTGTTGTTTTACTTTGATATATACGCATGCACACACATCAAAGTGGGCCATTATGTAAACACCTAATTTTTATTTAGGCATAGTTTTAAATGATAATTTGCACTGATTTAGGGTACTTTTATATTTATCCATTCTCAATTTGTATTAAGTGTTTGTTGGAATTTTTGTTTGTGTTTTGGGCACTTTTACCTCTTGTGCTTCTTATTTTCTCTCTCCTCTTTAGGTTGCCTTGTTTGCCCTATATTTTATATTGCTTCCTGAACTTTACCAAAAGTTTATTACTATGATCTTGGTTGACCAAGATTATAGCATTATTCTCAAGATCCCCTTATTATTTGGATCCCTTTGACCTTTCCCTTAATTTTTCCTTGGGTTTTGTGCTTCTTTTCTAGCTTGCATGCCCTTTGTGTGTCAACTTGTGCACCAATAGGGCCCTAATTTGAATTTGAGAATTCTATATATACACAAATGAATTAATGCATGTAAAAAAGTAATAATCAAGTGAATTAAAGTAAGATTTATAAGAAAAGGTCAAGAGTGATAAACATAAGTCTAGTATTTGATTTGAAAAGCAGAACTTTCATTGGAAGTCTTAATATTGAATCATTGTCAATTATTCATGTAGTGTAAAAATTCATATATGGATTAGGATATGCATCACCATGATTATTTGTTGAATTGCATCGATTGATAGTTTCTAACTTTTGTAAGTATAGGGGTCTAATTAAGACAATTATCTTAATGTCTAGATTATTTTTAAGGTTTTTAGAGGTTTTGGGATATGATTAGGGTTTCAAGGAAGGAGAAGGATTTCTCAATGACTTATAATGAATTTGAGTAAATGGAATGAGGTTTTTGAAGCCCATGGGAAAAGGATTAAATTCATATGAAATCATTCATAAAAATGTGTGTGTATACAACTATTATCATATTCAAGTACATAGATTGAAAAATAGGAACTAGAGTTCCTTCTTGCCCATCTGACAAATTTTGATTAATATCAATATTTGATCAATTCAAATCTAGTAGTTACATAAAAAGAAGAAAAAAATATTAAAGGTATATGAAATCGATGGGATCCCATCCCATATTCTATTGTTCTTTGTTTTCAATTTTTTTTCTCAATATATTATAGTTGGCCATGAGCATATAGTTGACCAGGAGCATAGTAGATTACTATTGGTCAAAAATTATAAGTTATTAGTTTGTTGAATTGTTTTGGGGTTTTGTTTGCCTTGGTTCATGGACCTATGTACAACTTATTTCAACATTTATTAATATACACATTTTATACAATTCAATATTATTCTTAGAACCCTAATATTGCACATTTTAATTATTCTAGAATATTCCCTCACTGTAATTAGGTCTATTTTTATTGTTTATTTAGGTAAATTCATTCGAATTTGAATTACACATTATAAATGGTTATGTGTGGTGCATTTTTGATGTAAAATCACTTTTCCATGTAATAATATCTTATCATGAGTATTTTGAAATTTATCCATGATATCATAATATTTTATGACATGTGATATAAGATTTGGAGATTGAGATAGATCATGAGGGATGCTTGGGTTGTGTTTACTTAAATATCGATGATGAGTATGAGGAACTATTTCATTCTTTTCAATAGCCCTCCTTTACATAGTAAAATTCATATTATAATCAGCTATCATACATTAGGTAATATCTATATTGGAATAAGACATGCCTATATAAAATAATAAGGCTCATCTATCATTATCAAGGGTATTTAGACATAAACATGAAGCATTATCACGATTGCATGAAACCATAGCATATTGTGAAAAAATTATGATTTTCCATTGAAAACACATATTTGAACATGAAGACAAGAACAATATGACACACAATAATATAATTTGCTATGAATGTACCATGTAGATGTAAACATTTCAAAGCATGACATAATAAAATCACATCTAAAAATGTTCTTATCTATAAAAAGAGATGTATTATACATAGAGATACAAAATTTACATTTGTTTTTACACTCAATCCATAAGGTCTTAAAAACATGAATATAAGAAAAATCATAAAGAGAAACACACAAGCAAGCAAAATTTTGGCAAGCACATTAGGGTTTGGAAACAAAATTTAAAAAAATATGAGATTGATTGAGAGATTGAAAAAATTAAAAAAATAGAATCTAAGAATAATGGAACTAAAATCATGTGGGAGAATAATACCTAGAACAATTAGATGTATTTAGATGTACACTATGTGAAACAAGATCTAACCATAAGGGAGAAAATACATCAAACAAGTCTAAGCAGTTTCAGATCTATCACAAAATCAAGTAAGATCTAACCATAGAGGGGTGTGAGAGAGTGTTATTTCACCAAAAAAAATTATGGGAAAGTGGTTTTTCATCAAAATTTAACACATCTACCCATAAACATGTAATAAGCCTAATTAGACATGAACCATAAAATCATACTTAATTACAATTCTAATTCTAGAGCAATAAATGACAAGAGAAAGTTTATAGAAGTATCTTTATTTTAGGATAATCTATAAATAGTTATCACAATCAAATAAAATAATTAAGGTTTTTATGGAAACATAATGAGAACCTAAAAAAATCACAATGATCTAAGCACTTACCCATAATCATACACCTCACATTTCTGGTTACCAAGACATTAGACTACACATTTCAAGGATATGGCAAACAATTAGATTCTAATTTCATGACTATGCTTGTCATGTCTAGTTATCCAAAAACCTCGCTTAGTATTTTGAATCTTCATGACAATCATTGAGAAATTGAATGTCTTCTTCAAACCTTAATAAAGTAGTTGAATCTACAAATGATGAGGAAAGTAATGTTTTTAATCACCAACCAATTAACAGGGTCCTCAACAATATAAAATATTAAAGACAACATTTCAAATAAAATGCAATCTAACCAAGTAATCTAGTGTAATGTAAGTGTGTTGATGTCACGATCTTCAATGTTATAATGATTGCTTGATTTCTTCCAGAATGCTTAATATAATGTATTAATTAATGATTAGAGATGTTCTTTAATATTTTCCTATATTTTTTGAATTCCTTCTCTATATACTCGCATTAATTGCCTATATCACTTTCTTATTATATATGCACTAATGTACTTGTGCATTTAGAGGCTTCTTGAATTCAAGTTAAGACTCTATTGGAAAGTAATCCAAAATACAATGGGAAAAACTCAAACAAGAGAAATCTAACATAAAATAGGAAAAACGCAAACAAAATAAGACCACAAACTCCTAGGGGACACTAATAGGTGAAAAGGGTCCACAACACCATAAATGTACACTATACATTTTATGAGGAAACCACCAAAACCATGGGAGGACATGGAGGAATGAGAAAAGAGAGAGAAGAGTGAAACATGGTGGGAGACTCAACAAGATATGATGGAAAATACACCAATAAAGCTTAATCTTGACTATAAATCAACAAATACATAGAACCCTAAAATAATACAAATTTACAACTAATAAATACCTAAAATATTTATATGGGAGAGGACCCAATAGTTGAGAGGGTAATTGAGGGTATGGAGCTCAACTGTAAAACATATTTTTTATTAAAATTAGATTATTTTTTATTGATAACAAACAACTTTGCATCCAACAGTTCAACACTAGTATTCTTGAAAAAATCATAAAAAATCTTTAACATGTTCACAAAATATGGTATTATTATGAAATACCAACATTTTAACTTTTAATATCTTAATTTAAAATTTGCATGGATGAATGGAAATATTGAGTTCATTAATCTAAACTATATACTATTTGTCCAATATAACATGGGTTTTCACCTACAACTTGTCATATTAACTTGACACATCAACAATCATACTCCTATCAATTTGACACATCAACTTGTCTAAACTTTTCAAATAACCTATAAAACTATACATCCATTCTATATTTGTTTTTTATTTCAAAAGTTCAAACCATAAAAGCTAAACATATTTTTCAATCCTGCCTTCAATGTACCTATAATTTTCAAAATACACATAAGGCTCACCAAATTCTTTTATTACAAATGAAAAAAATTCAAAAAACAATTTAAAAAAATAAAAATCAATCCAAAACAATTGAAAATAAATCAAATATCAATCTAAAACAAATTAAATGCACCAATGGGGTGCAAGTCCATATATCAAATTAGTTTTCAAATTTGAATCTTCAATTGCCTATATAAACAATCCTTATCATGTTTTGTAATTCCGATATCACTCTTTGTGGATAATTTCAAAAAAAAATTGTAAAGCTTTTCATCAACCGCACGAAAGCAAGCAAGCAAAAATAGAAAACAATAGGCTTCTACACACTTTTCTTAAAATTTGTTAAGCATTTCATCTACACATTGCACCAACAACATGTTAAAAGCAAGTAAGAAAATAACACATAATTTACTATTTTTTATTATCAAATTATATTTATTTTATACACTCATAAAAAAAAAGACATTAAATTCTCAATTTTGTTCAAATTAAATTTATTTACTAAGTTTATAGTTCACAAGTGATTAAATGCCCAGTTTTGATTGTCTAAGGAAATACACACAAATATACATACTAAACTCTACATACATATACATATATAGTAATACACACACACACACAATAGGCTTTAATCACAAAAATTATGTTGACATTTTGAATAATTTAAAGTCTATGTTTTTAACCTTTTCCATCTCTTATGTTATAAACAAAATGATAATTGCAAAGAGAAAGAGAATAGCCCACAAGACAAGGCTGAATTCCAAAAAAGTGAGAAGAGTGGCCGTAGAAAACTCTGAAGGTGAAGATGCTACATATTCACACATATACGTTCCCACTAGTACACACTTGAAAGTGGGTCCTTCATCAAGTAAGAAGGTATGCATCCATAGTTAGTAGACTGCTACCAAAATGGAGCATGCCATAAAGGATGTTGAAGATAATGGATACTCCACTTGAGCTGCTAGAAAAAAGTGGGGAATCCCTCCAGTGACACTCTCCTACTAGTTGTTGGGATTACAACTACTAAAAAGAAGGGCTCAACCACCATTTTATCAGAGGAGGAAGAACTTGTGATTTCTCAATGGTGTAAAGATATGGTAAACCTTGGCCATGGACTAGAAATCATACAACTCAAGTCTTATGTAGCCCATATTTATGAAAATAGACCCAACCCTTTCATAGATGGAATACTAGGTAAGCCTTGGTGGGTTGGATTTAAGAAGAGGCACCCAAACTTATCCATTAAATTTGCAAAATGATTGGATAGAAATAGAACATTCTAGCTATGGCCTTCCATTGTAGATTAATTTTATAATAATTTAGATAAGGTATATGAAACCAACCAATATGGAGCTTTCAGAATTTGGAATTGTGATAAAACTGGACTATAGGCTGGCGGGAACAGTGGCATGCATGTGATAACAAAGAAATTTTGTCAAAATGTTCATCACATTATTCCAAAGAGCAAGGAATTGATCACCATTCTTACTTGTGTTAATGTAGTAAGGCAAAACATTCCTAGATTTTATCTTTTCAAGGGAAAAAGATAACTTAAAAACTACATAGCATGTTGTAAACCAAGAACATGTATGGCAACACAATAGAATGCTTGGATGACAAAAGAACTATTTCTCAGTTGGATACACCATTTCAAGGGATCAATACCGGGTGGAGTTTCCCCTTCCAATAGGCACCTATTAATTTTTGATGGCCATGGCAGTCACATAGTAGTGGCGATGTAATGGAGGCTAGGATTTCAACGGGAATTGACCTTGTAACATTTCCAACCCACACTTCCCACAAGATAAAACCATTGGATGTAAGTGTGTTCTCCCCATTTAAAAATCATTTCAAAAGTGAAAGGTCAAAGTGCATGGCTAGAAATCAAAAGGTTGAAATCAATAGGTCTAAATTGGCTGAGCTAGGTAGCATAGCTTTCAAAAGTGCATTGTATGTAGAAAATGTAAAGTCAAGTTTTAGAAGGATAGGTATATGGACACTAAATAGATAAGCACTTACAAAAGACATGACATAAATTGAAGCTAATGAAGTTGTAGATGAAGATGAAGAGAATGTAATTCAGAACATCATGCAACTGGCTAGATATGGAAAGTATGAGATAGATGAATTTGTTCAACTTTAAAAAGGAGATAGAACACTTGAAGAGGATAATATATATGCATGTTTATATTTAAAAAGGAGATGGAACAATTAAAAAAGGCAATGCAAATCCCATTATACCCACTCTCACCCAGGTAACCTATGTAAGCCAAACGCAAGACTACAATGGAGAAGGTGTAGAAATAGGTCATTCCAACCATTTGTCTAAGGTATAAGAACATGTTCTTGGAGAGGGGTTGAGCTTCCCTTCACAAATAAGCCAACTAGTTTGGAATAAGAACATGGAAACTAAACTAGATGTTAACTTGGATTTTTCCAAAGCAGATGTGGGCCTTTCAATGCCATCCCATCATGCAGTTGTACTTGATGATGAGTTGGTACACTATTATGCTATGACGGAGGAATCCCATGACTATGAAAATGCAATTAATCTAATGAAAAGAGATGATATTGTAGCAAACAATAGTGAACCTTAATGTAGTCAACATAGAGAAATGTTGGCAAGCTCAAGTTTAGGTAGTTTTCTTAAACTACATGTAGAAATGGTTGTGCAAATTTTTGGTTGATTATCAAATGGTACAATGAGAATAAGTAGGCAATCTCAAATCTTAACTACAGATGACTTTTTAGAAATGCTTCATGACCAAAAAACAAGAAAGAAGGAGATAGATGAAATTAAGGCTAAGAGGAAATAATAACTAGAGGAGAATAAAACATTGAGAGAGATTAACAAGAATTTGAAGGAGCAAAAAAAATTGAAAATGAGATAAAGAGGAAAAAAAGGGAAGAATAAAAATAGAGGGAAAAGCATGAGAAGGAGCATAATAAGGTGCATCGAAAAAGGATGAAGGAATACGAGAAAGCTATGGAAGAGATGGAGAGACAGAGAAGGTTAATAAACATGGCAAACCCTTTTCCAAATCAACATCTAATAATGATGGAAATGGTGAACATATATGTTCCTTCCTATACAGTTTCAACAAATTATCAGCCGGGTAGTCCACTTAGTCCACCCAATCAAATGCAGAGATAGGTTCCTATCAACAAGGGTAAGCAATAAATTTGTAAGCATCAACATCTAGTATGATATGCATTCCAAAAAGATCAATGGAAGTGACAAACACACATGTCAAAGAGTTGGAGAAAGGTCACAAAAAACCTTGAGTATTCAGCATTATGTGTTAAAGGAATCAATTTATTGAAAAAACACATATATGCAACTTTTTTTTGTCAAAGAAAGAATTTGTTGAAAAACAACAAATATGTAGTTTTTTGTCTTGGTTTTGACGAGTCGAGAAAGGTAATTATATAAAGAGCAAGTATGAAATAACAACCTTATTTTCCACCTTAGTTTGTTTACTATCTTGCAATGATATTCTATGCAAATTACATTTCCTATAAATAATGTTATTGTAATATTCCCAATCAACAAATTGTTGCCTTAGAGAGCAGTGCCACAATTAACAAGAAGGGATAGCCAACAATTAGAGATCGTAGCTTTCGAAGAAGAGCGTTGCCATTAATTAAGTAAACATTTAATAAAGGGAATGTTGCCATTAACACATTTATTATTATTAAAGAAGAGCCCCATGAATAATATTAATTAATTAAATGGTAACCAACATTCATCTTGATGAAAGGATGCCACCTTTGGGAAAGACACAGTTTAGTGAGGGGTTATGGTGTATTTATATTCATTCATTGAAGTGGAAGAAAACATTCATTCGACTCATGTATTAAACATTCAATCGTGTACAAACTTACACTTCTTATTACATTTAAGGACAAAATCCCTTATATAAAATTGGATGCAAGGATGAAAACCCTTGTTATTTCAACCCAAGGACAAAAACCCTTAAGGCTTATACTGTATTATTTGAGATTTGATAATTATGTAATAAATATTCATTTAAATTAATAAAATATCATTTTGAAGTACAAGTTATATATTTATTTTAAAACAATTTTTTAAAGGAAACTAATTTTCTATATAATATTCCCATTAGAATATTACAATGGTATCAAAGTTCTTCATCCTGCCAACCTGTGGAACCTAAACTTCATGCAAGGCAAAGATAAATAAATACACTATTATTTGAGAAATAAAAATAAGGGTTCCGATCAACAAAGAGAAGAAATAGAAAGGGACGAAGAAAGGATAAATATAAAAGAGAGGAATGAAGATGATGAGCAGATTGATAGGCTTATCCAAAGTCAGGAACAACGGGCTAATACAATGACTCAATTATCCCTTGCAATGCAATCTATGACAACTCATAGATATCAAAATGATGAAAATGGTCATTCTAATACTAGCCATAATCAAATATTACACAAAACAACTGTGAGTTCTTCAAATAGACATTTTCAGCGCAAATTATTTAAGAGTATAATCAAGTATGGAAGAAGAAACCCAAACTTCATTTGGAGAGGACCTTACACTTGATTTTAAAGAATATCGAGCCCTTTCAAGTGATTTACGAAGGGAAATATCACTCACAAAGTTTATGGAAATGAAAAAAATTGTAATGGCACTAGAATGAAGTGTAAACCCCAAAAAAATCTTCACCATGCATTGGGTAAATTAACTTTGTCAACTTTTGACAACTTTAACAAATGCACAGCTCGAGTGTGGATCCAAAAATTAGATACATACTTATCTCTCTGACCTATGATGGAAGAAGAAGCAATAAAATTTGTAACCCTTCATCTCAAAAGAATAACTCATGAATGGTGGTACCATGGATGGATTATGCAGGGGAATGATCTTATTAAATCATATGATGAATTTACTAAGAGGTTGATAGAAAGATTCGATAGAATTGACCCAGAAATTCAATTTTGGGAATTGGCATTATTCAAACAAAGTAGCAATGTGGAAGACTATGTGGTAGAATTTTAGAGGCTCGCCATGATGGTTCCAAACATTACTGAGAAGAGGCTCATAGTATTATTAATGGAAGGATTGATTGAGCCACTCAAGGGTTTAGTTAAAGCCTTTAATCCTTCCTCTCTCTAAGAAACAATTAAAAAAGCATTAGCTTTAGAGACATCAACATCAAGGAATAAAATTGTGCCATTTATACAACCAATACTAACCAATGATGTATAGCCATGAACCATGCCTTCAGGATAAAAAGGGACAACACCCTATAGCCAACAAAGAAAACCATTCCAACTAGGAGGATTCCAACCAAGAGACCCACCTAAAATGGGTAAAGAAACAAAAACAAGAAATGAGCTAAGGAGGAAAAACTTATGCTTCACTTGTAAAGACCTTTGGGTACCAGGTTGCCATTGTTTGGGAAAGAGGCAAGTCCATTACATCGAAGTTGTTTTAAATGGTGACCCTGATGAAGAAGAGGTTATAACTGAATAAACAATACATGAATCAAAAGAAGGGGAAAGACATTGGAGGGTACCTTTACGACTTTATCAGGAGCTCCGAGATAACATTCCTTTAGAGTAAGAGGGAGTCTATAAAGACAGAAAATCACCGTATTAATAGATAATGGGGCCACCCATAATTTTAAAGGATTGGTAACAAAAATGGGTTTAAAAATAGAAGAATTTCAAGGTTTCAAGGTTACAATTGTTGATGGTTTTACCATTCCATGCACTCAAAAACATCCACTACTCCATCTCATGTTGGGGAGACATCAAATAAATGATGATTTCTGTGCAGTGGGCATTACCGAAACAGATTTGGTACTAGGTGTACAATGGCTACATTCCTTGGGGGAATTTACCTAAAACTATCAAACCATGGAATTAAAAATTTAAAATAGATGGGAAAGAAATAGTTATTCAAGGTATGGCTAATGGAGCCCCCTAAGTGGTTACAACTAAGAGGATGGAAAGGACATTCAAGAAAGGCCAAGTTTCATGTACAACACAATGTTTTGTGAGTTCTACAAAATCAAAACCAAGAAGACATCATGAAGATATTCAGCCCATAATTTTATAAACATGCGAAGGTTTTTGAGAATATCCCACATGGGTTGTCATCAGATAGAGGGTTTCAACATATTATTGAGTTAGAAATTGGTACCAAGCCAATAATAATTACATCTTACTGCCAACCTATAATCTATCAAGATGAGATTGAAAAAGCTATCAAAGAATTGTTAGAGATAGGGCATATTAGGCCAAGTTCAAGTCCTTTCACCTCGTCCATGGTCCTAGTCAAGAAGAAAGATGGCACATTAAGAATGTGCATAGACTATCATCAATTGAATTAAAAAACTATTAAGAATGGATATCTGATACCAAGAATTGATGAGCTTCATGGAGCTAGTTTATTTTCCAAAATCGATTTAAAATTAGGATTCCATCAAATACGAATGCAAGATGAAGATGTTCAAAAAATGGCATTAAAATGTCATTATAAACATTTTGAGTTTTTGGTTATGCCTTTTAGATTGACCAATGCTCCAACCACCTTTCAGCCCTGTATGAATCATATATTCAGTAAGCATTTGAGAAAATTTGTGTTGGTTTTCTTTGATGATATATTGATATATAGGATGTCATGGGAGGAACATTTGAAACATTTAGACATAGTACTAGGAATATTGGAGCAACAGTCTCTTTTTGCTAAAATATCTAAATGCAAGTTTGGAATGATATAAATTTTATACTTGGGGCATGCCATCAATAAACAAAGAGAGCACGTTGATCAAGATAAAATCTGAGCTATATTAGATTGGACCCCTCCTACTAACATGACTCAATTAAGAGGATTCTTGGGGTTATGCACTTACTATCGAAGGTTTGTTAAAGAGTTCTTTTAGATAATTACCCCTTTGACTAATTTAACCAAAAAAGGAGCTTTTCATTGGACTGAAATTGTTAAATCAACATTTGATGATCTTAAAAAAGAAATGAGTTCATGACCCATGTTGGCTATACCAAAATTTTCATTACCCTTTGTGCTAGAATGCGATGCATCGGGTGAAGGAATCGGTCTTGGCCTAATACAAAGAGGTCATCCAATTACATTTGAAAGTAGGAAATTGAAAGATCATGAGCGTAAGTACTCTATATATGATAAAGAAATGTTGGCAATCATGCATGCGCTGGCCAAGTTCATCAATATTTGGTATGTGGGAAATTCATGGTGAGAATGGATCATAACAGTCTAAATTTTTTCTTAAGTTATAAGGATTTGAACAATAGACAACAAAAATGGGTGAGCAAGGTCCAAGCCTTTGATTGCAACATTGAATATGTGAAATGAAAGAATAATGTTATGGCAGATGCATTATCGAGAAAACCATCTTTGTGCTCCATATCTACAATTGCAATTGATTGGAAGGTTTTCATAATAGCCAAATATGTTTAAAACAAGTTTGTTAATGTGATCTTAGAGGGAAAAACTATGGATAAATGATATAAGGTAGTAGAAGGTCTCATTTTGTATAAAAATAGAATCTTCTTGGTACCATAATCTAAAGTTAAGCATAAATGTTAAAGGTTATTCATAACGGCCCTTTGGTAGGCCATCCAAATTATCTTAAGACATATAAACAGGTAAGAGAAATATTCTTTTGGAAAGGGCTTGAGAGTGAAGTTCTTATGTACATTCAGGGATGTCCTACTTGCCAATAGAGCACAAATTTCCAGCAGGCTTGTTGCAACCCCTATCCATCCCTACTAAAAAATGGGAAGGTATTTTAATGGATTTTGTTACTGGATTGCTTGGGGTTTAAGGGAAGAGTTGAGTCGATGTAGTTGTTGACCATTTGATGAAGTATGCTCATTTCTTTCCTCTTCCCACTAAGTATGATGCCCCCTTAGTAGCTAGAATATTTTTCAAAGAAATCTTTAAATTACATGGGTTGCCAAAGAACATCGTGAGTGATAGAGGTAGCAGGTTTATGAGCTCATTTTGGCAACAACTCTTTCACCTAACAAGGATTGAACTGACCCCAAGTACAAGTTATCATCCTCAAACAGATGGTCAAACAAAAGCCATCAATAAATGGATTGAAAGGTATTTATGGAATTGTATATCAGGGCAATAAAATGCATGGATTAAATGGTTGCACTTGGGAGAATTCTATTATAATACCTCTTATCACATGTCAATTGAAATGACACCCTTCAAAGCTTTGTATGGGTATGATGCACAGTGTTTCGTGGATTTGGTCTAATAGAGTTCTAGGAGCCAAAGACTTAATCCAACAAAGTCAAGATATCCTTAGGACTCTCAAGGATAATCTTCAGTAAGCACATAATCAACAAAAGCTATATGCAGATCAACATAGAGTAGAAAGGAAATTTGAAGTAGGGGACATGGTATATTTGCGTTTATAGCCCTATAGGTAGACCTCTATCAAGCAAAGTAGAGCCAAAAGACTCAAACCACATTTTTACGAACCATGAGGAAGGCGAGAGAGGTTGCTTACGAGTTATAATTATTAGGTTGTAGCCAAATACATAATTTTGTCCATGTTTTGTGACTAAAAAGGGCACTTGACCAACATATTACTCCTTATATAGAGCTACCACCATTAGACGACAAAGGCATGCTGATTTTAATACCTAAAGCCATCTTCGAGGCTCGTGAAAAAAGGTTAAGGAATAGAAGTATCACAAAGTATTTGGTTTGTTGGAAAAATTTACCACTCGAAGATGCCACGTGGGAAGGAGCATCAATTCTTGAACACTCAAATTTACAATTACTAGTAAATTTGAGTGTTCATAAGGGACAACTAGTAAATAAAAAATGTAGCCTTTGAAGAGGAGCACTGCCATTAATTAATCAAACATTTAATAAAGGGAGAGTTGCCATTAAAAACATTTATTATTATTAAAGAAGAACCCCATGAATAACATTAATTGATTACTAATTAATTAAATGGTAACCAACATTCATCTTGATGAAAGGGCACCACCTTTGGAAAAGACACACCGTTTAATGAGGGGTTATGACGTATTTAAGCATTCATTCAACTCATGTATTAAACATTCAATCGTGTAGAGGCTTACACTTCTTATTATACTTAAGGACGAAATCCCTTTATTTATAAAATTGGGTGCAAGGACGAAAACCCTTGTCATCGCAACCCAAGTACGAAAACCCTTGAGGCTTATATTGTATTATTTGAGATTTGACATTTCTGTAATAAATCTTTATTTAAATTAATAAATTATCATTTTGAAGTATAGGTTATATATTTATTTTAAAATAGAATTTCTAAGGAAACCAATTTTTCATATAATATTCCCATTTGGAATATTACAATCATCCCATGGCTTTCCCATTTAAATTATTTAGTGTTATACAATTGAATAAACATGTTTGTATGATCGACATTGGTTTAAGAATTCACAGAATGCTTCACATATTGAGAAAATTTTAAATTTTTATAACAAACACTCAAAGCCCAAGCCCTGCACCTAGTTTGCCATTTCTGTAGAAGTCAAAAGAAAATAACCCAAAATACAAAAAAAATAAAAACCTTTTCCTTCCCAAAAAAACCTCACTTGTAAGCAACAATGGCCAAACAAAATCCAAGATTTTAAAGTTTTATTTTATTTTGAACAGACAATGAAACCCAAAAAGTATTTTTAACAGACAATGAAACCCATAGAATATTTTAAAACCATTTTGGCTTATAGCCTTAGTGAGGTAAAGGATACCTCACTTGTAAGTAACAATAACTAAACAAAAGCCAATTATTGGTCGTGTTAAAAAACACCATTAGAAACAAACATGGCTCTCCTGAAATATGCCTTTGAAAAGGCCATTACGTGCACATAGATCACCATTTTTGCATAAATCAAATACCCTAGAAAGTCAACATAAAATACCCATGTGTCGGAGAAATGAATGTGAGACAATGGGTCATAAATGTAATGTGACTAGACGTGTAGCGACGAAGCCCTATATAAAAGAGGGTTAAGACTGCCATTGAAGTCTGCAAGCCAAAACTACTAATTCTGAATGATTCACATGATGACTACATTGAATTTAAAACGTTTTAATTAATCGAGTGACCAAACAAAAAAAGTATTTTTTTAATAGACATTCAAAGGCATATTAAATTTTGAAAACCAAATGGCTCACAGCGTTAGTGAGGTGTAAAAAACCTCCCCTGTGAAGGGCAATGGCAAGTGAGTGTAAGCGTTCATGCTACTGTTACTACTCTTACCGGTGTGTCGTCTTCGAAACCCTCCATCTCCTCTTTCCCCGACATGCAACGTACGTGAATGGGAACGAACATGCTAAAAGGTCAAGGCGAAATACCCAAACATCGATGAAATGAATGCGAGGCGGTAGGTCATAAACATAAGATGACGAGACATAAATACTCTGCCACCTTGAGCCCGATGTCTACACATTGTTGACTGTGCATTATAAATTGGAGTTTAAATTCCCCACTTTTGACGCAGTCGTTTGATTTTTTAAAGGAGTGTATGCCCCACCATTGGCCCTCAATTGATTTTTTTGACCATGGCATGCTTAGGGCTCAGTTGGACCTCCAAAATGACTTTATAAAAACCTCTTACACGGAAATCGAAACATTGAATCTATACAAATATATCATAAATTGAAAATCTAGAATTAAAAATAGATTCGTCTAGCTATCTATCATTGTCAATTTTAAATATTAACGTGATATGATTTAAACTCCACGCATGCAGAAAGTTAGAACCCATAACTATAAAATCCTCTCCTTTAGATGTCTACAATATTATGGATGTTTAGGAAGTATAATCATTAATGATACTACAATAGACTAATGCACTTCCCCAAGAGGGAGGCTGCCTGATGTTCCCCTTAGGATCCTCCGTTTCCATTTGAGCACAATCTCATTATCTTCGATTAAAAATTATATGATACTAATTTTCATATGGATTAAACAATCCCTAGAACCCCTGGAATGGTCTAAAATATAAATATGTACAAGTTAAGCAATTCAGGTGGTTTGGAGAAGATGGAAACAAGGGAGGAGAATGTCACGACAGAGGCTCTGCAAATCCTCAGCCTCTGTCAAGTCCTCCCTCGCTTGGTGGTCTTTGATCTTGACTATACCCTCTGGCCTTTCTACTGGTAAGGAATGCAAATAATTTTCAACCAATTTGTTTTCTAAATTTCTTAATCTTTCCAAAAAAAAAAATTGTATGAGATGATAGACGAGTGATATTTTTTTTAAGGCCAAATTGGTCTGTGGGAGCTCCAGTTGTTTAAATGATTGCGGGTCTCCGTTTTTAAAAGTAAATTGTCCTAAGTTTTGATTGATTGTGTTTAGATGATTGTGGGTGTCCGCTTTTGAAAGTAAATTTTCCGAAGTTTTGATTGATTGTGTTTAGATGATTGTGGGATTCTTGTTCTAAGTAAAATTTCAAAATTTGAGTTTCAGATTTGGTGTACTAGGTTGCGGGTATTAACATCTGTGTAGTTCTGTTTCATCTTCAATTTGGTTCTAGTTTCTTGTTTTATAGATTCTTCATAGTTAACTGGAGACTAGGGGGTACCAGTACGGGAAGGGGAGGGCATTTTAATTAGGGTTAGGGAGTAAATGAATAAGGGTGTGGCTATATCATATATAAATATAGTGACCTGAAGAGATTTGGGTGCAAGGATGGGGATGCGGTCGTCATCCCTATACTGGAGCTTCCTGGTAGTGGTAACTATGAGATTCTTTGTTGCAAGGTGTCTTTCAGCGGATTCATGAACTAGTTTGACTGTGGAGTTCATGTGGGTTTGTTATTAGTTTTGCAGTCATGCTATTCTTCTTTTTTGAGGTTAGTATAATGAATAGCTTTTAAATCATTTGAAGTTTATCAGTTCTGAAATAAGTTATGATTCATTGCCTTGAATTAAGATTTAAGATTTAGTACACTGGCTTGTGATACAAATGGCTTTTTTTTGTGCCTAATATCATTATATGGGAGCATGGTTAAAGGAGTGAACTTCATCCCTATTTCGTTTAAGTTAAACACTTTATAGACTCTTTGTTGCAAGGTGCCATGGGGTGGTTTGCAATTATAATTTTCTTTCTGTGTCTAGATTAATGAATTATTTTCCAATCATTTTGTATGAGCTTTACAGGGAAAGCTTTCTTGTTTTGTGTTTTTATCAGCGCCTTCTTTCCCCAATGGATTGGACCAAAACACCATTTCAAGTTGTGCTTGTACGAATATCTGACTGAAAAGGATCTCCATGCATAGTTTTTTATTTGTTATGTTGAAATTTGAGAGTGCCTTTGGAATTAATATGATTTCACATGATCTAGGAATTTTTGCGACATTGGCATGATTCAATTTTAGCAATGGATCTTGAGATAAAACATTTTCATGATGCCCATTGGGTGCAAAAAACATAATTTTGCTTCTATGTTGTATTTCTGAAACTGTTTAGCTAAACAATTTTCCCAAAAATAGTTTGCCACTTGTCAGATGGTTTAAAATAATGCTATGCACTATAGCCCTGAATTTTGGTTATCCTAATCCAGTAAAACCTATACTTGATAGCCCTTACATTAAAGCTTGGTGTATATATCAGAACCTTTATCATTACGCACTGGAAAGTCTCTTCAAGTTTCATCTATTTCTGTGCATGGGGATTGCAATTAAATTTCAAACTGAATCGGTTGATCCTCATTCTCTTAGGTTTCCTTTATGTAAAATTTCTAATCAATTTTAATTAATCTGCAAATTTCTATAGGTGAGAATATTGGGGAGCTTGGGGTGGTTCTTCTTGCAGTTACATATAATCCCGGGGTCACCGGGATTGCCTGGCTTTCAGTGACTGGTGCATATTACTTGTTGGAGAATTCCTCTGCAACCAAGTTTTGAACTCAAGCCTCCTGATAAGCATAGGTTATTGTTTAAGCTGTGAGCCTCACTTTTTCAAGAAAAAAATATGGTATCCAATGGTATTTACTTTGAGGATATTTATGGCTGCTTTGCAACTCAGTAAATTTAGAGTCTAGACAAAATTCAAATAAACTAATTTTTGCGGAATGTAATAATTAATAAGATAAAATGAAATTAGATTTTATAAAGAAGGTGAAAGGGTTCAAGAATGAAGCGGGAGTGGAAGAAAACCTAGAAAGGATGGAAAAAAACCCAACCTTGTACAATAAACTTATCTCTTTTCTCTATGAATATATAACAGTATATCATATATGATAAATCTTCTCAAAATGAGCAAATTATGGTTTGTTAGGTTGTATATTAGGGTGAGGGGCCCTTGTGGATACTCTATGCTTTATTCTTTTATATTTTCTATTTATTTTCCCTGCACGTCAGATCCCATCATGCAAATGTAAGAGGGTATTTCTGCGACGCTTTTGCTCAACTTGGGATGGGCTGAGGATGTGACTCCAGTATCCCTGACAATTAGGGGAAGTGTCATTGACATTTCGTCCTGGTTTCGGCATCCCCTATACCCCATGGGATTTGGGGGCACGTTTCACAAAAGCAGGGATACATCCTTGGGTTACACTGGTGTTTATGCACTATTAGCCAAAACTGTTGGAAAAAGCTCTCTAGAAGTCAATGTAACCTTTGCTCTGGTTGAACTGTCAGTTTGGTCTTTCCCAGTTTTCAGTTCAATATATTTATCTCCAATCAGAATACTTGTCAACAATATCTCCCAACATTTCTTTTCACCTGCATCTATTTATAGAGTTCTCTTGTAGTTTCCTAAGCTAGTGACAACCTCATTACCACCAGTGTGATTATCCATTACAAATTTAAAACAGCTCTACTCCCCGGGAATGTTTGTTAGCTTGCCTCTCAAGCTCAGTGTGCCTTGAACCACCATGTTCTTGCGTACTGACATTGATCATCTTTGTTTCTCCCACTCTATATTATGATTGTAATATGTGTGACCTCTGCTGCGATTCCATTTCTAACAGTGCTTGTAGACCTACTTGCCTATACCCTTTTTTTTGTTCAATCTCAGTGGCTTCTGGGGTATGTTTGAAAACTGACATTATCTTCAATGCAAGACCCCAACTGTCATGACCCCTTTGGTTACTCGGTCCACCATCCACAATGTCTTGTGTGTCTATAGAAGTGACTTCTTCTTATTTCTACTTTCCAATTCATCCCATTCCATGCTGACATTGCATCCAATGCATGCAGACCAACCCTAGTTAGATAAGCATTGATTCCATTATCTTTAAGGAGATTGTCTTTCCCATTCCATGCACAACCACAGCTTCCTTCCATTTGCATCAGAATCAGAGTCCTTGCCAGGCCCCTACATCTTCATATGTGTCGTACTTTTGAAGTAAATTCAATAATCGCCATATCTAGGCTTCTAGCCATTTCTTTCCATCTTTTAGTGTCTGACTTTGTTTTTTCGACAACCTTTGCTATCAAAACATTGTACTTGTGAATCCCTGTTGGGATTTTCAACTACCGATTCCATGAACCTGCAATACAAAGCCTCAGGCTTGGTGTATTTTTTGATTATCAATTCCCACAATTTCTATACTTGCCATTTTTACCCTTCCACTTGGTGAGACTGCAAGTTAGTATGGCCTTGAGTCTATTGCAACCTTTTACAGTCTCCAGGACTTATCCTGATTGTAAACTTATGCAACCCATTTCTATCTCTGAAGATAGTTCTTTGATGCATATGACAACCCCTGCCATCTTCAGGACTTTCCATAATTGGTTTGATTCTGATGTTAGTCACGTGACATCTTATGAGTCTAATTCAGTTTAGGAAACATGTATTAGGATCCATGCCTACACAATGTCTCATTGGAAACTGTTTACCAGTGTGGTATGATATTCGGATGAGATTAGCAAATGGCACCTTAACTTGGTTTCCTTTCAGATGACCCTTCTAAAGCTTTTTAGATTTTGTCCAGAATTTGTTAGTAGTCTGTTCTACGGAAAATTCTGTCTTGACACCTTGTGCCAAACACCAAGTATATCTAGATTAGTTTTTGTGCTTCACACAACAATGCAATTAACTTACACTCTTCAGTGGTACTGAATACTTCATGCCAGCCTGCTATATCTCTACGGCATGGAGCTGATACATTGACCTTCAAATGTGTGCTATATGTGCCTTTTACTATAGAGCCTATACATTCTTCTCACTAGTTTATGCTTGATAGTATGGGCCTTCTTCTCTGTCATAGACTTTTTTCACTGCTAGCAGTTGAAATACCTTTCGAACCAAGTTAATATTGATTCTGTAATTTTCACCTTAAGTGTCAAAGTGTGTCAGGATCAAATTTCCTCACCAAATGAATTCAGGGTTTGTAATGTCCCCAAATGGTACAATGAGGCAAATTTGGGGTTTTCCAACAAACCCTACCTAATCCAAAACCCTTTTCTTCAAAGAATCTGAAAATACAAAATTCAGCCAACAACACACGTCGAAAAATGAAGCAATATTCAGCAATTTCCTCGACCAAACCCTTAGGCGACTAGGGCAAAAAATAAAATTTGATACTTCTAACCCTCCAAAAATTATGAACTGAGTTTTATATTGCAGCCACTAGTTTTAGAAGTCAAAATATTCACTCCGAAGTTGAAACTCAGAATTCTGGAATTTATTATTGTAAAATTGCAGTGGTATTTCATAAATTCACAACTCCCTCAATACTTGAAATTTCAATGCAAGTGATAACTCAAAATGATCACAAAAATAGTAGCTATAAAAAAAAATTAGAATCATAATTTTTCCATCATGGGAAGCCCACCAAAAGTTGTCCTGAAATTCCCAAAACTCTAGTTCACTGCTGAAATAAAATGATAAATTCAGAGTATTATCTAAGGCACAAAATCATCCTAAATCATGTGCAAATCAACCCTCAAACAAGCTGGAATAAATGGCTAAAATTACGTTTGATCCTAGAAGAGGGTTACAGAGCCAAATTTTCCTCTTCAGAGGGGTCGCCACTCTTCCAAAGCAAGTCACCACCTTAAATATGGCCTCCAAGATCAACCAAACTCCTCAAATCAAGTTCGCCCGCCTCTTTGACCTGCAAATTATGAATTTCCAACTCTCTGAATGATGAAGGTGGTGTCCAAAAACACCCTTGGAGGTTCCAATTGCATGCAAACATGTAAATTTGAAGCACAATCACATCTCTTGAATAGAGCTACCTTGAATGTAAGAATGGAGGTTTTCATCCTCAAACCTTTGTCACACTTGAAGGTTTTCGTTCTCAAGTTGTGGTGAACAAGTTTGGCATACTTGCACAACAATTTCAATATAAAAAACGCATAACCTTTGCAAATGAGCCTTCCCTTTTTTTTTATATTCCTCTTCCAAATGTGGCACCCCATATAGAGAGGGAGAGTTTACCTTTTCCTTTTTAAAAAAGATATATTATAAGCTTCCTTATAAAAGCACTTTTAAGACTTAAGTGCCCATGACTCTCAAAAAGTCCCAACTTAAGTGAAAATTAGATTTAAAAAACACTCTTTGCATATCTCAATTGAAAATTAGTATCTTGAAGTACTTTTCACCTTTTTGCTCTTTGAATAGCCTCCACATAGTTCTCGTCTCTTTCTTTCCCATAGTCTTGTGGGAACAAAGGAGGACTAAAGCAAAGGTCTAAAACCAAGCTAAAGGTCTAAAGCAAGTTATGCTAAAAAAGGAGGACTTTACAGGGTTTTTCACTAAAATGGACAATGCACTGGCTTGTATAACCCCACAACATTATAGTGATATTTTTTCCTATTCCTTGTGTTCAACAGTTCATTTTCTCAAATAAATGAATCATATTGAGCTCCTCTTGGAGTGGTTTCTACCACGAATGTTGTGTCGTTTATGCCTTTGAGGATCATAGTTACTAAGTTCGGCTAGGTCTAGCCTAAATCTAGTTTGATGCAATTTTTTCATGTCTTCCGAATTTATCTAATTTGGTTCAGTGTTTAAAAATGAAAAAAAACCCTAAAAAAAGCGTTCTGAATTAAAGTGGATCCTAAAAAATCTTATATATACGATATAAGAGCAAAAAAGTGGAATAAAGAGCTGCGAAGAGTAGGGAAGGCAATTTTTAGTGTAAAAGGTGAGATTTGCGGTCATTTCTATTTGATATTTGCGAGTTCCAACCTACATGTTAGCAACTCTGCACGGGTTGAATCCCCATTTGTGAGTTGCAGGGCACAGTTTAGTATTTAGCTTCTTTAAGTTTATATTTGTGTATGCACAAATGTCCCCTGTGTGCACAGATTGACAACGGCCTATGTGCAACTGCAACAAGATTGATGGCGGCCTTTGACAGTGGCCTGTGTGTTCAATTGGCGCAATTCCGAACGGCAAACCCCAAACCTGCAAATAGCAAAGGCAACGCATGAGTGAGGCAGTTTTAATTTTGAGTTTCATTTAAGATTTAAGCTTATGAAATTGTATAAATTTATTTAATTTTTATAATTTAACTAAATTTAAATAAATTAAACTTAATAAAATTATTTATTTTATTTTATTATTATTTATTTAATATAGATTATTGATTCCATTTAGGTTATAATATTTGATTTATAATATATATCTTATAATAAATTTATTTAGTGTATAAATTTTTTAGTTTTTATATTTTTTTAAAAATTAAATTTTATTTTAAATTGCGAATAAGTTATTTGTGTAATATATAATAAAATTAAAATTAATAATATTATGATATATTTCTACTATTTTTATTTTTTGTAAGTTATATAGTTAAATTATTATGTTTTTAATAATTTAAACGAATTAATCAAAGTTTAAGCATTTCAATTTCGAGCTTAGGCTCTAGAATTTAAACTATGGATGTTTTGCTAACTTTTAAGGTAATTCCAATTTCAAACTCTTATGCGTTTCTCAATTTTGCAAGAGTTAAATTTATGCTCATTATTTGGTAGATGGAAATATTTTTGCATATTGTGCATTATATATATATATATATATATATATATATATATATATATATTTATTTATTTATTTTTATTTTTATTTTCGAACCAGATTTTTCCGAACTTTTTCAAAAATTCTGGATTCTGGATTTTTTTGCCATCCCCGAACGGATTCGGATTTCCGAACTTGGTAACTATGTTGAGGATAGACTTGTATCAACCTTTAATTAACCATTACCATCCCCTAGGAATAGGATTGCATTGCATGTGAACATGATGTGTCCATGTCTGTTGTCTCCATGCTTGTGAACAGGTTGTGTCTATGTCTGTTGTCTCCATGCATGTATGCAACTACGAGGAAGGCTTTCCACAATAATTTTGCCTATAAGTGCGCATTAGCTATCTATGCGGAGAAGATTCTACGTGTAAAACTGTGGTGATTTTGATGGAACAGCCCTGTCTTTTCTGTGGAACTTAAGATAGGACAATATAAGAAAAAGAAAACATTAAGCAAGCCAATAAAATGTGAGGTGTAATTTGAGGAAATTGGAGATCACTTTGAGGATGTGCTCACTATGTATAATTGGCAGGGAGATTTAAAATATGCTGTAATAATCTTCTAGTGAGGATTTTTCTATGCTTGCAATATTTAACAACTTACATGTTAGATTGGGTGGAATATTTAATGGCTTCCTCATTTGCAACTATTTGCTTGATGAATTTGTTAAAAATCCATTTATTTTATTTAGAAAGATAGGCTCTAAAGTTTTCCCTGGTGTTTGAAATAGTCAAAGCTTGAGTTTGGATTGTCATGTGTTGAGAGGTGTTTCGATGAGGCCAATAATAGACGGGGGTTGTTAATCCCGTCTCTCTTGAAAAGAGACTTGCACAAACAAATTTCCCAAAGGTCTTGGTTATCAGGGCTTGGTATGCTGGATAACACAGTTGACTCGTTGTAACCATTCTTCATTTCAAGGGGCTTCAGTGAATATTTTAGACAAAACAAAATGCATTCTAGATGTGGATCTTGCTGCCTAAGGGAATTTGTGTACAAATATAGCATGGAAATGCAACTAATTCAGACAGGTATGTAGCATATGTAGATACAACAATGCGATGGCAGCTACAAACAGAGATTCAAGCAATCAAGATTAACACTAATTGCTGATCTAACAGATTGATAAAAAAGAGGAAAAAAAGGAAGGGTAGGGAGAGAGAAAGAAGAGCCTGCATTTTAATGTAGACCAGTTTGATTCTATTGTGCAGACAAATCCCTGGATAAACCATTCCTTAGTTGAGGCAAACCTAGCAAAAATCCAACTAAGGATGGTCCTAGAGTCTGTGGGCGAAGTAGCAGAGCCAATGAGGAAAACGGGGTCACTATATACATGCGCAAACAAGTCTATCAAATGACAAAGCTATCAGATAAAGATCTTTCTATTAAAGGGATTAATTGGGATCCATCAAATACTCATGTGAGTTACAGATATGGCTTCCAAACGGCCTCAACTCAAAAGGACTAACTAAGAAAATAGGAAAATGCTGAAAAACAAATGGGCATACTCTCTCTAATCCCAAAATGATAAGCCCAGGGATAACTTTCTCTAATCCTAAAAAATACCAACGCTTATTACATCGCCAGAGTTGATCTTATATAGACACACAAGTCCATGGAGTTCAATAAATCAAATTCACCCACTATTGGGGAGATTACAAGAATCTTCAATGCTGATTGGGGAAGGTGGTTGGGATTCTGTTAGATATGTAGCTAGGCACCATGCCTTGATTGAGTTGGGAATGAATGCTTGCAAGAGGATGTAGTTGAGATTGCATTAGGATTACCAACCGCCCACATTTTCGCAGTTGAAACCACGCCTCTTTAAGGCAAAGGTTTGTCTTTTGTGCTTTGCGTTTGATCACAATGCACATGCCACGTCTCAATTCATGTCTCATTCATGATTCTCAGTTGAATCAGCCCAATCTTGCATTGAATTCCATCGTTTTTGATCATCCGTTGGTGAGGAACTAATCTGCAACTTGATTTTGCAAATCAAATTAGATGCGCAGTCCATTCTTGGCTTTTGATGGTTTTGACGGTCAGACGAGTCATCAAAATTGAATTTGAACCAGTGTTATGCTAATGTTATTGCTAGCGTGTCCTTCCTTGGTCAGGGCATTGTCAAGTGGCTTATCCTCGCTCTTCAATTGCTCAACTGAGGCTTTGTGTATGTTGACTATTCTTTGGTCGTGACACATTGAGATCATGCCACGCAACACATTCTCATTGACGCAGATCTTTGATGGGCTTCAAAGTTGTACGAATTGCCCTTGGGCCTGTAGAGTAGCGAGATGTTGCCACATGGCAACACCCTGTTAACCTGCTTGCCTGGAGGCTCTGAGATTGTATGAACATCTATGTGATAGTGGGTCGTCAGGATGAGGTCACGTGGCAGCATCCTGCTAACCTGCTTGCCTGAAGGCTTTGCATTGGTACGGATTTGACCAAGGCAACGAGTCATCAGGATCTTGACATTTGGCAACATCTTGTTGATCCTCTCGTTTGGAGGCTTTTGCTGAGTTGGAGGCCTGTCGGACAAATCCTTGAAAATTGACTAAGTCCCACGGGGTGGCAAAAAGATGCCATGTGGCTTCGGACAAACTTTGTAGAAAATTAGCTGTGTCAAAAGACTTTATGAACGGGCTCGGGTCGCTGGGGCCACGAGAAATTGCCATGTGGTGTCGAGATCGGTTTAGGCTCTTGCGGGCAAAATAAAGAAAGCCCAGTCAACAATTTTAAATTTGAAAGCAAACAACTAAGTCTATTTGAAATAAAACGGCTAAGTCTTTTGAAATGAAAAATGCGTAGAAACTTAGTGAAATGAAGCTATTGTGAATGAAATTACCATTTTCCAAGCAAATTTCGTCCATTTTAATAAAATCGATTAAGATAAAAGTTGAACCAAAGCAAACTTATAGGTAATTTATGTTGAATTTAAAGCCGAAATAGACAAAATACTCAGGAAAAGAAGCAGAAAACTCTAAAACAGTTAGATAATTTGCATAAATCCGTCTAAAAAGGAAGCTGTAAAATGTGTTTCAAAACACAAGCATGAAGATAGACTGAGACTTAGTAGAATTATGTAGATTCAAATTTTGGCTTAATGCGGTTTTAGATGCGATTTTTATGCCAAGTTTTTAAGATGCAAACTCTTTATCATTCAGGGTTGGCTAAAACAATGAAGCACATTCAGATCTAAGTTTTCACATGTACTTCTAAGAGGGTTGATTTAAACAAGCAACCATCAATGAACTCTCCAAAAAGATAAGATCAAACTTCAGAGCAAAAAGAGGGTCTCTGTTTTTAGTTTTAAAATTGGGTATGTTGTGCAAGCAACAATAGATGGTGACTTCTGCTGGAAAATATTTTTGAGTATTTTGAGAATCTAGTATCTCTGATTTCATAAGAATAAAAAGCATTCGCTGCAAGCAATCACGTAGAACAAACCAAAATTCAAAGGCACTAAAGTATATAGGAACAAGTGATATATTAAGTTAAGAATCTAGCCAAAGACCATCCAAGTGTGTGATCAAGTGATTGATTCATTTTCTTTGCATTCACTTGCAGTAATTCAGATTTACATAAGGCCAAAACTATTGAAGGAAAAGATTTTAAATTTTAGCTTGGGGGGAAGTGGTGTGGGCATTTACTTTGCTGCCAGCCAGACGTTCATAGTGCTGACAGAGATGCCTTTGATCCCTTCCAAAGGCCTTGCTCCACTGCCAACCGGGCTAAAAACCCTGTGGTGGAGGTTGCCAAGGTCACCCTTTCGAGGAGAAAGTTCAAATTTTACATTTTAGCTCAATTCTTTTGAAAGGAGATTTTGCATTTTATCCATGGAGGGTCGGAGACCAAGCCACAGGTAAAGGAAATTAGCAAGTTCATGACAACTTGAGACAAATCAAAATTGAAGCAATGCTGCATTTTCATTAGATATATCATTAAGTGTATTGGATGGTTTTGATCAAGATAATAATTTTTCTAAATTCACAAGTTCTGTTAAGAATAGTTGACCTTTGAAATTCAAGAAATGAACAAAGCAATCAAAGCAGTTTACATCAGATTTTCAAGCAAAATTACAATTAGGCTCTTTGAGTGTCATCTATGTTACTTATGGAACAACTTTTTATGTCATTTCTTTGATTCACAGGGGAACCATAGGGAAAAACAATTGGGACAAACTCAACAATGAAAGCATAAAACAAACAAAAGCAAATCTAAGCTAACAAGGGACAAGAAGGAAATAAAAAGAAAAGAAAACAGGAAAGGGAAAAGAAAATATTCATAGGGGTTTTCAAACAAATGCGTGCTTGAATCAATTAAACACTTGATTCTTCAGGATTTTGAGAAGGGTAACGAAAACATCTACTTGCGTCTATGTTGTACTTTACGTTGGAAAACACTATCCCACAGAGATTTATCAACGTTCTTTCTAGGCAAGTTAAATAAATTAAGATTGTGGAGTTCAATAATGTGTTTACAGTTAATTTGTAAAAAGCTCCGGGGATAGGGTGAAGAAAATACCTGAGCCTATGTATTATATTCTAGTGAGGAATAGGGTTGGGCATTCATACATACCAGACAGATTGGAGGATCCAATCTGAAAGTGGCATGTTCTTGATGACAAATGGACACTTGCATATCATCGTCTTGGTTGTCTTTGTCATTCAAAAAGCATGGGAGCGACTTAGATTCTTTCCATGTCAGAGACTGTGCTTATGATCTTCTATTTGTATCTTGACCATCTTTATTGCCTTGAACATGGAACATGTTCGCATTGGGCAATTGGGTATGTTTATGGTGTTATCAAAGGAACTCATGAGCTCCTTCTCTACTTTTAACTCAGGCCCAGAGAGGAGCTCCTCTTCGTTCGAGCTCGAATGTTCTTGACTTCTCATTTCGAGCTTGACTTCTACTGCTGGGAAGGACATGAGGCAGCCATCTTTAATAGGTTCGCAGGTAAGGTTGTTCTAAGGGGAAGGATCATCAATCTTGGGTTTTTCCAACTCGTTTTCCACAAAGGGACAATGCCCTTCTTCTTGGTTTTCTTCTTCTATTTTGTTCCCTTTTGATGATACAGGGAAGGTCTCATCGCTGCCACAAAGATGCTCATCATCTTGGACTAGCTCTTCAAATGCATGAGTAGGAGCATATGAGAAGGATGCTTCAATGCATAATAGGCATCTTCCTCTTTGAACTGCTCCAGCTCCTCGAATTGTTCTTCTAGCTGAGTGCAAGATTCTTCAAGTTGTTTTTCTTTAGTTTATGTGGGCAGCTCTTTATCGATTGCATTTTCATGTGCTAATTTACCTTCAAGGCTGCTGCTTTCTCATCTTCGGAGTCATCGTCACCACTGCTGCAGCCTTCAAAGAGTGGATCCGGCTTGTGAAATGGGATGTTCTCAGCATGCATTATCAGCGCAGTATTAACAACACAGGCAGGTTTGGAAACTCTCAATGGTAGATTCGAGTATGCAGCCTCATGGCTTGGATTGTGCATTGCCTGTTGATTGTTTCCTGCAACAAATGGTATTTGATTAGTAATAACTCTCAAAGATACCGAATCACTAACATAATATGAAGCAACATGTTGATTATACACATAATTAATTGAGTTACATTCATTAAAAGAGTAAGCAGGGCTCTTATTTGTCATAGGGAGGTTTGGTTGGATGAAAGCTTGGGGCAATTCTTCGTTGTAAGACATATTGATCCATGGGCTGACTTGCAGGCATGTAACTTGAAAGATTTTGGTTTTAAATGCCTTGGTGTTCCAAAGAATAGGAAGGGTTAACACTAAATCCTTGAGACATTGATTGTTGCTCTACATAGACAACGTATTGGTAGACCAATGCCATGAATGTGAGAGCAGATGGGTTCATCTTAATGAACATAACAATCAAAGGATCTAAAGCATTGAAGTAAACTGCTATGGTTATGACCTCAGCTTGTAAGATAGGATCCTTCAACCTAGTGTATAGATGATGGCATCTATGGTTGAACACACTAGTTGGCTCTTTATGGGCCGTGGCAAATTGATAAAACAAGACATAAGGGTCAATGGGCACACTGAAATGGTTAAGGAACATATTCTCAAAGATGGCCCAAGAGGTGATGCACCCTTCTGGTAGACTAAGGTACCAAGAATAGGTCGTTTGATCCAACAATAAGGGGAATAGGGGACAAGCTACATCCTCATGCTAAATTTGCCCTCTGATAATGGCTTTTCGAAAACCTTGAATGTGTTCTTCAATAGTCTTGACCCCACCAATATACTTAGCACAAAATTTGTTGGGTTTTTTAGGCAAGTCATGGGAAAGTCTTGGAATGTTCATAGGGTAGTTACGTCCTTTTAGCCAAGCAAGGGCCATTGGAGGGCTCAGATAATCAGTTTTTCCAGTCTAAGAACCTGGGAAGCTAGGCAACTTCTTAAAAACAAATAATAAGTTTGAAATGATCCAGTTTAGGTTGCTCTCGTTCTAGCACCAAATATGTTGAGAGGAGTGTAAAGGATGGCCTAGTACCAAATATGTTGAGATAGTGTTTTGACACGACCAAGAATAGGCGGGGGTCGTTCATCTCGGTTTCCCCTGAAAGGAGACTTGCGCAACAAATCTCCTCAAGGTCTTGGTTACCAGGTCTTGGTACGCAGTGTAATCTAGTTGGCTCGTTGTGACCATTCCATGTCAAGGGTCGTTGATGAATATTTCAAACAAGTCAAAATGCATTCTAGATGTGAATCTTGTTGTCTAAAGGAATCAACGTACAAATATAACATGGAAATGCAACTGATTCAGACAGGTATGTAGCATATTCGATACAACAATGCGATGGCAACTAAAACAAAGATTCAAGCAATCGATATATAACACTAATAGCTGATTGCATAGATTCTAAACTAATCTAATCTAATAGACTAATAAAAAAGAGAGAAAAAAAGGGCAAGGAGAAAGATAAAGAAGAGCTCATTTTGTAATGTAGATCAGGCCGATATTGTTAAGTAGACAAATACTTGGATAAACCAGTCCTTAGTTGAGCCAAACTTAGCACAATTCCAACTAAGGATGGTGCAGGAGTCTGTGAGATGAAGTAACAAAGCCAATGAGGAAAACAGGGTTACCATATATATGCACAGACCAAGTCTATCAAATGGCAAAGCTATCAGATAAAGATATTTGTATTAAAGGGATCAATTGGGATTCATCAGATACTCATGTGAGTTACAAACATGGCTTCCAAACAACCTCGAATCAAAAAGATTAATTAGAAAAAAAAATGCTGAAAAATAAATGGGCATACTCTCTAATCTTAAAAAGATCAGCCTAGGTATAGCCTTCTCGAATCCTAAAAAAGACCAACACTTATTACATCGTTGGAGTTGATCTTATATAGATGTGCAGGTCTATGGAGTACGATTATAAATCGTATTCACCCACTACTAGGGAGATTACAAGAATCTTCAATGCTAATTAAGGAAGGTCCCTGGGAGTTTGTCAGATATGCGGCTAGGCACCATGCTTGGATTGAATTGGGAATGAATGCCTACAAGAGATGTAATTGAGATTGCCAATGGCATACGTTCTGCACAGTTGAAACCACGCCTCTTTAAGGCACATGTTTGTCTTTTGTGCTCTGCGCTTGATTGCAATGTGCACGCCACACCTAGATTCATGCATCATCCATTATTTTGAGTTGTTTTTGTCTAGTCTTGAATTAAATTCCATCATTTTTTATCTATTGGTAAGGAATCAAACTGCAACTTGATTCTGCAAATCAAATTGGATGCGCAATCCATTCTTGGCTTTTGACGACCAGACGGGTCGTCAAATTTGAACCAGTCTCCTGTTGACATCATCGCCAGCGTGTCCTTCCTTGGTGGGGTCATTGCCAAGTGGCTTCTCCTCGCTCTTCTGTTGCTCGGTTGAGATTGTGTACACTGACATTTCTTTGGCCGAGATGCAGTGAGATCGTGCCATGCGATACAATCTTGTTGACTCGGAGCTTCGATGGGCTTCGAAGTTGTACGGATTGCCTTAGGCTTGTAGAGTAGTAGGTTGTCATATGGCAGCATCCCGCTAACCCGCTTTTTCAAAAGCTTTGAGATTGTACAAACATCTTTGGGATAGGGGTCGTTGGGATGATGCCATGTGGTAGCATCCCACTAACCCACTTGTTTGGAGGCTTTGCATTGGTATGGATTCGGCTAGGGTAGCAGGTCATTGGGATCTTGACACTTGGCAGCATTTTGCTGTTTCGTTCACCTGGAGGCTTTTGCTAAGTTGGAGGCCCGTCGGGCAAATCTTTGAAAATTGACTAAGTTGCACAGGACGGCAAAAAGATGCCACGTGGCTTCGGGCAACCTTTACAGAAAATTGGCTAAGTGTCGAAAGACTTTTCGAACAGGTCCGGGTCCTTGGGAACCAGGGGAAATTGCCATGTGGCATTGGGATCGGTTTAGGCACTTGCAGGCAAAATAAAGAATGCCTAGTTAGCAATTCTAAATTTGAAAGCAAATGATTGTCTATTCGAAATAAAACGGCTAAGTCTTTTGAAATGAAAAAAGGCGCAAAAACTTAGCGAAAGGAAGTTATTTTGAATGAAACTAATTTCATTTTTCAAGCAACATTCGTCCATTTTAATGAAATCGACTAAGGTAAAAGATGAACCAGAGCAAACTTATAATCAATTTGTCTTGAATTTGAAGCAAAAACGGACAAAATATTCAAAAAAAGAAGCAATTTTTTTTGAAACAGTTAGATAATTTGCATAAATTTGAAGGCAAAATGGTCTAAAAAAAACTGTAAATGTGTTTCAAAACACAAGCATGAAGACAGACCGAGACTTAATAGAATTATGCAAATTCAAATTTTGACTTAATGCAGTTCTAGATGTGATTTCTATGCCATGTTTTTAAGATACAAACTCCTTATCATTCAAGGTTAGCTAAAACAATGAAGCACATTCAGATTTAAGCATTCACATCTAGCAAAGATGTACTTCCAAGATCGCTGATTTAAACAAGCAACCACCAACGAACTCCCCAAAAAGATAAGATCAAACTCTAGAGCAAAAAGAGGATCCTCATTTTTAAGTTGAAAATGGGGCATGTTGTGCAAGCAACAACAATATGTACTATCTATAAACAATATTTTTATTTGTTTAGGGCAGAAAAGATGAAAATGATAAATTCTGTTTTATGTTGTTACTATTGTCCACAATCACTTGATGCAAACATAGTCTCTGCTTGGTAGACGGAGTCGACTCCCCATTATTCCAAATTTCCAATCGTGAAACTAAAGATTCAGTCACAATGGCCCTAAATGCCTTTTGTTTGGTAGGATATGTCCTATATGAGGTGATATAAATACTACTCGAAAGAAAGATATGCAATTGATGATGTACCAAGAGCATAATGAACGGAGGCTTAGTGAATTGTGTACTTTACTATAGATATAATATCATTAAGCATTCTAATTACCTACCCATGGAACCTGAGATGTAAAGGCTATTGGAAGTTCATTAAATACTCAAGGGCAGAACCTCAGCCGAAGTGTTAAACTCCAAGTATCTCTTGCCATGGGATGAAGTTAGAGAGTCTATTTGCCTCTCAAATCCCTTTTCTGTGTTAAAGCAAAATATGGCATTTCACAAAGAGGAGAGAAACATGGTGTGTAAGTTCTATCCTCTAACTATGTGCTCTTCCTTGCTCTATCTTTGGTGTCCAATGATTGGGAAAGTAAGTATATAACGAGGCTGCAATGTAGAAGTATAAAAGCTTAGGAGCGCTAGACAAGTTTGCTAGTGTGTTGAAAGTTTAAAGCTCTAAAAATAATTTTTGCAATCAGTTACATGTGATCGGATTTTGCTAGTTAGCATTCACGGTTCATAAAATCCGGCCATCACACAGATTTAAGTATGCTGAAAAATGTACTTGTTTTTGTAAGTTTTCTTCATAAAAGCCTTCTCAGTGAAGTTAGGTAAGTGATTAATTTTGATGGAGTGGATGTTTGCTATTTTGATATATAATGTCAATGTATTTGATATACGACACAAGAAGTCCAGTTTCTTGTATGTAACCTTAAAAGAGGAATATATATGTACTGACATGCAGAACTTCTTTGTATAGTGAATGTCGATCGCAGAGGGATAAGCCATCCCTTTATCCCCAGGCCAAGGGTATACTTAATGCACTGAAAGAAAAGGGCATTAGTATGGCCATTGCTTCTCGAACACCTACACCTGCAACCGCTAGAGCCTTTTTAAACAATCTTGGTATCACCTCATTATTCACAGCAATGGTGTGTTGTTTACATGATCATGTGATTTGCCAATAAATTAAAGTTTTTTATAGTTCCTGTTTGAGAAAGTTGTTTTATATCTTAGCTGCTTGGTTATTGAAAAAACAGGAAATATACCCTAGTTGGAGTCACAAGACGGAGCATTTTCAAAAAATTCATCAGAAGACGGGACTGACCTTCAATTCAATGCTTTTCTTTGATGATGAGAATCGGAACATTGAAGCTGTATGGCACTTGTTTCATAGTCGTTTTATGATTGATAAGCCATATGGTAGTTCATGACACATCTTTTTCCCTATAAAACAGAAGCAGGAAATTATCATTATAAAACTGAAATACTTTGTCATCCTCACCTTACTGCATTGTTGCAGGTTTCAAAAATGGGTGTAACGAGTATTTGGGTGGGAAATGGAGTTAATCTTGAAGCTTTAAAGTCGGGACTCAGAAGATTTACTGGATCTTCTAGTTCGCGGAATTCAACTTCACCAAGTCAGGATGTTTAAGTTTGCAGCTATGTTACAAATGCTGTAGTGGTTAAAGAGCTCTACCGATTTAATTCTTGAATTTAATTTTACATGTTGAAGACCATCTCTTTAAAAATATTGCTTAAATGAGTTTTTTCCTCATTCATCAATGGACTTTGTCAAAACATTACCTAACATTTAATTGTAGGAGTTGATTCTGCTACCTGTAATCTTTCTAGCCTAGAACAATTCTAATCAAGTCTCTCAATACACAAGTTTTAGCTTTATTCTAACATTTATAGTTTTTAGTAGTGATGAAAGAATACAAAATATTAGGTGCTATGTCATATTGAATACATTTTCTATTCCGATTTTTGTATTTGGAAAATTGATACAGATACTGAGTGAAAATTTTCATCGACGGTTTCGATCTTGCAATTTAATTTAAAATCGTAATTTCTGCCAAGGTGCTTCTTTTTGAATTGTTTCCATATTTTCTTAGGTGGCACATTGTTGATTGGTGGTCTTATTGGTTTTCAATTTCCTTCCAAGCTAAGGAGGTAAGGAAATAGATGGGAGATAGTGAGCTTCGGCTAATTAGTCCATTCTGAATACGTTAAATGCTATCCTTCGAACTTTTCTGTCTTGAATGGTACATTCCAGCTTTATGCTCTGAACTTTGTTTTTCACCTTGGTTAATTCACCCTCGGATTTGTGGAATTTTCGCAGAAGATCTTGTGATATAAGAGTAAGGAAGTTTATCTCCCTTTCAAATTACTTTAATTGTTTCTCGACACTGTCACATACTAAATGTTGCATATGTTATATTGAGTTTTGTCATTTCCTTTTTGTTTGAAACTGAATTCTATTTGATGAAATTGTTACACATCTGGTCCAAGTTTATGCAATTGAGAAACATGGTTAATGGCTACCCCACTTTGAGTGTAGTGTTAGTTGAGTCGCTATCGTAACAAGGTTCTTATGAAAATAACAAAAGATGGCCTGATGGTATACATAACTTTTATGTAAAAAGGCATATGATTTGAACATGCAGTGATCGGATAATGACAAGTCTGGTGTATTTGAGTTATAACATTACCATGTAGTGAGAAATGAAGTCCTTTTGAAGCTTGTTATAGATGTAATTTTTTAGAATAGTTTTGCAGACAGATTTGTAGCTAATGTGTTCCTGTTAATATTTCTTTCAATTTCTAATTCATCCCTTTGAGCAACTCGGCTTGTGGATATAAATCATAATTTCAATTTCAACTTTCAGTCTTGAAATCTATGCGTGAATGCTGATATTTTATAAATGATAATCATTTTCACAATCTTATCTAATTGACATATATAAAAAAGTAGAGTCAATACATGGAGAGAACATTTCTTATTTTTTGCAAGAGCGAACTCATGGTCTTTGAGTGAGGAAACACAGAAATAAATGGGCACTTTTTAAACTACCCATGTGCTACAAATTAGTAGTTGTAGTATTTTGATAATTTGGTTGGGTTTTGGGTGGTCAAATCTTCAAAATGATGGGTATATCATGTCTATGTTTGGCTTGCAATGAATTTGACCAGATGTTGAACTAATTTGATGCAATAGCTGATTTTGTTTTTGAGAATGTAGAAAGCACTCGACAATTAGGTGCTGTACTCTTTCCGTTATTATGTTGAAATTCATGGATTAGGTATCATATTTATAGAGGTAAAATTGTTCTCTCCCTCGTAAGAGTGGATTAGTGATAAGCAAAGGGATGGTTGGTTAGGAATTTTATTTCATGATTCTATTTTTATATATTTACTTTTATTCCAGGAGTTCAAGAAGATTTTAACTTCTATTGTGGATCATAGGGTGGCTTGCTAGGTTTTACAAGGGAATTATCTTAAATATGGATGGGTCCCAAAGCTTTTGTGATGTACAAGTAGCTGGTTTTCATAGTTTTTTGGCATTTGGGCTATAACAAACTAATTTAAATAGAAGTGTAATAGAGTAGTTGAGACTATAGAAACTCAATATTTCTCTTTTTCCTATTTTATTTTTTTCTATTTTGGTTGCGTGGGATTCTTTTGGTAGTTGAACTATTGACTATTTACATGTAAAAATTTGTTTTGATGCCTTGGAGAGAATGCTTAATCTTCTTTCAGTGAAATTTCTTAACTAGGATTTCATTATGCTCATGACAATGAGCAACTAGTTTTTACTCGAGGATTATGTTCATGTGGACTTGGCATTCTTGGATTTTTGCATGCGAAAGAATTAGTTATCGCATTTGTGGTGTAAACTACTTAGAGATTGCAATACTCTAATGCATAGTTCATTATTATTTTATCAAGATATTCATGCCGTTTATCCTTAAAAATTGTCTTGTTTGTGGCATGTCTTAAAGAAGTTAGACTGACTAAGGTTCATCAAGGTTGGGTAGTAGTGTAGTGCGTTCTTGAGTATTATATAAGAATTTAATAATGCTAGAAAAAGTGTATGATAAAGTATTGCCATTGTTATAACCACAAAGAACAATTTTAATATGGTAAAAGGTTTCATTATCGTAGACTTGTAGCATGGGAGGTCTTCCATATTGATTACAATCAAGGCTTTTGTGTACACCCTAAAGGATCCATAGTTCATGGGTATGCACACTTTGACTGCGTGGAGTTTGTGATAAACTTCAACAATGTTCATCCAAATGAGTGCAAGCACAACTATGTAAGAGATAGTTGCAATGACTTTCTATGGTGCGTAGAGGTTATTTTTAACTAAATGCAAACAACAATGCAAATCAATATTGAGATGTGAATGCACTACAAATGCAATTGGTTAGCCAAATTGGTCCACCCTGGTGCAATTGAGGAAACAATGGAAACAACTCTCTTAGGTCAAGGGTTAATTGAGGCTACTGGGAAGAACTACCCAACCCATTGTGCTCTAGAAGGTTTCTAAACCGCCTTGTTGTCCGGCCTTGTTTTCCATCATTTGTTTCCCCTAATTGTCTCCAAATTCATGACAATTTAGATATTCTTCTAGAACCCTTTCTTTGCACTGTTCAATTATTCTAGAATAATTCTTAATGCAAAGAGGTCTAATTTTACACTTATTATTTTATTGGATTAGATCTGATTGTAAAGTAGTGCAGGTGAATGACGTGTATTTTGGTGTAGATCCACTTTACTAGACTACACTTTGGTGAACTCGTGTTCTCTTACACCCTGTAGGGTTAAATCTTGCTTTTATTGTGATAAATTTTATTTTTCTAGGGATTATTTTATTTGTTGCAAACTTTAGCCCTAGCCCTTGTGTGTGGTTTGTAAGCCCTATTTTGTTGTCCTTGCCTTATCATTCAAACCTTAAGGTATCTTGTATATTATACATGTTTTCATCTTATGCCACCTACAATGATTAGATCTAAGAGCCCTACTAGGCGAAGTGCTAGATTTAAATGTGACCATGTTGATTTTGTTGAAATTCCTTTGGTTAACACTTGAGATTTTTTGAAAAAAAAAATCTTTTTCAATGATGTTAATGGTCCTCCTATTGTTACATGTTCAATTGCAAATGCTATTGAAACCTCTATGAATGATAATGTTGTGAATAGATCTCAAAATGATAATGTTTCAAATATTTATCATCATGGTGAGAATGATAGAGTTGAAAGACACGATATATTTAAAAAGCACATTCAAAAAAATTCTAAAGAAATAGATGCAATGTTGTATATGTTGAAAGATTTCCAACATCAAATACTAGGTCAAGAGCCTCCAGTTGAAAATATACCCTACAGAGTGAACTACGGCTATTTGATGTAAATAGGGTCGCCTTCCATTCTTAATGATGTGGTTGTTTTCCAATTTACTGCTAATACTATCCTTCATCCCATTTCTTCCAACCTTCTCGATGTTTTTATGTCTTCCCAACATGGTTTCAATGCTTCTAGAATTCTTCCCAATCATTTACTTGTGACTTCTAAAGTTCATCAACAATCTCAACATGCTTCTAAAATTTTCTCTCTTCTTCATAATGTTTCTCAATTACCTTCTTTGATCAATCCCTCCATCTCCACCTATTCTAAAACCACAAGAAGTTAAATTGTTTTCTCAAGGGTCTCAAAATTCGAGTACTATGATCAATTCACATTATATTTTACTTAATCCCTAGGCTTATGATGTTATTTCCTACTCCTTCCCCATAGGGTTTGTGCCTCCAAATGTTGAATCACTCAATAATAAAGGGGATCCTTCATCTCATAATATTGAATCTTTTTATGCTTCTTGTCTAAACTTTGTGCATAATGATAAATTGTTGACAAAGCAATTTCCTATAAGTTTAAAAGATTATGCTCTCGATTGGATTTATGCCTTGTCATGTGGATATGTGCATTCTTTCTCTACTTAAGCCGATGTATTTTTAGCTCATTTCTTTATAAACATTCGCAGGAAAGCTACATTATCACAAATTGTTCAACTCAAACAACGACTAAATGACACTGTTAGTGAGCATATGCTTAGATTCAAGACAATGGTTACACAAATGACTCACCTATTGCCTGATAGTGAATTACAAAATATATTTGCTCAAAGTTTGTTTTTACCAATTAAGGATAAGGTGGTTTTCAATACTTACCCATCTTTCTATTATTTTTGTCATGTGGTTATAAAGTATGAGATCAAGCTTTTAGAGGTCAACATTCTTAAATATGGGACCAATGCCCCTATCTCTAGTCAAGCTACATTATAAAATAAATCAAACTTCAAGACTAAGAGGTGACAATATTTTATAGCCTAAACTTGAGGCTAAGAGTGTGGTAAATACAATAGAGCAACCAAGAAAAAACAGGTTAGTATTATAACAACAAAGTGAACAAAGACAATTTACAACATTAAGTGAAAGTCCTCAAAATGTGCTTAAATAATTACTTGATTGCAATATATTTACTTTACCTCCTATCAGAGAGTTGGACACATCTAGTCTTATGCTTAAGAACTTTGACATTAGTGGATATTTTGATTATCATAGAGTCACAAAACATTCTTCTAGCAAACACATAACCTTGAAACATAAGATCCAAGATCTCATTAATAACAACCAAATTTAGATGGACGACCTCAATTGTACTTTGAATGAATAAGTGGCTCAACCAAATCAACATTTGAAAATGTTTACAAATCCTCTTCCAAATCATGCAACTCAATCTAAAGACCAAGGCAATGTTCGTATGGTAGATCAAAGACAAAAAATGTAAGTTTGTAATCTCATTCACTTGATGGATTAGTGGGTGTGGTCAATGCAATTCATAAATATCATCTTCCTATTGTATTCTATGATCATCATATTTCAAAAGATGACTCTAATGATGGACCACTTTTATTCAAGCTTTTAGGGATACATATTTAAGGGCAACAAATGAAATCATGATTGATAATGGGTTAAGTATAGATGTGCACATTCAAAAAATCATCATTAGGCTTAAATATTATTAAATTGATTTAGTTGGCACTTCCACGATTATTAGGGGATACAATGGGATCACTAGGAAGCCACTAGGATATATTTAATTTCCCAACACAATGGTTCTTATGGCCATCTTAGCTTGGTTTCATGTATTATTGGATAATGAGACATATGGCATTTTATATGTATTGGCAAGATTTTATGTCATTGTGATATCTTTGATTATTTTATTGATTCACCCAACGGAAAGAGACATAAAGCTTGCAACATTGCATAAATCGTCATGTAACAAGAGATTTTCCTCTGCATTTGAGAGGGACAATTCCCTTGTATGATGTGTTATTTTGAGTACTTTTAATCTAAAAGTATAAAAAAGAATAAAAAGAGAGAAATAGAGAAAGCTAAAAATAAAGAAAGAATAAGAGAAGATGGAAGGGAGAATGGGAAATGCATAGTGGAATAAATGTAGAAAACTACTTAGATAACCTAAAATTAAATAGAAATGGATTGAAAACTTTCTCCATTGTGTGTTCATGAAAATATAGAGGAACGAGTGCAATGAGAGTAAAAATGATTATCTTGGGAGAAAAAGTCCATTCTTAGAATATATTATGCTTGTTTGGCACAAAGTCCACCCACAATTGTTTCAATACGAAGTTTGTAAGCATCGAAGGTTCTCATATAATTAAGAAATTATAGGATTTTAATGGTTTCTCAATCTATAAACAACAATGTATGTTTTATAAAATAAAGAACATTAAAACCTAAAAATCATAAATTGATCTCACATCTCTTCTTTCATTGCATTCAAAAATTTATGAAAAACAACATATAATTGCAGCAACCCTCTCTTTGGGTTGGGAGAAAAGAAAAATAAGAATGATGACTTCTTAAGCCTTTTATATAATATTACCTCCTCAAGTTAGTAGAGAAACTACCTTTTGACTTAACCCAACTTAAAGCTAACCCAACCTCAACTTGAGTTTGCCCTCTTTTTATATATATTATTTCAAGCACCATTTCTTGAAATACATTGCATAATAGCAATATTAAATTGCTATGTGACTTAGTATATGAAGGATAATATTTAATTCACAATGAAATAATTATATATATTTTTATAATGTCATTTTGGACCCACATTATTACTCACTTTATCACATTGTATTATTTCGCTTTCAAGAGTTTAGCATAAATGACTTTTTTTTACAAGTGAAACATATATAAAGTGACTTTAGTATAAAAATCAATTAATTTGTAGAGGATAAATATGATTTAATACTATGAAATCATTTGGGGCTCAATTTTTATCAATAAATTTTGTCCATCTAACTTATTTCCAATGCCAATGTGTTCTTTCACGAACATTGCCTTCTGAGATACCTGTGAGAACAACAAACTAGTTTATGACAAATAGCTTATTGAAACAAATTCGCATGTCGAATGAGATCAATTTGGAATTAAATTATCTTGGCATTAGCTGCTCGATATTGACATTAATTTATGATTTTTTCGTGTTAGCTTTAGCTCAAACTCATGAACCCTAGCTCTTAAGTGCATGATTTTACTTTTAATTCCACCTTGGCATTAATCGAATCAAATGAACATTGGATGAAACAAGCATTGAATTGGATCAAATGAGCACCAGATGAAACAAGCATCAAATTCCAATAAACATCAAATGCAACAAACACAAAATTAAATGATTGTTATATGCTACTTTGAACACCGAGTGCCATGAGTGCCAAGTACAATGAACACCAAGGTGAGTTAGCACTGAAGGCCACCAAATGTTGAATGCAATGAGCACCAAATTTAATGAGCGTCACATGTCAACAAACCCCTAATGCAAACAAGGGCTAAAGGCCATTGCCACTAGCAATGATTCTCATGTTGTCACATTCACAAGCATATGTACCTGATATCTCTTATGATCCATTTGCACATCTGACATGCTTCTTGTCATGTGCTTGAATAAAATCTATGATGTCATATCACATAATCACTCAAACATGGTTCTTGACCTCTGAACGTCAGTTCTTGAATTTTCACCTTGTGCAATTTATCTTATGGATTTATTTGCTAACAGAAATATGAATGGGTTTATCAAGCCTTACCCAATGATCCACGGAGACAACATTTTCACTCCACCATTTTTTTTACCATCCATGTTCTTGATTTAACTCTAATTTCCTATTGGAAGTGCAATTGGGAGTGTTATCATGAGGTGAAAAAAATCATAATAATAGTTGGCTCTGTCTGTGGGACTGCATTCCCTAACATAATGTAAGAGAGCTCCAAATTCATTAGTGACTAGTGTGTTCACTCTTTAGATTCTTGTAGGTAGTGTGTAGTGTGTGCTCACATGTCCCAATCTAGCCAACTAGCAACAAGTTTGCCTATCTCAACCATATGAGAAATAAACACACATTGTCCGACTAGATCACTTGCTTTGATAATTTTGCATACTCGTTTGCTCACTTGTCCACTTGAGGGAGCGCACTAAAATATTTTCTTGTCAATATTGACCTCTGAGGGGTAAACATTACTTACTACATGATGGCTCATTGAATGAGATTTTCAACGCTTCAAATATGATCCAAAAAGGACTCTGAATGTGGAAGATGCAACCAAAATAGTTTACATTTACTTTAACAACACCCACATATAAATTTTGATTAAAAATAAAAAAATTAAATACATGGGTTTTAGGTGAGGGTAAAACTCTCGAGATGGGATTCACAAGCACTTTTGGAGATTTTGAATGAAATGTCTTAACTTTTTAACTTGTTTTGACTCATTGCACTTTTGGCTCATGGTGGATTTAGCAGTAGGAATGTGAGAAACACAATGCTTAACTTGGATTTTTAAAATGTGGCTTAATAATTTTGGAAGTAGGGCAAATTTGAATGGGACTAACACCCATTTTAAGGCAATGAGTTGGATTACGAGCATTTACAATGAACAGGAACAATGGATAAACACATTGTTAATGCTTATGCAATCATTACAAGTGAAGAGAGACTCAACTTGAAGGCATTATCAAATCTCCTTTGTGTTTAAAAATACAACTTTTAGATTTGATTCCATTAGTATCACTCAAAATCGAACATTGCGACATCATCACTTATGCCAATTTTACGAAAATGAACAAGAACTGGAGAAGTATTCTATATTTAGGTGTCCAAGGATTTACAAAAGCTTCCATTGTCACAAGATTTTATTCATGATGAGGATCAAATATGTGTAGCTCAATTCATCTGAGATGTGACTTTTGAAAGTTATCAACACAACTCTTGTTCCATGGTTTGACTCCAAAACCTCAATCTTCAACCTCAAAGATGCCAATAACTTAACTCTTGACTTTTATGTTTTATCTATTTTTTTTATTGAAGAGCACCTATACATTACTTAAACAAGATATGGTACAATGCTAATCATACAAAAAATGCAGGTGAAAAAGTCACACTCCACGAGCATAATCACCCTGAGGGCAAAGACACCTCAGAATAAGTCAAAAAAGTGGTAAAAAAATGACCACACCCACCAAAAAAAATCACATCAACAATTTGAAAACAAAGTAGAGAGAGTAAGTTACAAATAACAATAAAGAGAACAATTAAGTAGCCGCAACAAACATTGAAGTTGGGGGAGGTGATGGAGACGATAGGGCCTGAGGCTTACCGCCCCATCCTCCTAGGGCAGGGGGATCCTCGTCGACAAGTAAGGGCTCCCAACGAGTGTTTTACTGAGCCTCTAATGTCTCATCTTGTTTTCTTTCAAGTGAAATTGCTAGAGAGAGATGTGGAAACTTGCCTTGGGAGGGAGGACCCCAGTGTCTGATGTCACCATCCTGAGACTGGGGAGGAGATCCACAACCCCTGCCATCACTTCCAGATCTGGATGAGCCACTCGGACCACCACGATGAGGAGAAGACCAATGAGGTGGTGACCGATGAGGAGAATGACCCTTGTGTTTGATTTTAGACCCCTATCGACGTGGCCCATGCCCTCATCTTCGGGGAGGTGAAGGATGTCATGGGGGCTCATGAGGTTCATGACCGATCGTGCACGAAGCATTTCCTCAGTGATCAAGTAAATGCTGGAGGTGGTTGAGTTCCAGATGGACTCTGTCTGTTTGACTTTGAATCTGAAGAGTAACATTAGATAAAACAATAATTTTATTAGTAACAGAAAAACTACGTTCCAACTCTTCATGATTAAAACAAGCCTAATTTATAGCTTTTCAGATTTGAAATAATATATCAACTTGAAAGATCTGCCAAAATTGATTGTATTTTGTAGGCAACAGAGCTGAGTCCCCCAAGAGAGCCATCTTATACTTGGAAGAATTTAGGTCAAAAGCGATGGAAAAGGGAATGTATCCAGTGCCATGCAGATTATGCGTGAGAGGAAAACCAAAAAAGATGCTTAACAATCTCTGGTTGCCGGGAAGTCAGGCAAATGGGGTTAGGCATGCCCAGATGGTTTAGTTGGCCACCAATAGGGAAGCCTTGATAAATAAGACACCATAAGAAATAAGCTTTTTTGGGCTCAATAATAGCAAACCACACAGTGCTAAAACATCTGGCCCAGACACCATGTCTGGAATGGAGATTCCATCTGAGGTTGAGCATTTCATCTAGAATATGTTGAGGGGCTAGTAAATGATACCCCAATCGAGGAGAATATCGGGTGAAGGGGGTGCTCGTAGGCCAGTGCCAATGCTTCCACCAAGGAACAAGGGAATTGATTCCTATTTTATGCAAATACTCGTTAGGTATGGAACCTTGAATTTCTACAATGGCCTCTGCATCTGAATTATTTAAATGAAATATATTTTAAATTTGTTACCAAGTGAGCCAGGCCCTGTTCTCCTTGCAAAAAAGATCACTGATAACCTTCACACCTTTCCTTAAGAGCCTTAACCCTTTAACCCAAGGGATTGAGGCATAGGGAACATTGTGAAAATTTAAGCAAGGTGACCACCAGAGAGTCTGGGATTTAATGGAAAGGCCATTCTTGAAATCCTCACCTACCCAGTCAAGATGAGGCTTAAGCTTTTCCCAAGCCTTCCATAGACTTTGAATTACAAATGTACCATTGATTTTAACAGGGACTAGGGTTGTGAGCAGAGAGTGAAGTCCCAGGGCTTGCCAAGCCTTTCTACCACATGGGAGTCCTTGAGAGATACAATGACGTAGAAGAATATTCTAGGCTTCATCCCCCTAGTAAGACCTATGCTAATCCACTTGGCATCAAGAGCAAGGCCTTGAATTTTAATATATAGGAAACCCAGTCCCCCAACGTCTTTGGGTCGACAACATATGTTCCAAGCAACTCTGTAGAAACCTTTATAATCCTCAGAGTTAGCCCATGAAAAATCTTTTAGAAGTTTTTCTAATTTGTTGTAAGGAGCATTAGAAGGGGCCCAACAAGAAAAATAATACACATGAGTAGCTGCCAAGACTTTAAAACAAATTTAAAATATGTCAATAAGAGAAAAAAGCTTAATGATCGAAAAGGAGATTTTTTTTTTAACTCTCTACACCACATAATACCATAGTTCAAAAGAGGCGAAACCCAAAAAACAATAAAAAACGCTAAAAAAAAAAACCTTAAACTTCACTGAGGAAAGAAGCCGTTGTCATTCGTATCCCTCCAGCGAAGGAGGTTTGGGGCACTCATCTCATTTTCAATTTCATGTTCCCATAAAATGTACTTTTCTTACCATCCCATCCCATGTTGACCATTCAACCTTTTGGTGAACATTAATATCAAAATGGACAAAAACTATGAAAGCTACATACCTTGATGAGTTTCGTCAGACTGATGCAGATCTATCTTATATTTGGAATACTTCTTCACTCTCTTTGTTTTTCTTCGTATGAGTTTTTGGTGATCTCCAAACATGACTTGCCTGAGGAGTTTTACTTGAACTGTCCATGTCAAAGAACATATATTCTTGATCAGTGTATCATTTTGACCTGGCTTACATCCAACACACTATGAAATGATTTTTGCTATCGCTTTAGCAGACATCGTTTATAAGATCTCATCTTGTTCCTTTTTCAACGCAGACATAAGAGGTTGAATGCCTGGAATTAGCCTAGCCGGTAACTCTACCACCCAAATGACTGAACCTGCTTTTAAGGCAGTAAGGCTAATATGCAAATTGCACTGAACACATTTCAAATTTCCTACAGTGGCCAAAAGTCCTTTCCTTATCGCCTTTTGCATTTTTTGAAAATATCATGTACTTCTTACAAACCCTGGCAAATGTGGCCAAGACAATAATTTTCTCTTTTATTTTTTTTTGAATTCCATGTTTACTTCGTGGATTTTGCCTTTTTTTTGAAAATATCCTGTACTTCTTACAAACCCTGGCAAATGTGGCCAGGACATTAATTTTCTCTTTTATTTTTTTTTGAATTCCATGTCTGCTTGCGTGGATTTTGCATTTCAAAGACACTTTTGCAACATTTTCCAAGCTTCCTTGTCATGCATTAAGGGCCTTTTGGGCACCTCAGGCACTTGAGGAACATTCTTGCACAAACTTCAATCTATGATAGACGCGGCCTTGGTATTTCATTTCACTTCGTTCGTTGTGGATGCTGACGAGGTTTTGGAGTTTGGCCTTATGCAAATTTTATTTGCTTGAAAATATTCCAGACCTTTTCAACAAACTCGATCTGTGGATATCTTGCGGTCATTTGCATTCATGAGAGCGCATTTCATTAAGGCATTTTATCAAACACTTCACGGGCCTGTCATAGGGAAGACGAAGGATTCTTCTTGTTACGTTCTTGTAAAATAATTTTCAATATCAATTGGATTTATCATCCCGTCAGACCATTTCGAGACTTCTGCACTTCGGTGGAACCAAGACCATTTCGAGAATTTCATGCCCTGACAGAACCAGGACCATTTCAGAACTTTTGTACCTTGATAGCATGCGTGGAATCTATGACCAAACTGGAATATTTGGACTTCAATGGCACCTTGAGTGCCCAAGAACATTCGATAATTTTATGGCCTGGTAAAACCAAAACCATTTTGGGATTGTCATGTTATTCTCCAAGGTTACCGAGACCATTTTGGGATTTCCAGGGACTTTGGAAGTTCCTTAGGTGCAAAAAAAAAGCATTTTGATATTCAAGATGAAGATTTTACAAAGTTTATAATCAAAATTCATTTCAGATTTGGTCTATGTAATGGAACAAAATAATCACAATTTAGATGAGGTCAAAGTTTGGGTAGAACTTTTGGGTGCTCTGTCTACCACAAATCTTTAGAGCTTTTTTTAGGCTCAAGATGAAGTTTTTCCAGTAAGTGTTTACATTTAAAATTCATTGCTAAAACTTAGTCTTTACATTTGGGAAGTTTTCAAAAGTTTATTTTTTTAAATGACATTCCATAAAAATGGAAAAACAGGGGAAGTTTACCTGATTGCATTTATTTAAAGAGCCATATCCTCCTCTCTTCTTCATTTGAAGATTTCTTCTCTTCTCTATTCTTCTTGCATTTATCCTTGTATTGTGAGAATAGTTGTTTTCAAGCTTTCTTAATAAACACGTAGGTTTTTTTCTGTTTGATGGTTTCTACTTCAAAAATTGTATCTCACACTTTTATGGCTCGATTCATTTTTGAGGTAATATTGCTTCTTGTTTGACATTTTCAATAATGATATTAGCATAAATCATTCACGGTATTAGAGCATTATGTTATTTTAATGTTGATTTGTGAGTTGTACAAACAGTCTGGAGGAAGTTTTGGATTTTTTTTGCGAAGGTTCTTCACCCTTGTCATTGTTTTTTGAATCCATCTCCATGTTTAGCATAATGTTTTTCATTGTTTTGTGCATATTTGCCTTCTAACCTTATTTCCAGGTTGCTACCAAGGAGGTTTGAGTGGTTGACTTTGTTTTTTTCAAATATATTTTTTTCATTAAGGTACACAATATCTCCTCCATATTAATTAATTCAATAACAGTTATAGTTCACAATCCTCTGGTTTTTTCATCAATTTGGATGGAAGCATAATTAAAAAACCTTACTCTAGTTGTTCATATTTACATTTATTTGCTCATTCACCTTTCAACAAGGGGTCCTACTCCTTTATTTTTAGCGCTAATTTATCATGTTTTACTCAGTTGTTCATGTTATTATCTGGTCTGCGTTATTCTTTCCTTATTAGTTTTCATTCCTTAGCTCTATTCTTGTTTTGGCCTCTTGTGTTATGCACATTGCTCTTCTAACTCTGTGTTATCCTATTATTGCCTCATCCTTTGAGGTGTTTCTCATTATTACACTTTTTTTGACATAAAATTCCATCCTTTATCTTCTTAAGGTACTTGTTGTCCGTCTTTTATTGCCCTTCCTGACATATAGTTCATTCTTGCATCCTATTCTTGGCATTAGTGATTATTTTTCTCAGCAATTTTCTTGAATTTTCTTACCAACCTTGCGTATGCATTAAAATTGCTTTCATTTCTATTTTTTGAATTCTCTCCTTTGCCTTTACCCAGGTGTCTACTGCATTATTTCCTTCCCTCTCCCCCGCCCCCTTTATCTAGGCATTAAGCATTTTTTAGTGCCTTGTTTCATTTTGAAGTGTTCAACTGAGACATTTTTTAATACACTTGGTTCTTTTTTTCGAGTTATTTAAAGTTTGTGCTTTTTCATTGGTTCACAAGAGTTGCCTTTCAAATTGGCATAGTGTTTAAGGTATTCCTCTCCCCTTTTTAAAAACTCTTTGTTTACATTTTCGTCAAATCTCTACGTATGCTTGATTTAATTACAGATAAATTCAAATCTATAATAATAAAACTCTTTCCTGTAATTTCAAATTTAACTTAAAATCTACATGATCCTTTATTAAAAATAATCAAATCAATGTAAGTTTTTTTGGTGTTTTTGGTGTGGATTTACATTTAAAATATTTTTTTCCTCTAAATTTTTTATTAAAATAAAAGGCTTTCTTTTATAGGTATACATTATTTTTTATTAGATGTTATTCTTTAAAAAAAAACTCAAGCTTGTTTAAACATTTCAAAAAAGAATTAAGTGTGGACTTACATTTAAAAGATTTTTTTCCTCCAAAACTTTTATAAAAACAAAAGACTTTGTTTTAAAGGTATATGTTCTTTTTTTATTAGATGTTATTCTTTAAAAAATAAACTCTAATCTGATTAAACATTTCAAAAAACTTTTATTGAATTAATAGCAATTAAATTTTTTCTTGATTTAATAATAGCAAAATTTTAAAACAATCAATATCATTAATGTTTCAATTACAAAGTTTTTTTCTTAATATTAAATCAATTTTTTTTAAATCGAAACAAAAAATCACTTTTATAACCATCAATAATTTAAAATAACTATTGTGCATTGTTTTTCTTCCAATCTAAACTTTTCAAATGGTCACGTCTTCTTTCCTTGCTATGTGTGCTTTCATCACACCAAATTTTTGAGTTGGTGAACCATGTTCTATCATTTTTAATGTTTTTTTCTCTTTTCTATTTGCACCCAAGCATCTTTGTGAATTTTTTACATTTTTTGATTTTTAGGATTGGGTGAGCTTTCGAGACACAATTACTCAATTATTGCTTAAATTTAAATTCATATCAACCAATTACCACTTATGTAAATCATACATTCAATACATTTTCACCTTCAAATATTAATATGTATTGTAAATGGAAAAGACACCAAATCCAATGAAAAAGTTAGTACCGATGTTCAATACACATGACAAGCAAAAAATAAAGAGGCCTTAAGATTGATTGGTATGGCTATGACCCTCGAATTACATGTGCACATTGATGGTTTTTCTCTTTCATTTGTTACTTGCTCAAAACTTAAATCAGTTTATATTGTTGTGAATGAATCTAAGAAAATTCAAATTCAAGATCAACTTTCAAATTTATAATATAAAGATTTAAAAACTATGGATGATTTTTTGACAAAAGTTCATTCCTTACATTTCTAATTATCTGGTTTGGGTGTTAAAATTTTAAAATTATATTTAATTTATACTATTATAAAAAGTGATTACCTAGATCTTTGTAGCCTTTCATTAAAAATATTTATTCGCAACTTGTTATTCTTACATTAGTTGTTCAGTGGACGTTTGATTTAATTTATACTTTATTGCATCAAGAAGAACAAAAATTAATTCAATTTAATAGTCTAAAAATCAATGAACATGCTTTTGTATCTAAATATCAACATAAAAATGAACAAGACAATTCTAAGTCTCATAATGGAAATAATAAAAAAAGACCACAATTCTAACTCAAAACCAAAGAAAAAAATAGAATGTAAGTATTTCAATAAGACCAACATAAATAATATCATTATTTTGTAAACAACGAGACATTAAGAATGGTAAAAGCTAAAAGTAGATATTACTGTTACTACTTGTTTTATATTTTAATTTAACACTTTTAAATGTCTGACTTTTCCTGTCTCTTTTACTTATTGTATTGTAAGTTTTTTTAATAACAAATGCCTTTCTTTTTGGAGACTTTGTAATTGTATAGCATTTTTTTGTATAATATTTAATCATATTTACATATAACTTTATCATTATGCTTTGACTAACTTCTTTTTGTTCATGCAATATTAAGCACTTTGGAAGTTGTCTCTTTGCTCTTCTTACATCTACTTTTATTAACTTTATTGTAGATATTATTTTCTTACATATTTTTTCTCTTACCCTGAGTATTTAGTGTTAGTCTTTGTGTTTTATAGGTTCTCGTGGATCATTTTTTGCCATCATTTTTTAATTAGTTTTTGTTCCATAGTGGATTGACCATCTTTCTTTCCCACAAAGATTCTTAGAGATTGTTGATGATCACACCTCCACCTTTGTAACATTAATGGTGACATCTACTTCTTTCTTCTATCAAATCATAATCATTATTATTTCTTTCGAATAAAACTATAATTCAGGAGGAGAATTATGTAATGTAAACTCCATTATTTATTTTTAAATATTTCTCCATTTTTGTAACCCAAAATTAAACTTAAGAGGGAGTGTTGAATATTATTTTTAATTGGGTTCACCTTTATTCTTAAGTTTTAAGTGTGTGCAGGATATTTATTTATGTAAAATTTTTATTCACAAAAATCTATTTTTATGAGGTGTTTCTTACCTCTTTTGTCATTTTATAGGATTTTAAAAGTTACTTGCATAAATAACTCCTCCCCTCACATGTCACACACTTTCTTTCATCTTTTGAGGAATATGACATTTGACATACATTAAGGAAGTCTTGTAAGGTCATCATGGAAGTCTTTATAACTCTCGTATCATTCCTCTTCCTCTATTTAAATAGACCTCTCCTTTCTTCTTCACTTGAAACTCTCTCCTATTATTTATTCTTCTTATTTTTATTCTTGTATTGTGATAATAGTTGTTCATAAGTCTTCTTAATAAACATGTGTATTTTTCTCTTGATAGTTTCTGACTTCAAAAATTGTGTCTCACACTTTTGTGGCTTGGTTCATTCTTGAGTTAATCTTGTTTTCTTTTATTTTATACTTTCAACATTATCTAATCTTGATCTGAGCATAAATCCTTCAATAAGGTTCTTAAATGTTTTTTTTTTTTTTCTTAAACAAGAATATTAGGATCTTCTTTAAAGAATGATTATTTTATTTTGAGACATTTTATTTTTTCACAGAGACTAAATCATCATGCACATTACTAATATCTTCTTGTTCTTGAGTTAGAAAAATAACAAAATCTTCTTTAGAAATAGATTAGGAAAGGTATAAACACTACATGTGATAGAGACAACAAAATCATTGAATGAATTGTGGTCATCATCTTCATCAACTTCCTTTGCTTTAACAATTTCTATCTCGCTTAAAATGAATATTGGGCACCATTCATCTTGCTTCATCTTCAGTTTTTATTTCATTTCCAAGATTCCAAAACTTTTAATTATTGAGTCTTCCAACTAAATGCAATAAGAATCCTTACATTGATTTGAAAATGAATAAAACAACATTCTGTTCTTCATGCACTAAGTATTTTATTTTTCGGATGTTGTATTTATATATAAATGATGTAATTTTGCACTTCATCTCACCTGTGGTTCCATCAAATCACCTTCCAAAAAATATTCTTCATTCAAATCCATGAAATTAAAGCAATCAAGTGGATTGAGCAAAAAAATTACCTAGTTAAATGTATTTTCTTGAATTTTTTGCTATGAAAGATGAAGGTCTTTCAGGTTGATATTTTCATTTATTTTTGATATATTTTATTGCATATCCATCATTTGGAGCACTGTACTTATTCAAAATTTTAGACATGATCATATCATCTTCAACTTCAATGGCTTGTTGTTGTACTTTTTTATGCCACACACTTTACTTCTTTTCAAGATGAAACCGATCTTTCAATATAAAGCAATAATAATATGTTGATTTGATTATTATAATTTGGTTGATTAACATGAGGAATCAACCTTATCAATTTGTTAAAGTGTGTTATGAATTCTCTCATGTTTTCTTCTTCTTTATAATATATTTGAAAAATCTTGAACAATAGTACACATAGATCGATGGCTAGTTTAAATCTATCCAAGAAAATATTTTTCATGATGTTAAAATTCACGATGCATCCATATTTTAAGTTTTGGAAGAAATCAACAACATGTTCAATGAGGGTTTCAACAAAATACCTCAAAGTGACATCTTCTTAAGCTCACAGAATGTTGCATGTTGCAATGAAAGCATGGATGTGATCATCTACATCTAGAAAACTTCTCTTAAAAATTAAATGGGGTTGGGTTGAATGAACATTATTTCTTGAATAAAAAATTAGAAGGTACCATGTACCTCATTTCAACAAAGTTTCCAACCTTCATTCTAGAGGAGGTCACTTGAAGTTTCTATAAATCAAATGCCCAAGGCACTTCAATTCCCTAGTAGAGTCACCAAAAACTATTGGCAAGATTTTATGTTGTCTTTCTTTCTTTGTTATTTTTTCCACTCTCTCAATGGGTAGCGACATAAACCTTGCAACATTAGAGAAATCACCATGTAACTAGTAATTTTCCTCTACATTTGAGAGGGAAATCTCCCTCATATGATGGGTTATTTTTATGTTTCTATGTTCTTTTAACTTGAAAGTATAAAAATAAAGCAAGAAGGAGAAAATGTAGAAAGTTGGAAATAAAGAAAGAATGCGAAGAGAAAAAAGGGATAATGGGAAACTCACAGTAGAATAAATTCATAAAACTACTTGTATAACCCAGATTTAAATAGAAATAGGTTGAAATGTTTCCCTAGCATGTGAATAAAAAATAGAACATCAAGTGTAATGAGAGCAAGAATTAGGTTACAAATTTCCTTATTAGATCAAATTATGTGTGTTTGGCAAAAATTTCATCGACAAGAGTTTCAATAAATAATAATGCATGGTTTTATAAAATAAAAAACATCAAAAACCATAAATTAGAAATTTATATCACACCTTTTTTTTTGCATTACTTTCACATTTTTTTAGAAAACAAATACCAAAAAATAAATACCAAAAACCTGGCTTCTTGAAAAATGTCCTATTAATGTGATTGCTCATTTATTCAATTGTTTGTGTTTGTTATGAAATTAATTTACCTTTATATTTCTATCCACCTTGAAATATTAGGGTTATATTGACAGAGGTTAAATTGTTTACATACATTTTATTGATGGTAGATTAAGATAGATGTATGGTATACATATATAAACATAAGATTATAGATTCATAGTTCACTAGGGGAACTTTTCATGCTCAATATGAGATAATTTTTATGGTATATGTTAGTAGTGATTCAAGTTCTATCTCATGTAGTTTCCTTTAACATGTTGAGATTTTATGTGATCATATATATTTTAGTTTAACTTGCATAGTGCATACCTTTGTGTGCTTTATGTTTCTGTGTATGCTCATGTTCCTATTATATTTACTTTGACTTTAGTGTTGATTTGTGCTTAGTTATATGGGTGTATTACTTCATTGAGGTTACTTTGATTCTAATGTGCTTCATATGTTTGCTTCATTTCTTGTTTTTTGGCTTGCCTCTCTTATTTTCTCTATGATTAATTATGTTCCTTATTTCCATTGTATATGCTATGTCATATGCTCATGATTATTTCCTTTGTGTAATTTGATTAGTTTATATCATTGTTGATCTCAATGTGTGACATTGTTTTTTCTATTTATTTTGAGTGTGGCATGCTTGATGTGTGCCTTATCTGCTTGCTATATTTACCATGTGTTGTTATATGATTGGTGATGCAAATATGATTAGGGATATAAATTAAGAGATGTATTATACCACAAATCCTTTATAGTATACAACATAATATGAAAATAAATGCAACAAAACATAGATCTTTACTCAATTTCATTTTCAAGAAATTACAAGACACACCAAAAATTACAACAATATCACATAATAGATGTGATATGCCATTAGATCCTCAAATTTATAATATGAAATATATCCTTTAGCTCACTCAATTAATTTCTAGATCAAATTTAGGGGCATGTGTATATAGGCATGAGACCTAACCACTTAAAATAATGCTCAAGAACCCACAAACATCATTGAATATTTGTAACACATCATTGTGCACTACAAACATTAAATGTTTATTAAAAATTTTATGCACCTAAACACATCACAACATAAGGCATCATGGAAAAACACATCAAAACGTGACATTAAATTAATTTTAAATGAAATTCCATGATTTAGAGAATTGAATGCAAATGGTTAGGAACTACGATGGTTATTCACTCATAATACATCACAGACAAAAAAGTACCTATAACAAGTTGTGCATAAGACAAGTCACACAAATGTTGTAACAATTTAAAATCAAAATATGCATATAATATTTTTTGTGTAATGATCCTCATATTTTCAATGTTGTGTAGCAACAACTTGTATGAGACATCACAAGCTTGAAGACTAGAACTTGCAAGATTTGAATTTAAAACTGTTGTTGAACTGAAAAAAGACTTGCACATAGCTTTACAAGTGACTACAATCTAACCCAAACCAAGTGCATTGTAAAATTATACACAAGGCATTAAAAATAATAGGCATGTGCATAAATAAGACATAAAACAACGTAAATAAACTTTTATAGCTACATAATGCTTACTTTTTACTAAGTGTTAGACTACATGTAATTTGTTGATGTAGGATTAAAAGTGAACACAGATGCTCCCGCATCAATAAGTGCCATTATCTATATCACACACAATTCTAGTTGATTTTCCATGATCCACATCATGCATATATTCTTGTTTATTTGCCTACATTTCCAGTATTCAGATCATACATCTATTATGGCAAGGCTCCATTTGTATGCTTTCTTTTGATTTTCTTATCAATACACTGTTTATATTTTGGAATATTATTATTGTGCTTATATTTTTTATATGTTATTCTTAAATTACATATCATTATTGATATTCTTACATTTCTTATAGTTTTCTCACTTGCCAGGGCATGTTACACTTGCACTTATATCGATTATACTTTGGGCCCATTTGGGTTCATATACCCATGGAATATTGTAGGTACTAAAATATGGTCTTCAGTACTTGATAATGACAAGCTTGACACACATTTACCATGCATGACTTAAACACTAAAACAAGATCCTAATTTGCCATCTTCTCACACTCACATGTTATTATATGAGTCAACCCTTTTGTTATGTTGTTAAACACATACAAAAACCTTATTGTTTTTTTCAAACATGATAAATATTATACACATACATCTATAGACTCTTAATTTAATCCACATGTACATAGATCAGTTCTACCAGATTATTCAATACTGTCAATTGATATTGACTAGGCTTGTCATAATTGACCCACTCTAAAAAAATGCTACTTTTTAAAATCAAACCCATCTTTAGAGTCAACACATTATCCTAGTGTATCAATGGTGTGGCAAATTATTCAATTAGATCCATATATAAATAAATCAATGTCTTATTCAAAATGGACTAAACACTTATCTGATAAACATCTATACACTATTGCACACTGAGAAAATATGCCTTATCCTTCCCAATTTTAAAATCTATAAACATGGGAATAATAAGCCAAGACTAAAGCACTCAAAATTCAAGTCAAAGTAAGCATTTTCAAGTATCAATATCAATCATTAAATGCATACACATAGTAAAGGAGCACAATCACACTAGGTGGAAGAACTACATATGGCTTTATTACCCTCCTTGGAGTATCAGGTATGTATTCAACATCTAATCATTGGGCGGGGGTGATTAAGGTCAACTCAATCCAATACACTTTCCCCTATTTTTTTAGGGTTTTATCCTTCACAAGCACATCTAGAGTTTCAAGGCAAAGGAAGCTAAAATCTAGATCTTTGTGCATCATTAGGGTTAGGGATCAAAAACATAAAGCAAGCAAATAAAATCATAAGTGACCATAAATTTGATGTGTCCTACTTCCACGTAGGTTAGTACCAACCAATAGGTTAGTATCAACTATTGATACTGACCTAGATCTACAAAACTGGGCCATTGTAGGTAGTGAAATAGTTGAGGAACTGAACCTAGCATAGGTGTGTTTATCCCTACATTTGACTTCCAGAGTATAACCATAGAAGCTAAGTATCTTGATATTTTTATTATTTTATATATTTATCATATGCCTTTGTCAAATTAGAAGGATCAATCTCACTCTTTTACATTCAGATATATACTTGAATGTCACATCTATTAATTTTAAATATATTTCAAAGTTCTATCTTAATTAGATTAATATTCACTGATTAATCTACATTAGGGTAAAACATATCAATGAATCTGTACACATATTAAGCAGTTTAAAACCCTTATTTCGATTAAGGTTTCATCCTTCCAAGGTTTTAGATTTTTTGTTATTGAATATGATTCTTCTTTTTTTGATGATGTAATTATTGATGAATATGTAAAAATAAATGATTTTGTTAATATGCCTCCATTAGAACATGATAATCAAGATAATTAAAATTAACATAATGATAAAAATAATTACAAAGGCCTAAATAAAATTGATCCTAATGAACTTAATGAGGTATATCCTTACCAAGTTAAAATCTTATCCAAATTTCATGAAGAACTCCATCAATGTCCTAAAAAGGTAGGGTTGTATAATTTGAAGGTAGGTCGAGTTGTATAATTTGTCTTAGCATGTAAGGACACACACCAAGCTAATCTTACCACATCTAAAGTACCTTCACAAGATCCTTTTTACTATTATTAGCCAATCCTTTCAAGTTAGGACTTATATATTAGGTATTCAGACCACCACTACCACTACTACTCCCATTACCACACCTTGAATGACCTATGTTACATATGCCCACATCAAGGGGAAATACAAGGCCTTTAGCATATTTTGATGTTTATCCCTACACAAGAAACCTTCACTCCTTTCATGATGGCTATGCACATTCTATTTCCAACCTCGCCTAATGCACACTCTCTTGAGAAAACTATTATAGTTTTGCATACCAAGATGTTGCAATTAGATTAAGGTGCATCAAGAATTGTCCATACCATTGATTCACATGCCTTACTCTATAACCCATTGGCCCCTAAAATAATATCCTATCATTTAACTACATGTTTCTTAGTTCTCAAGTTCCCATTATACACATGTAAAAGTGATCCCAAATAACATCTTATATCATTGCAAGTAGCTTGCATGGATTATGCATACAAGGAAAAACTATCGACCTAGTTATTTCCAAGAAGCCTTGAAGACTATACATTGAGATAGTTTTATGATCTCCCTCTTTAATCTATAAGATTATTCAACCTCTTGGCAAACCAATTCCTAGCATATTTTACCGTCAACATCAATGAGAATTTATTATATGCATAAATTTCAAAGCTAAAGCAAGGATCCAATGAACCAATAAATGAATATATACTTTGATACAAGACCATGCTAGCCAAGATGACCAATGTTGCAGATGATAATAAATTTCAATATATATTCAAGTAAATTCTACTATCACAACTTTATGAATCAATTATATTCAAGAGATTCAAATAATTTAATGAGTTATGCCATACAATGAGGGACAAAGAAGTTAAGTCAATTGATTTGAAAAAACTTAAGTATACATCAACTCCTATGACTACTTCATAATGAAATTTCAAATTATACTGAATTATAATAACAAACTAAGTAATAAAATGAATGAGGCAAAGACTACAATCAATACAATGTCACAACCTAAAAACTAGTTACAATTGACAACTCCACCAAAGAGGAAGTTTTAGTGATTACCATCACCTCCTTGTGTGATACTAAATAAGTTCATCAAGTGTAACCTTATCACACTCAATCCTCTAGAAGAGCTCGATCCAACAAGACATAAACTAAGGAACTATGACTAAAATGTATGTTGTGAGTATCATCAAATTATAGGGAAGTCAACAAATAAATGTTTCAAGCTAAGACATAAGATACAAGATCTCATATATGATAACATTATCAATTTGGGCACTCTTACAGAGGAATTACAGTTGTAGCATAATGGAAATTGAAAGTTGAAGATCTTTAGTGATCCTTTTCCTAAACATGTGTCAACATAAACTAAGGACACTTTAGAAGTACATTATGCATACAAAATGCATCCTCCACTAATGCCATATGTTCATCCACTAGATATTATCATTGATACACTTAGTGATACTTCACTTCAACAACCCATGATCACATTAGATGAAAATAAGATAGTCGAGGATGATACAAATTTCCATGACTTATTCATTCGACCCTACATTGAGGGAAAAACTATATATAGTGTTATTATTGATAATGACTCAAGTGAGAATGTTTACATGATAACATATATCCAATCTCTTGGGTACACATGATAAGATCTAGAAGAAAGAAAAAATTAAATTGAAGTATTTTATAAATAGAGACATAATACCTTTGGATGCATAGTGTTATAAATAAATGATAGGATCTTGAAAAATAATGTTGAAATAAGTAAATGAATGCAAAAACCAAAGATGTCACCCCAAAATTAAGTCACACCAAGAGAATTCAAGACACAAGATTGATAAGTATGGAAACCAAATCAATGGAAGCAAACTCTACTTGCATTATAAATTAAGGATTATAATAAAATTATCCAAGATACAAATCTTTATGAATAGAGGAAAAGAGATGAGAAATATGACAGCCTCAAGCAATGTGATACATATATTTATAATGAGAGAGGAGAGATATCTTTAAATAGAGATAAAAGGAAAGAGGAGTTACTAAGAAAACTTTGTCATAGACTTACATAATTTTCTTAGTGTATGCTTAGTGTCACTAATCCCCATGAGGTGAGGGGAGTATGTGTGAGAAATGTAGAGGGAGTTGCATGTGACATTAAACTCAAAGATTTACTTCCAAAATAACAAAAGAGGTGTGATACCCCATAAATTTAGAATACATGATTTATAAATTCACATAATAAGAAAGCTTACACAAATGTAAATTAATTTATGATTAATAAATTAACCTACATAAATATTAATCTCCAAAACACATCCTTAAAATTTATTTTGGGGTTAAAAAATTGGAGGAAAACTTAAAACAAAGAAGGGAGTTGACATTACATAACACTCCCCCTTGATGACAACTTATCTTAAGAGGAATTACAAAAGTTTACAATAGTTTGAGATAAGAAAGAAGAAGAGAATGGATGTTGCCAAGAAATTTTCAAATTTGAAGATGTGATCAATGAAAATATCCAAGAATCCTCTTCGGACAAGAAGGTCAATCTAGTTTGAAACAAAGATGAAGAAAAGGGACACAACAAAAATGATCCATTATACTTGCAAAACACATAAGCTAACACCAATTTTTGTGTTAAGTAAACAAGATGCCATAAAATATGATCTACATATAGTTAATATAATAAAATTAGATCTAATACAAGGCATAAAAAACAAAAATACAAATTTCATGACAAAGTGCTAAATCCTACACAAAAAACAAGTTAGTCTAAAATAAAATGAGCTCCAACAAAGACATGTTTCATTGACAAATTACAAGAAATAGTAAGCACAAAAGTAAGGAACAAAATAAATTTAAAAAAAATAAAAAAATTATTAATAGTGAGACAAAAAGGATCATTCACCTTTGACAAAAGATATCCTACATGAATGAATTGAGGAGTTATCAAAAGAAATCACATCATTGGCTTGTGAAGGGACTATAACTTTAATGATCCAAATTTGTTTAACCTTAGAATAAGTTTTTTTACATGTTTTCTAAAAATTAAAAATATCATGATTTGTTTTACCACAAGATGTACAAGAGTGTAATTTATAACATTAGTAATACCATATCCATGTTTACCACAATGCTCATAATGTTTAACATTTTAAACCATAGTATGGGCACAATAAGCCTTACAACTAAAAACATTTTATGAGATTGAAAAGTACTATGATGCAATGTCCTTTGATGAGGGGGACAATATGACTTCACATTATCATTATAATTATTAAAATCAATTTTTGTAAAACTATGCATTAGTTTTAAATGAAACAGGCTTAACAATGTTATTTGCATGTTTACCAAGTCCACCACCAAGATAACCTATTCATTACATAATATTTTTTCTAGGGTTAAAAATATGTTGTTGCAACTTAATACACTCTCTATAAGAAGAAAAAACATATTTTAAAGTAATATTAGAGGCATGAACATTTTAAAAAGAAGAAAGTTTTTCATTAAGAGTGTCAATAAAGGTATACATATTCTCTAGTTTCTTGTTAAATGAAGGTTTGCAAAGCTTTAATAGTCATTTTATGACATACAATTTGACACTTAAGAGTATAAATTTCATTGTCTTTGAAATAAATTTATTACTTAACATTTTTAGAAACTAAGAACAATGCTAGTTAAAAATTCATAGATTAGCAATAATGACATGGTAAAAAAATTGAAGAAACAAGTTTCAACTTGCAATATATCACACAAAGATTTAATTCCTATCGAAAACTCCAACTAATGTCAAATAAACATAACATTTATATCAAAAGCATAAAACTGATTAGATCTAAATAATCAAAATTCTATATTTATTATTTTAAAAGCATTTAAAAAATTGATTTAGATTTAAAATATTTATCACCATTTATTAGTTTATCATGTTCAAAAAAGAATACTTACCATTTTCAAAATTCACCTATAATAGTGTTCTGGGTCATGCCAAAATTTTAACAATTTGTTTCCATATTATATATTAACAAATTAAAAAAAATAGAGAAACTTAGATTTCTAATAAAATATATGGCCCCTTTTTGAAACAGTTTTTATTGAAGAATCATAAAAAATTAGGCAGTTACGATTTTGATGGTTTATCACAAATGGTGATATATTTAGGCAGAATTTTAAAATTTAATTCCTAGCTTAGAAACCAACAAACCTAAAAAAACTCAAAGAGTTAGATTTTCAATTAATAAATACAACTATTTTTCTCAGATGGGTTTTACTCAACATGTTAGACATAAAAAGGAATAAAATTGAATTGTAAAGCATTAAAATACAAAGAACTAAAACAAGAAAGATCCAACGCTAATAAAAAAATAGAATGCTAATAATCATATCAAGATGCTAATGCAAATAAAAAATGAAGGTAAAAATTGTCATTATTTTTTATCAACAGAAGAACATGAAAAAAAAAAAAAATTAAGCTTTAAAATTAACCTCCTCCAATACCATGTTAGAAATAAATGATATGATCATGTAAAATAACATTAAAACAAGTAAATGAATGCACAAAGCAAAGGTATCACTTCAAAATTAAGCCAAAACAAGAGAATGTGAGACACAATATTGATAAGTAGATAAATCAAATCAACAAAAGAAAATCCCATGTGCATTTAGAAAGAAGGCCTACAATACCAATCTCTAAGATAAAAATCTTCAAGAGTAAGTAGATCAACCAAATCAACATTTAAAAATGTTTACAAATCCTCTTCCAAATCATGCAATTCAATACAAAGACCAATGCAATGTTCATATGTTAGATCAAAGATAAAAAACGTAAGTTTCTAATCTCATTCACTTGATGGATTAGTAGGTGTGGTCAATGCAATGAATGAATAAAGATCATCTTCCTATTCTATTCTATGATCATCAGATTTCAAAAGATGACTCTAATGATGGACCTTTTTTTATGCAAACTTTCATGGATATATATTCAAGGGCAATAGATGAAATCACTAAATTATGATTGATATTGGGTTAAGTATAAATGTGCACATTCAAAAATTCATCATTGGGCTTAAATATTGTTGAATTGATTTAGTTGGTACTTCCACAATTATTAGGGGATATGATGGGATCACTAGGAAACCACTTGGATATATTTAATTACCCAACACAATGGGTCATATGACTATCTTAACTTGGTTTCATGTATTATTGGATAATGAGACATATGACATTTTATATGTGTTGGCAAGATTTTATGTCATTGTGATTTCTTTGATTATTTTGTTGACTCGCCCAATGGAAAGAGACATAAAGCTTGTAACATTATAGAAATCATCATGTAACAAGAGAATTTTCTCTATGTTTGAGAGGGACAACTCCCTCGTATGATGTGTTATTTTGAGATTTTGAGTAATTTTAATCTAAAAGTATAAAAATGAATAAAAAGGGAGAAATAGAGAAAGCTAAATAAAAAATAAGAGGAGATGAAAGGGAGAATGGGAAATCCACAGTGGAATAAATGTAGAAAACTATCTAAATAACCTAAAATTAAATATAAATGGGTTGAAAACTTTCCCCATTGTGTGAATGAAAATATAGAGCAACGAGTGTAATGAGAGAAAAAATGATTATCTTGGGAGAAAATGTCCATTCTTATAATAGATTATGCTTGTTTGGCACAAAATCCACCCAAAGGAATTTCAATACAAAGTTTGTAAGCATTGAAAGTTCTCATATAATTCATAAATTATAGGATTTTAATGGTTTCTCAATCTGTAAACAAAAATGTATGTTTTATAAAATAAAGAATATTAAAACCTACAAATCATAAATTGATCTCACATCTCTTCTTTCATTACATTCAAAAATTTATAGAACATAACCAATTATACCCTATGTTGCAGTAACCCTCTCTTTGGGTTGGCAACAAAGAAAAATAAGAATTCTAACTTCTTAAAAATTAAGCCTTTTATTTAATATTACCTCCTCAAGGTAGTTGAGAAAGTACCTTCTAACTTAACCCAACTTAAAGCTAACCAAACCTCAACTTGAGTTTGCCCTCTTTTTATATATATTATTTTGGGCACAATTTTTGAAATACATTGCATAATAACAATATTAAATTGCTACATGACTTAGTATATAAAGGATAATAATTAATTCACAATGAAATAATTATATATATTTTTATAATGTCATTTCGGACCTACATTATTACTCACTTTGTCACATTGGATTATTTCACTTTCAGGAGTTTTGCACATATGGCTTTTTTTACAAGTGAAAAATATATAAAATGACTTTAGTATAAAAATAGATTAATTTGCAAAGGATAAATATGATTTAATATTGTGAAGTCATTTGGGGCTCAATTTTTATCAATAATTTTTGTCCATCTAACATTTTTCCAATGCTAATGTGCTCATTCACGAACATTGTCTTCTAAGATACCTGTGAGAACAATGAACTAGTTTATGAAAAATAGCTTATTGAAACAAATTTGCATGTCAAATGAGATCAATTTGGAATTAAATTATCTTGTCATTATCTTCTTGATATTGACGTTAATTTTATGATTTTTTCATGTTATCTTTAGCTCAAACTCATGAACCCTAGCTCTTAAGTGCATGATCTTCCTTTTAATTCCACCTTGATGTTAATCAGATCAAATGAGCATTGGATGAAACAAGCATTGAATTAGATCAAATGAGAACTAGATGAAACAAGAATCAAATTCCAATAAATTTCAAATGTAACAAACACAAAATTGAATGATTGTTATATGCTACTTTAAACATCGAGTGCCATGAGTGCCAAGTACAATGAATACCACGTTGTATCAGCACTGAAGCCTACCAAATGTTGAATGCAATGAGCACCAAATCTAATGAGTGTTGATACAAAAAAGGGTTAAATCTCATTACCACTAGTAATGATTCTCATGTTATCACATTCACAAGCATATGTACCTGATATCTCTTATGATCCATTTGCACATTTGACCTAATTCTTGTCATGTGCTTGAATAAAATCTATGATTTCATATCACATATTCACTCAAACATGGTTCTTAACCCATGAACATCCATTTTTGAATGTGTAATTTATCTTATGGATTTATCTGCTAACAAAAATATGAATGGGTTTATCAAGCCTTGCCCATTGAGCCACAGAGATAACACTTCACTCCACCATTTTTTTTACCATCCATGTTATTGATTTAACTCTAATTTCCTATTAGAAGTGCAAATGGGGGTGTTATCATGAGGTGAAAAAATCATAATAATAGTTGGATCTGACTATGGGACTTCATTCCCTGACAGAATGCAAGAGAGCTCCAAATTCATTAGTGACTAGAGAATTCACTCTTTAGATCCTTGTAGGTAATGTGTAGTGTGGGCTCACATGTCCCAATCTAGCCAACTAGCATCAAGTTTCCATATTTCAACCATATAATAAATAAGCACACATTTTTTAACTAGATCATTTGCTTTGATAATTATGCATACAATTTGTTTTCTCACTTGTCCACTTAGGGGAGTGCACTAAAATATTTTCTAGTCAATATTGACATCTAGGGGGTAAACATTACTTACCGTGTGATGGATTATTGAATGAGATTTCCAATGCTTCAAACATGATCTAAAAAGTACTATGAATGTGGAAGATGAAATTAATTTAACAACACCCACATATAAACTTTGATTAACAATAAAAAATTTAAATACATGGGTTTTAAGAAATGGGTAAAACTCTTCAGATGCGATTCAAAAGAACTTTTAGAGATTTTGAATGCAATGTCTTAACTTTTTAACTTTTTTTGATTCATTGCACTTTTGGTTCATGGTGGCTTTAGCAATAGGAATGTGAGAAGCACAATGCTTAACTTAGATTTTTAAAACTTGACTAAATAACTTTGGAAGTAGGGAAATTTTGAATGGGACTAACACCCATTTTAAGGCAATGAATTGGATTAAGGGCATTTGCAATGAGCAGGAACAATGGATAGACACATTGTTAATTCTTAGGCAATCATTAAAGGTGAAGAGAGAATCAACTTGAAGGAATTTGGAAAATATCTTTTGTGTTTGAAAATGCAACTTGTGGATTTGATTCCATTAGTATCACTCAAAATCAAACACTTCAATATCATCAATTATGCCAATTTTGTAGAAATGAACAAGAATTGGAGAAGTATTCTATATTTAGGTGTCTAAGGATTTACAAAAGCTTCCACTATCACAAGATTTTATTCATTATGAGGATTAAATATGTGTATCTCAATTCATTTGAGAGGTAACTTTTGAAATTCATCAACACAACTTTTTGTTCCATGGTTCGACTCCAAAACCTTTTCCTTCAATCTTCAACCTCAAAGATGTTGATAACTTAACTCTCAAGTTTTATGTTTTATCTCTTTTTTAATTTAAGAACACCTATTTATTAATTAAACAAGATATGGTATAATGCTAATCATACAAAAAAGTGGGTGGAAAAGTCACACCCTACTAGCATAATCACACTGAGGGTAAAGGCACCTCAGGACAAGTTAGAAAGTGGTAAATACCACACCCATAAAAACATCACATCAATAGTTTGGAAACAAAGTAGAGAGAGCAAGGTACAAATAACAATAAAGAGAAAAATTAAGCAACCACGACAAACATGGATGTTGGGGGAGGTAGTGGAGATGTTAGGCCCTGAGGCTTACCACCCCATCCTCCTAGGGTAGGAAGATCCTCGTCCATAGGTAAGGGCTCCCAACCAGTGTTTTATTGAGCATATAATGTCTCATCTTGATTTATTTTAAGAAAAATTTCTAGAGCTAGGCATGGAAACTTGCCATAGGGGGAGGACCCTAGCCTTTGATGTCACCATCTTGAGATTGGGGAAGAGATCTCTAGCCCCTGCCATCACCTCTAGATCTGGATGAGCCACTCAGACCATAATGATCAGGAGAAGACCAGTGAGGTAGTGACCAATGAGGAGAATTAATCATGTATCTAGTTTTGGACCACTATTGATGTGGCCCATGACATCATCCTTAGGAAGGTAAAGGATGTCATGGGGGCTCAGGAGGTTCATGGTTGACCATGCATATGGCATTTCCATGGTGATTAAGCAAACATTAGAGTTGGTTGATTTATTGATGGACCTTGTCTATTAGACTTTGAATCTAAAAAGTAATATTAGATAGAACAATAATTTTTTTAGTAATAGAAAAACTACGTTCCAACTCTTCATGAATAAAGCAAGCATAATTTATAGCTTTCTAGATTTGAAATAGTATATCAGCTCAAGAGATCTACAAATATTGGTTTTATTTTGTAAGAAATAGAGTCAAGTCCCCCAAGAGAGCCATCTTCCATGTGAAGAATTTAGGCCAAAACCACTAGAAAAGGGAATGTATCTAGTGCCATGTAGATTATGTGTGAGAGAAAAACCAAAAAAGGTGATAGAAAGTCTTTGGTTTCTAGCAAGCTAGGAAAATGGGGTTAGGTACACCTCGATGCTTTAGCCAATGACCCACATGCAATCCCTAAAAAACAAGGCACCATAAGAAATGAGCTTTTTTGGGCTCAATAATAACAGACCACACAATGCTAAAGCATCAAGCCCAGAACCCATGTCTAGAATGGAGATTCAATTTGAGGTTGATCATTTCGTCTAAAATATGTTGAGGGGCTAGTAAATGATACCTCAATTAAGGAGAATACTGGGTGAAGGGGGTGGTCGTAGGCTAGTGCCAATCCTTTCACCAAGGAACAAGGGAAATGATTCTTATTTTATGTCAATACTTATCAAGTATGGAACCTTGAATTTTTACAATGGCTTCTGCATCTAAATTATTTAAATGAAATATATTTTGAATTTGTTTCCAATTGTGTCAGGACCTATTCTCCTTGCAAAAAATATCACTACTAACCTTCACACCTTTCCTGAAGAGCCTTAACCCTTTAACCCAAGGGATTAAGGCACAAGGAACATTGTGAAAATTTAAGTAAGGAAACCACCAAAAGGACTAATATTTAATGGAAAGGCCACTCCTAAACCCTCATCTACCCAATTAAGGTGAGGCTTAATATTTTCCCAAGATTTATATAGACTTTGAATTACAAAGGTAACCTTGATTTTAATAGGCACTAGGGTTATGAGAAAAGAGTGAAATCCTAGGCCTTGCTAGGCCTTTATACCACATGGGAGTCCCTGAGAGATACAATGGCATAGAAGAATATTCCAGGCTTCATCCCCAATAAGACCTCTGATAATCCACTTGGCACCAAGAACAAGACCTTGAATTTTAATATCTATGAGACCCTGTCCCCCAGATTCTTTGGGTCAAAAGCATATGTTAAAATAACCTCTATGGAAACCCTTATGTCCCTAAATTTTATCCCATAAAAAATCACTTAGAAGTTTTTCTAATTTTTTTCAAGTGGCATTAGAAGGGGCCTAACAAGAGGAATAATACACATGAGTAGCTGTCAAGACTTTAGAGTAAATTTGAAATTTTACAGGAAGAGAAAGAGGCTTGGTGATCCAAAAAGATATATTTTTTTCAACTCTCTGCACCACATAAGACTATAGTTCAGAGGGAGAGGCCCAAAAAGCAAAATGGATGAAAAGAAACTCAAACCGCACCCCTAGAAGAAACCACTGTCATTGGTATCCCTCTAGCCAAGGAGGTTTGGGGCCCTTATCTCATTTTTCAATTTCATGTTCCCATAAAATATACTTTTCTTATGATTCTATGTTGACCATTCAACCTCATGGTGAACATTAATATCAAAATGGACAAAAACTATCAAAGCTACATACCTTGAGGATTTTCTTTAGACTGATGCAGATCTATCTTATATTTTAAATACTTGTTCACTCTGTTTTTTTTCTTCATATAAGTTGCATTTGTTAATCTCAAAACATGGCTCGCTTGAGGAGTTTCACTTGGAACTATCCATGTTAAAGAAATATTCTTGATTAGTGTATTATTTGGACCTGGTCTACATCCAACACACTATGAATTGATTTTTGCTATCGCTTCAGTAGTCATATTTTATAATATCTCATCTAGTTCCTTTTTCAACATAGACATAATAGGTTGAATGACTCGATTTAGCCTAGCTGGTACCTCTACCATCCAAATGACTAAACTTTATTTTAATGTAGTAACACCAATATGCAATTGGAATGATCACATTTCAAATTTCCTATAGTGGCCAAAAGTCCTTTCCTTACCACCTTTTGCATTTTTTGAAAATATCATGTACTTGTTACAAACCCTAGCAAATGTGGCCAAGACAATAGTTTTCTCTCTATTTTTAAATTCCATGTTTGCTTCATGGATTTTGCATTTTTTTGAAAATATCTTGTACTTCTTATAAACCCTGGCAAATGTGGCTAGGACATTAATTTTCTCTTTTATTTTTTTTGAATTCCATGTTTGCTTCATGGATTTTGAATTTCAAAGACACTTTTGAAACATTTTCCAAGATTTCTTGTTGCACATTAAGGGCCTTTTGGGCACCTCATGCACTTGAGGAACATTATTGCACAACATTCAATCTATGGTAGATGTGGCTTTAGTATTTCATTTCACTTTGTTCATTGTGGATGTTGGCAAGGTTTTAGAGTTTGGCCTCACTCGTGCAAATTTTATTTGCTTGAAAATATTCTAGACCTTTTCAATAAACTCGATTTGTGGATATCTTATTGTCATTTAAATTCTTGAGACCATATTTCATTGAGGCATTTTATCAAACACTTTATGGGCATGTCATAGGGAAGATGATATGATTCTTCTTGTTACATTCTTTTAAAATAATTTTCAATTCTATTAGATTTATCATCCTATCAAACCATTTTAAGATTTTTGCACTTTGATGGAACCAAGACCATTTCAACAATTTCATGCTCTTTTCAAGAATTTAATGCCTTGACAGAACCAGGACCATTTTAGAACTTTTGTACATTGATAGCATTTGTGGAACCTATGACTAAATTAGAATTTTTGGACTTCAATAACACCTTGAGTACCCAAGACCATTTGATAATTTTATGGCTTGGCAGAACCAAGACCATTTTGGGGTTACATTATTCTCCAAGGTAACCGAGACCATTTCATGATTTTCAGGGACTTTAGAAGTTCCCTAGGTGCCAAAAAAAATTAAAACCTCTGAAATGCATTTTGATATTCATGATGAAGATTTTACAAAGTTTATAATCAAAATTCATTTCTCAAATTTGGTCTATGTGGGTAACAAAAATCTTTAGAGCTATTTTTAGGCTCAAGATGAAGTTTTTGCACTAAGTGTCTACAGTCAAAATTCATCTCTAAGACTTAGTCTTTACAATAGAAAAAATGGGAAGTTTTCAAAATGTTTATTTTTTTTATGACAACCCATGAAAATGAGAATACAAGGGAAGTTTACTTGGCTACATTTATTTAAAAAACACACACACAATAGAAAATGGTAAAGGGAAGCAAGCTAAAATGAGTGAAACCCAAAATATTTAAAGGGTCTTAGGATAACAATAGGACTATACAAACCCATCAATAATTCTTGAGAAGTAGGTAATTTTGTGAAACAACATATGGAACTTCTGGGGATTATGTAGGTAAGAAGAAAACCATTGATAGAATGAAAACACAATGGATTTGAGTTGGTTGAGCATATGAATATTATTTTGAATGAGAAGATTAAATATTATAATTCTATTCAGAATGTGAAGATGAAAAAAGACTTTGTGGAAACCAACTTGTTGCATTATATCTTGTTTAAGAATGATTACCTCTCTTTGACATGAATGTTTCAAAACAACACTATCATATTTTCTCCATGTTGATCTTAAATAGGCATTTCAAAATGATTTTTTTATATTTTAATGGTTTTTTCTATAATTTTGAATGCCAAAGAATATGAGATTGGTAATTTCCTCTACATCCTAAAATATGTTTATTGATTATTTTTCATGTGTTTGAATGCAATAAAGGCCTTCATTTTGACACGTAAATTGAAAGACACTGTTCCCCTCATTGCAAAGAGGAAATAAAAACTCCTTACTATTGTCTTCAAAATCCAATTGACATAATTCATTATCTCTATTTGTACCTGGACTTAGCACTTCAAAAAATTCAGCATGTTTTTTATATTGATATTTTACTTTCTGTTCTTTGAAAGGAATTGAATTCAAAATTATAGCAGTGTTGGATATTAATATTAATTGGGGTCATCTTTATTCCAAAGTTTTAGGACACTATGTAGGATACTTATTTACTCACATAAATACAAATTATATGAGGTGTCTCTCACCTTTTTTGTCATTTTATAGAATTTTTGGAGTTACTTTCACAAATAAATTCTTCCCCTACATGTCACACACTTCCTTTCATATTTTGGGGAATATGACATTTGACAGACACTAAAGAGGTATTTTAAGGTCATCATGTGAATCTTAGTAACTCTATCATTTTTCCTCTTACTTTATTTAAATATCCCTATCCTCCTCTCTTCTTCACTTGAAGCTCTCTTCTCTTCTCTATTCTTCTTATTTTTATGCTTGTATAGTGAGAATGGTCATTCACAATCTTTCTTAATAAACATGATTGTTTTTTTTTTGACTATTTCTACTTCAAAAATTGCATCTCACATTTTTATGACTTGATTCATTTTTGAGGTAATATTGCTTCTTGTTTAATATTTTTAATATTATTCACTAATGATATTGGCATGAATCATTCATGGTATTAGAGCATTGTGTTATTTTAATGTTGATTTGTGAGTTGTCCAAACACTTTGGAGGAAATTTTGGACTTTTTCTGCAAAGGTTCTTCACCCTTGTCATTGTTTTTCAAATCCATCTCCATGTTTAGCATAAATTTTTTTCATTGTTTTGTGCATATTTGCCTTCTAACCTTATTTCCAAGTTGCTACCAAGGAGGCTTGAGTGGTTAACTTTGTTTTTTTTTATATTTTTTCTCATTAAGGCACACAATATCTCCTCCATATTGGTTAATTCAATAATAGTTATAGTTCACATTCATCTGGTTTTTTCATCAATCTGGATGGAAGCATAATTAAAAAAACTTACTCTAGTTATTCATATTTACATTTATTTGCTCATTCACCTTTCAACAATTCATCTTGCTCCTATATTTTCAGCTGTAATTTATCATGTTTTACTCATTCATTCATGTTATTAACTGGTCTACGTTATTCTTTCCTTATTAATTTTCATTCCTTTATCTCTAGTCTTATTTTGGCCTCATGTGTTATGCACATTGCTCTTCTAACTCCATGTTGCCTTATTATTGCCTCATCCTTTGAGGTGTTTCTCATTATTACACTTTGTTTGACATAAAATTCCATCCTTTATCTTCTTAAGGCACTTGTTGTCCATCCTTTATTGCCCTCCCTGACATATAGTTCATTCTTGCATCCTATTCTTAGCATTATGATTATTTTGCTCAGCTATTTTCTTGAATTCTCTTACCAACCTTGTGTATGCATTAAAATTGTTTTCTTTTCTATTTTTTTGAATTCTCTCTTTGCCTTTACCTAGGTCTCTGTTGCATTATTCCCCCCCTCCCCTCCCGCTTTATCTAGGCATTAAGCATTTTTGACTTTTTTTAATATCATTTTTTAGTCTCTAAAGTGCCTTGTTTCATTTTGAAGTGTCCAGCTGAGACATTTTTTAATACACTTGATTCTTTTTTCTGAGTTATTTAAAGTTTGTGCTTTTTCGGTGGTTCACAGGAGTTGCCTTTCAAATTGGCATAGTGTTTAAGGTATTCATCTCCCCTTTTTTAAAACTCTTTGTTCACATTTTCTTCAAATCTCTACATATGCTTGGTTTAATTATGGATAAAATCAAATCTATAATAATAAAACTCTTTCCTGTAATTTCAAATGTAACTCAAAATCTCCTTTATCCTTTATTAAAAATAATCAAATCAATATAAGTTCTTTTGGTGTGGACTTACATTTAAAAGATTTTTTCCTCTAAATTTTTTATAAAAATAAAAGGCTTTCTTTTAAAGGTATATGTTCTTTTTTATTAGATGTTATTTGATGCGCTGGTCATCAGCCTGCAACAGGGTAAACTATTTATCTAGGTTATGTTGTTTTATACTCTCACTTTGTTCTAGGTTCATGTTCTGCCGCTCTTTATTCAAATAAAGGGAATTCAAATCAAATATTCCTTTATTGGAAAACTTAAACCTCTTCATTTACCTATTGGCTATGATATCATCCTTGTTACGCTGTTTCCTCTGTTCGATACTCCTTGTCTCCGCTCGCATTCCTCAGATGCCCATTTCATCTCGGGTTTGTATCAAACAAATACCCCTTTCCAAATGCGTAATTAGTATTCAACATGTTGTATCTTCACACATCACGGCCAAAGTCTTTCACAATGGATATAAGAGCTTCACAGACTCAAGTCTGTTCCAAATGAATTATACCTCGATTCGATCTCATTCACCATTCAAGTTTTTGAGCACTTTTTTTGTTGTCCTGCACACTTCAGCTATGCAAAACTGTATCATTTGCAAATGGAACTCGCACCACACTTCATCTCTACTTCTTGTCCCGATCCTCTATAGTACGTATAGACTTGCAGTCAAAGATTTCAACGGACCCATGAAACCCCTCTGCATTTTCAACAGACTACAAATATGCATTTATCTCCGCGTCTAGACATGACATATATATGTATGTATGTATGTACTGTGGTCACGTTCCTTTGTGGGAGCCACCTCACATCTATTTCTTGCCAAATACAGTCTATATATATATATATATATATATATATATATATATATGGACATATACTCTAAAAATATGGGATGGCATATACACAACGTATATCCTTTTGATTATGAAAGTGGAAGTATACATACTCTAACAATCTAAACTCTATCCCTGCTGAGCATCCCAATTCCAGTCAACTACTGGTATCTTCGCTAGAGGCACAATAGACCAATACAACATTTTTTTATCTGACTCAGCTACCATTTGACTTGGAATTTCAGTAGAAGATTTTGCATACACAATCTGATTACAGATAACTATGTGCACTTAAAATAGGGACTCAGAGATTGAGAGAACATTGACATCGAATCATTCATTAAATCAGTGTCAAAAACATTTCACCCTTATCTCAATTTTAAATCCACTATAGATTAATGCACCATCAATAAAGGAAAGCATTGAATTTGATTAAGATCATTTCCTGATTGTATACCCTCTGCAGATGCAACATAGAACAAATACATAGCAAATACACAAAATGCTTCAATTTTCTCTTTCTCATATACCTACATTCTTACATGCCTGCTGATCATTCTTCCTCTCTCCTTGAATGAGAGATTCTCCTATTGTCCTTCCTCTTTCTACCTTCCTCTTTATCCTTTGAGATCCTCTCCTCTTCTTACATCTCTTCCCTTGAATGAGAGGTCCTTTCCTCTCTATATTTTCTCTTCTCTGCATTCCCTTCTCTTATGAAATCCAACATAGTACATATATTACTCTTTTTGAAAGAGTCTCTTCTCTCCTACGCCCAACTTGGCACTAAGACCAACAAGAAAGATTTACATTCCAACCAATATACTAATTTGGAGAAGATTTACCTCAACTAATATCTTACGGTTGAAAGATTTCAACGACTCTCCTCATTTGCTCTTTAAGCCAATATTGGCTTCCAACATGGGGATTCTCTCTTACCTAATTTTACCTTTTCACTTTTCACTTATGACAATTACATTTACTCTCAAGGTAAAAGTTTGAAATCTAAACACAATTTGGAGGGAAAACAAGAATTTGAAGTTGAATTCAACTTCACGCTAGAACATCATTTGAATTTGCATGTTTGATGACCTCAACTAGTCCTCCATGAAGCTATTGTAGATGCTCCTGCATCATTATTCTTTTAAAAAAACTCAAGCTTGTTTAAACATTTCAAAAAAAAAAAATAGTTGTGGACTTACATTTAAAAGATTTTTTTCCTCCAAAACTTTTATAAAAACAAAAGACTTTATCTTAAAGGTATCTGTTCTTTTTTTATTAGATGTTATTCTTTCAAAAATAAACTCGAACTTGATTAAACATTTCAAAAAACTTTTATTGAATTAATAGTAATTAAATTTTTTCTTGATTTAATAGTAGCAAAATTTTAAAACAATCAATATCATTAGTGTTTCAATTACAAAGTTTTTTTCTTAATATTAAATCAAGTTTAAAAAAAAAAAAAAAAAAATCACTTTGATAACCATCCATAATTTAAAATAAGTATTGTGCACTATTTTTCTTCCAATCTTAACTTTTCAAATGGTCACCTCTTTTTTCCTTACTACGTGTGCTATCATCACACTAATTTTTGAGTTGGTGAATCATGTTCTATCATTTTTTATGTCTTCTTCTCTCTTCCATTTGCACTCAAGCATCTTTGTGAATTTTTTACATTTTTTGATTTTTGGAATTGGGTGAGCTTTCAAGACATAATGACTCAAATATTTCCTAATTTTAAATTCATATCAACCAATTACCACTTATGTAAATTGTATATTCAATATATTTTCACCTTCAAACCTTAATGTGTGTCGTAAATGGAAAGGACATCAAATATGATGAAAAAGTAAGTGTTGATGTTCAAGACAAATGACAAGCAAAAAATAAAGAGGCCTCTTGATTGATTTGTATGGATATGACCTTCAAATTACATGTGTACATTGATGGTTGTTCTCTTTCATTAGTTGCTCGGTCAAAACTTAAATCAATTTATAATGTTGTGAATGAATATAAGAAAATTCAAATTCAAGATCAACTTTAAGATTTATAATATAATGATTTTAAAACTATGGATGATTTTTTTATGAAAGTTCATTACTTACATTTTTAATTATCTAGTTTGAGTGTTAAAAATTTAGAATTGTATTTAATTCATTTTATTATAAAAAAGTGCTTACCTAGACCTTTGTATCCTTTCATTACAAATGTTTATTCACAACTTGTTATTCTTACATTAATTATTTAGTTGATGTTTGATTTGTTTTGTACTTTATTGTGTAAAGAAGAACAAAAGTTAATTCAATTTGATAGTCTAAATATCAATGAACATGCTTTTGTATCCAAACACCGACATAAACATAAAAAAGACAATTCTAATTCCCCCAATACAAATGACAAAAAAAAGACAAAAAATCTATCTCAAAACCAAAGAAAAAATTAAAATGAAAGTATTGCAATAAGACCAACATAAATAATATCATTACTTTGTAAACAAAAAGACATTAAGAATGGTAAAAGCTAAAAGAAAACATTGTTGCTACTACTTGCTTTACATTTTGATTTAACACTTTTAATTGTCTAACTTTTCCTTTTTTTCTTTTACTTATTGTATTTTAAGTTTTTTTTAATAACAAATGCCTTTGTTTTTGGTGCTTTTGTAATCATATAACATTTTTTGTATAATCTTTAATCATATTTGCATATAACTTTATCATTATGCTTTGACTAACTTATTTTTGTCTGTGCAGTATTAAGCACTTTGGAAGTTGTCTCTTTACTCTTCTTACATCTACTTTTATCAATTTGATTATAGATATTATTTTCTTACATATTTGTTATTTTAATCGAATATTTGGTGTTAGCTTTTGTGTTTTATAGGTTCTTGTAGATCATTTCTTGCCATCTTCTTTTGATTAGTTTTTGTTCCATAGAGGATTAACCATCTTTCTTTCCTACGAAGATTCTTGGAGATTGTTGATGATCACACCTCCACCTTTGTAATATTTATGGTGACATCTACTTTTTTCTATCAAATTATAATCATTGTTATCCCTTTCGAAGGAAACTATCATTAAGGGGGAGAATTATGTAATGTAAACTCCATTAATTATTTTTAAATATTTCTCCACTTTTGTAACCCCAAATTAAACTTAAGGGGGAGTGTTGAATATTATTCTTAAGTTTTAAGTGTGTGTAATATATTTATTTATGTAAATTTTTAATTCACATAAATCTAGATTTTATGAGGTGTCTCTCACCTTTTTTGTCATTTGATAGGATTTTATTAGTTACTTGCATAAATAACTCCTCCCCTCACACATCACACACTTCCTTTCATCTTTTGAGGAATATGACATTTAGCATACACTAAAAAGGTCCTGTAAGGTCATCATGGAAGTGTTTGTAACTCCTGCATCCTTACTCTTCCTCTATTTAAATAACCCTATCCTCTATTTTTCACTTAAAATATCTTCTATTATCTATTCTTCTTATTTTTATGCTTGTATTGTGCAAATAGTTGTTCGTAGGTCTTCTTAATAAACATGTGGGTTTTTTTTTCATTTGATGGTTTCTCACTTAAAAAATTGTGTCTCAAACTTTTGTGGCTGTTAGGTTGTGGAGCTAAAAGCTTCACTGATGCAAACAGGGAAGGAGGTTGCTGAGAGGTTGCTAAGTGTCATAGTCACCAGCATCGGTTAGGCCGACTGACGTCGGCTAGTGGTGGACAGGAATGCAACCGACATCGGTAGGAGTCGGCCAATGTCGGTCACCTCCAGGCAGACAGGGACCAACGTCGGTCGCTTGTGCGGTTCTGAAACTGTCGGTTGCATGAATAGTTTGTTAACAAATTGAGTGTTTGCATGTTAAGAGCCAATTTTAGACTTAAAGCTACGGATCTAATTATTGTAATTAGGTGTCTAATTATTGTTTGCATGAGATCTATATAATAGAATCATCGACTGTATTGTAATTTGTGCTAGAGAGTAAGAGAGCAAATATTAGCTCTTTCAGTGTGAAGAGAGCATGGTGTGTTCCTCCTAGTGCCACAGTGCCAAGTGTGGGTACTGGTTTGGAGAATCAGAAGGATTCTTCATGTATGTAGGATCTTGGTCAGTAGGTATGCAAGGCCACGTTTGGAGATCTACATATGGTAAGTAAGATAATTGATCTATAGGTGTATGTGTGTGCAGGATCCAGATTCGCAGGTGTGTAGAACCTGATTGATTTGCAGGTGTGCAAGATCAGGGAGGACAACAACACAATAGGTAGCAAGATCAGGAGAGATCTACTTGGAGTACGGTGTGTACTCGATTGGAGAGCAAAGAAGAAGGCAAGGTAGTTCCTTCCAAAGTAAGATCATTTGAGTTGCAGGTTGTTGCAAGTTCATGGGAGATCTACTTGAAGTATGATTGTGTACTTGGAGTGCATGGAGCACTTGTGTACTGGCAGTAGTGATACTGACTGGTTGGAGGTGAACACTAACTCTGTGTTTGAGTTGTGTGTTGGGACCGTAAGAGAAAGAGTGAGCTCTTGAAGGTGAATTACTGAACACTTGGTGTGGCAAACCTGTAAGGTGGAAGAGTGTGGCGTCTCTTTGTTGTAATTCTTTTTTGGAAGAGTATTAATACAAGTTGTGTATTGTCTCTCATATTTTGTGTTATTTCTAAATTCTAGTTACTTGTGCATTCTAGTTAATTCTGCATGTTAGTTGCTTGTATATGGTAATCAATGGTGCTTCCATGGGTTCCTAACAGTTGGTATCAGAGCATGTTTGTTGTTCTAGATTCCTGACAAGTGGTATCAGAGCTAAGGTTGCAAGGAGTAGGTTTGTGTTTGATTACAGGTCACTCTCAGGGGTTTTTGATTGAGTGGGAGTAGAGCAATGGCAGAAGAAAGTAAGCTAAGAATGGAGGAATTGAAAAGCACGAATGGTCAATTACAGTGTTATGGAAAGAAAGAGTAGGAAAAGAAAGATTGTTGGTTGGTAGCAGATCAGCATGAAGGAACTGAAGAAGCAGATGTTGCAGGTGTTGTTGCACATGATGCTTTGGGAGGTTTCTTGGATAAAGTAGAATCTTGTTTTATAGATTTTGTTGCCTCTTTCCATGTAGCTCGAAATAGAGTATTTTTCCATGTTAAGGTCTTTGGAGACTTTGGAAAGATTTATTTAGGGGCTGGTGTGCCTTGCCAAAGAATTGGCAAAGGGGAAGTGAAGCTGAAATTGCAGGCAGCCAAAACATGGGTGTTGAAGGAGGTCATGTAGGTCCCGGTCTTGAAGATGCGGCTAATTTCTTCAGGAAAGTTGGGTGATGAGAGATGCACAAGAACTCTCACAGTGGATGCACTTGAATTAGCTGGTGGTAACAAAGTAGGTATCCTTTATCTATCTACTTATATTACTGATTCTTCTTCTATTGTGAAGATGTGGCTTTGTAGGCTTGGTCACATGAGCAAGAAGGAGATGCATGTTCTTAAGCGGAAGACAGATGTGTTTGACAAACTTAAGAACTGGAAAGCCTTGGTGTTTCTGGAGGAGATGACGGATAGATATCAGTGGGGAAGGCTAGACATCTCTGAGCAGGGCAGTTTGGACAGGGTTTTGATCCATGGAGAGCTCGCAGGTAAAAAATTCATCACTCACAGGCAAACACAGTTACCGGCATCGATCAAGGGGAACTGGCATCGAACAGACAGGTGCCGATGTCGGTCATGTGCAGACTAGAGCCGGTGGTGTCGGGCAAGGTGGCTACCGATGTCAGTTAGATAACTAACATTGGTGACCAGGTAAGACCGACGTCGGTCAAAAAACTAGCGTCGATAGAAAGGACAGTCGCATGGGAACTGACATCGATCGAATGCAGATTGTGTGGTGATTGAGGTCGGTCACTGTAATGGATTTTGGGCAGATAGCAAGCTGTCAAAGAGTCTCAAATGCCCACATGGGGAGGAATAAAAGTGTAAGTAAGCCTCAAATTCATTGTTCCTCTTATTTATACTTGTTGCTTACTACAGAGCAGGAAGGATCCAAGAAACAGTGGGAGCATGGCATGAATAGGATGCAAAACCAAATGGGAGATTTGGTAGGGTTGTCAGCCGGTATGAAAGCACTGAGAGACGAATGGATTCCTTGGTTAAAGAATATAGAGAATGGATATGTGAGACGGAAGGCCAGGTCATATGGTCTTGAGGAAGCTGCAGGACAGTGGTATAGGTTTTGACAGGTGGATGACAAAGCATGGCTTTAGTCAATGTCAGTGTAACCATTGTGTTTGTCTTACCAGGTGGATGATGATTGCAACATTATCCTATTACTGTATGTGGATGGTATGCATGCTGAAGGTTTAGACATACAGGGTTTTGCTGAGCTAAGGGTAAGGTTAGTTTAGTGGCATGTCATGAGAAATTTGGAGCAGCAAAATTCTTTGGCATGAGAGATATGGAAGATCATAGGTTGATTTTGTCTCCAGTGGGAGCTGATGTGAATCAGGTGTTAGTGAGGTTCAATATGCAGGATGTAGAACCAAGAACACACCAAGGGCTAGAAAATTTAGTGTCTGAAATCACATGAGGTCTGGTATAGACCTGAGTTTTCCCCAGCAGTGGGAGCCGTCAGAGAGTTAGGAGCCAATTCGGGGAAGTGGGTTCTCAAGTATCTGAGAGGGACCAGTAGCAGGGATTCATGCTATGCAGGGTCAGGACTTCACTACATGGGTTTGTAGGTTCAGATGTGGTAGGTTACTCGAATGACAGGAGGTGCACCACAGGTTGTGTGGTGGTTGGTCTTCAGGATTGAGCTTGAAGAGGGATACAAGCTGGGAAACAGATTAGATGGAGTACAGGTATAGGTACAGTGCAGCTATTTATCTCCAAGTGGGAGATTGTTAGGTTGTGGAGCTAAAAGCTTCACTGATGCAAATAGGGAAGGAGGTTGCTGAGTGTCATAGTCACTGACGTTGGTTAGGCTGACTGACGTCAGCCAGTGGTGGACAAGAATGCAACCAACGTTGACAGGAGTCGGTCGATGTTGGTCACCTCTAGGCAGACAAGGACCAATGTTGGTCGCCTGTGTGGTTCCAAAACTGTCAGTTGCACAAATAGTTTGTTAACGAACTGAGTGTTTGCATGTTAAGATCCAATTTTAGACTTGAAGTTGTGGATCAATTATTGTAATTAGGTGTCTAATTATTGTTTGCATGAGATCCATATAATAAACTCATGGGTTGTATTGTAATTTGTGCTAGAGAGTAAGAGAGCAAATATTAGCTCCTTCAGTGTGAAGAGAGCACGGTGTGTTCCTCCTAGTGCCACAGTGCCAAGTGTGGGTACTGGTTTGGAGAATTAGAAGGATTCTTCATGTATGTAGGATCTTGGTCAGTAGGTGTGCAAGGCCACGTTTGGAGATCTACATATGGTAAGTAAGATCATTGATCTACAGGGGTATGTGTGTGCAGGATCCAGGTTTGTAGGTGTGCAGAACCAGATTGATTTGCAGGTGTGCAAGATCAAGGAGGACAACAACACAACAGGTAGCAAGATCAGGAGAGATCTACTTGGAGTACGGTGTGTACTCGATTGGAGAGCAAAGAGGAAGGCAAGGTAGTTCCTTCCAAAGTAAGATCATTTGAGTTGCAGGTTGTTGCAAGTTCATGGGAGATCTACTTGAAGTATGATTGTGTACTTGGAGTGCATGGAGCACTTGTGTACTGGCAGTAGTGATATTGACTGGTTGGAGGTGAACACCAACTCTGTGTTTGAGTTGTGTGTTGGGACCGTAAGAGAGAGAGTGAGCTCTTGAAGGTGAATTACTGAACACTTGGTGTGGCAAACCTGTAAGGTGGAAGAGTGTGGCGTCTCTTTGTTGTAATTCTTTTTTGGAAGAGTATTAATACAAGTTGTGTATTGTCTCTCATATTCTGTGTTATTTTTGAATTCTAGTTACTTGTGCATTCTGGTTAATTCCGCATGTTAGTTGCTTATATATGGTAATCAATGGTGCTTCCATGGGTTCCTAACAGTTGGTATCAGAGCATGTTTGTTGTTCTAGATTCCTGACAGTGGCTTGGTTCATTCTTGATATAATCTTGTTTTCTTTTATTTTTATATTTTTAATGTTATCTAATCTTGATCTGATCATAAATCCTTCAATCAGGTTTTTCAATGGTTTTTTCTTAAACAAGAATATTAGGATCTTCTTTGAAGAATGATTCTTTTATTATGAAACATTTTATTTTTTTGTAGAGACTAAATCAGCATGCACATTACTAACATCTTCTTGTTCTTGAGTTGGAAAAATCACAAAATTTTCTTTAGAAGTAGATAAGGAAAGGTATAAACGCTACATGTGGTAGAGACAAGAATATCATTGAATGAATTATTGTCATTATCTTCATCAACTTCCTTTGCTTTAATAATTTACATCTCGTTTGAAATGAATATTGGGTGCCATTCATATTTATTCATCTTCAATTTTTCTTTCATTTCCAAGATTCCAAAATTTTTAATTATTGAGTCTTCCTACTCAATGCAATAAGAATACTTACTTTGACATAAAAACAAATAAAACAACATTCTTATCTTCACACACTAAGAATTTTATTTTTTGGATGTTGTCTTTATAATATAAATGATGTAATTTTTCACTTAATCTCACATGTGATTCCATCAAATCACCTTCCAAAAAAATTTCTTCACTCAAAACCATGAAATTAAATTAATCAAGTGGATTGGGCAAAATTTTTACCTAGTTAAATGTATTTTCTTGAATTCTTTGCTATGAAAGATAAGGGTCTTTTAGGTTGATATTTTCACTTATTTATGATATATTCTATTGAATATCCATAATTTGGAGCATTGTAATTATTCAACATTTTAGACATAATCATAGGCTTATTGTTGTACATTTTTTTACATCACACACTTTACTTGTTTTTAAGATGAAATGAGTCTGTCAATGCAAAGCAATAACAATATGTCGATTTGATTATTAGAATTTGGTTGATTAGCATGAGGTATCAACCTTATCAATTTTTTAAAGTGTGCTATGAATTCTTTCATGTTTTCTTATTCTTTATAATATAGTTGAAAAATATTGAACAATAGTGCACATAGATCCATGGCTAGTTTAAATCTATCCAAGAAATTATTTTTCATGATGTTATAATCCACGATGCATTTATATTTTAAGTGATATAAGCAATAAACACCATGTTTAATGAGTGTTTCAACAAAAAACCTCAAAGTGACATCTTCTTAAACTTCAAGAATGTTTCATGCTACAATGAAAGCACGAATGTGAACATCTACATCTTGAAAATCTTTTTTAGAAAATTAAATGGGGTTGGGTTAAATGAGAATTATTTCTTGAATAAAAAATACGAAGGCACCATATACCTCATTTCAACATAGTTTCCAACCTACATGCTAGGGGGGGTTACTTGAAATTTCTAAAAATCAAAGCACAAGGAATTTCAATTCCCTAGTAGAGCCCTTGCCAAAAACTATTGGCAAGATTTTATGTTATTTTTTATTGTATTCACTCTCTCAATATGAAGCGACATAAATCTTGAAACATTGGATAAATCACCATGTAATTAGTGATTTTACTCTAAGTTTGAGAGGTGAATCTCCCTCATATGGTGGGGTATTTTTGTGTTTCTGTGTACTTATAACCTGAAAGTATAAAGAGAAAGCAAGAAGGAGAAAATGTCAAAAGTTGGAAATAAAAAAAGAATGAAAGGAGATTAAAAGATAATGGAAACTCAAAAAAATAAATTCATAAAGCTAATATAACCTAGATTTAAATAGAAATAGGTTGAAATATTTCCCTAGCATGTGAATGAAAAACAGAGCATCAAATGTAATGAGAGCAAGAATCAGGTTACAAATTTCATTATTAGAATATGTGTGTTTGGTACAAATTTCATCTACATGAGTTTCAATAAATAACAATGCATGGTTTTATAAAATAAAAAACATAAAAAACCATAAATTAGAAATCAATCGCACACCTTTTTTGCATTACATTCACATTTTTTTAGAATGTAAAAAGTTGTATACAAAATTCCAGTAGCCCTCTCCTTGGGCTAGGAAAAAATAAATACAAACCTAGAATCTTGAAAATTTAAGTCTTTTATACAATATTACCTCCTCAAGTTAGTTAAGAAAATACATTTTGATTTAACCCTTCTTTTATATATATGTGTGTGTGTGTATATGTATATGTATATGTATGTATGTATATATATATATATATATATATATATATATATATATATATATATATATATATAAAATTTCGAACAATCTTTTTGAAACACATTGCATAACAGTAATATTAAATTTCTATAACTTTGTATTTGAAGAATAATAATTAATTCACAATGAGATAATTAAATATTTTTTTACAAAGTCATTTTGGACTCAGATTATTACCCACTTTGACACATTGGATTACTTTGCTTTTGGAAGTATTGCACATAGTACTTTTTTATAAGTGAAAAATATATAGAATTACTTTAATATAAAAACCAATTATTCTACAAAGGATAAATATGATTTAATATCATGAAATCATTTGGAACTCAATTTATATCAAAAAAAAGTTGCCCAACTTATTTCCAACATTGATGTGCCTTTTCATGAACATTGCCATCTGAGATGCTTGTGAGAAAAGTGAACCATTCTTCTTTAAAAAAACATAGCACACCGAATAAGATCAATTTGGAATTAAATTTACTTGGCATTAACTACTTGACATTGATGTTAATTTTATTATTTTATTTTTTTAGCTTTAATTTAAACTCACAAACACTAGCTACTGAATCCATGATTTTATTTTAAATTCCACCTTGATTTTGATCATATCAAATTATTGTTGGATGAAACAAGCATAAAATTGGATGAAACGAGCATAAAATTGAATCAAACAAACCTCAAATGATATAAGCACCAAATTATAATAAAATACAAATATAAAAAATGCCAAGTTGAATGAGTTTTTAATGCTACTTTGAATTCCAAGTATAATGAACTCCAATTTAACTTAGCATTGAAGGCTATTGAGCACCAAATGTAATGAGTGCCACATGTCAACAAACCCCAAATACAAACATGGAACAATGGATATTGAGATTAGAATTCATTATCATGTTGTCACATTCACAAGCACATGTACCTGATATCTCTTATAATCCCTTTGCACATTTAACCTTCTTCTTATCTTATTCTTGAATTAAATCAATATTTCATATCAAAAAATCCTGAGACTTGGTTTAACCCACAAACCCTAATTATTGAATTTTCACCATGCAAACTTTTAGTTGTGGATTTTTTTATGATTAAAAATTTGAATGGGTTTTTAAAATCTTGTCTAGTAGACCACATATTTGACATCTTCATTCTATCAAATTTTTATTGTCCATATTCTTTGTTTACCTCAAATTAACTATTAGAAGTGCAATGGGGGGTTATCACGAGGTTAAAAAATGTGTAATAAAAGTTTGGAAGATCATGGATTAATTAAATGAGAATAATTTTTTCAACATTACATCAATGATTAAAATTTGTTCATAATGATTAAGTGGTTACTATTGAAGGCACTAGTTATGGTCATTTAGTATAAGTTCAACATGGGACCCTACCTAAGGAGTTGCTAAAGCAAAAATATATTAGAATAAATCAAATTAATGAGCCTAAAGTTCAAGTTTCTACTCTTCCACCTACTAAAGTAATTTAATCACAACCTCTCACACTTATATAATAAAAAGCACTTACAAATGATCAAATTTTCAAGCCAACATTATATAAGAGAGTGAGTTATTTTACAAGAGAGTATAACTTATAACATAGATACTTATAAGGATGATGATTATAATGATGATGATTGCATTCATGATAGTTATAATGATGATTATAATTATGATGATTACATTGATGATGGTTATAGTGATGGTGGTAATGTATTATTTTTCTTAGACTCATGGACACCAAGACATCATAATATTACTCTTGATGATATGATTGCTTATACTTAAATATAGTATGATGATGATTCACCTGATATTATTGGTTTGCATTGTTTGATAATCCCATATGTTTTCATTTGAGCTATCTCTATTTTTGATTACATAGTTTAATTTTGGTTTAATGATTTCCTTTCTTTCTTAATTTGTATTTATTTGTTTTCTTTAAATTTTTTCTTCTTTTGTTTAGTGCATGGATTTTGGGAATCCTTTTTCTTCTCTATCCTTATTTTATTTTTTTCCCACTTGGGTCCACCTAAATTGTCAAGTTATTCTTAACTTTCATATGCTTATTGTTTATTTTGTTTTGAATTTTCAAGTTGCCTTCTTCCTTCTTTACATCCATATTTTTATTTTCCTCTATTTTATCTTCCTTCTTCAGTTCCATTTACTAGTTAAGTGCTTTGAATTTTATTTTTCCTTTTTGGCTGCTCGTAGTTCCTTCATCTTGTACATATGCATCATTATTTTGGCCCTTCTCTTTTGTTTGATTGTGCATGTTTCTTTTTTGTGCATGTTTCTTTTTTGTTTTTAATTCTCCCTTACCATGTTTTGTTGTGTCATATCTTAAAATTATGCATGAACTTCGACATGATGACACCACATATACATTAAGGCCACATGCCTCACAACACACATAGTTCTTATGGAAGTTGTATGTTAGTATGTATCCCCTTTTCTCCCCTTATTTATTTTCTCCATGTCCTAGTAGTGTGATTGCTTATTTATTCAAATTTTTGTGTTTGTTTTGAAATTAATTTACCTTTATATTTGTATCCACCTTGGCATATTAGGATTATATTGATAGAGGTTAAATTGCTTACATGCATTCTATTGATGGCATATTAAGATAGATTCATGGTATACATATATAAACATATGATTATGGATTCATAGTTCACTAGGGGAACTTTTCATGGTCAATCTGAGATAGTTTTTATGGTATATGTTAGTAGTGATTTATGTTCTATCTCATGTAGTTGCCTTTAACATGTTAAGCTTTCATGTGATCATATATATTTTAGTTTATTTTACATAGTACATAACTTTATGTGCTTTATGTTTATGTGTATGCTCATGTTCATATTATATTTACTTTGAATTCAATGTTGTTTTGTGCTTAGGTATATGGGTGTATTACTTGATCGAGGTTACTTTGATTCTAGTGTACTTCATATGTTTGCTTCATATCATTTTTTTCGGCTTGCCTCTCTTGTTTTCTCTAGGATTAATTATGTTCCTTATTTATATTGTATATGCTATGTCATATGCTCATGATTATTTTATATCTTTTTTGCTCTCAACATGCGACATTATTTGTTCTATTTATTACGTGTTTGATGTGTGCCTTCTCTACTTGTTATATTTACTATGTGTTGTTATATGATTGGTGATGCAAATATGATTAGGAATATAAATTAAGAGATGTATTAAACAACACATAATTTATAATATACAACATAATATGAAAATAAATGCAACAAAACATAGATCTTTATTCAATTTCATTTTTAAGAAATTACAAGACACGTCCAAAATTACAATAATATCACAGATGATATGTGATATGCCATTAGATCCTCAAATATCTACTATGAATTATATCCTTAAGCTCACGCACTTACTTAATTTATAGCTCAAGTTTAGGGGCATGTGTATATAGGCAAGAGACCCACATACTTAAAATAATTCTCATGAACCCACAAACATTATTGAATATTTGTAACACATCATTATGCACTACAAACATTAAATGTTAATTAAAATTTTGATGTACCTTAGCACATCACAACATAAGGAATCATGGAAAAACACATCAAAAGGTGACATTAAATTAATTTAAAATGAACTTCCATGATTTAGGGAATTAAATAGAAATGGTTAGGAACTACAATGATTCTTCACCCATAATACATCACATTAAAAAAGTACCAAAAATAAGTTATGCACAAGACAAGTCACATGAATGTTGTAATATTTTAAAATAAAAATATACATGTAATATTTTTTATGTAATGATCCTCATATTTTCATTATTGTGCACCGACAACTTGTTTGAGACATCACAAGCTTGTAGACTAAAACTTGCAAGACTTGAATTTGAAACTGTTGTTGAAGTAAAAAACGTCTTGTGTAGAGCTTTACAAGTGATTATAATATAACCTAAACTAAATGCACTGTAAAATTATACACAAGGAATTACAAATAATTAGCATGTGCATAAAGAAGACAAAAAAATGTAAATAATATTGTGTAGCTGTAAAAATGCTTATTTTTTACTAAGTGTTAGACTACATGTATTTTGTTTATGTAGGATTAAAAGTGAACACAAATGTTCCTACATCAAATTGTGCCATTATCTATATCACACACAATTTTATTTGATTTTCCATGATCCGCATCATGCATATATTATTATTTATTTGCCTATATTTCCATTATTTAAATCATACATCTATTGTGACAAGGCTCCATTTGTATGCTTTTCTTTGATTTATTTACTGATACATTGTTTATACTTTGGCATATTATTATTGTGCTTATATTTTTTATATGTTATTCTTAAAATACATATCATTATTGATATGCTTACATTTCTTATATTTTTTTCACTTGCCAGGGCACATTACACTTGTACTTATATAGATTATACTTTGGGCCCATTTGGGGTCATATACCTATGGCATATTGTAGGTACTAAAATATGGTCTTAAGTACTTGACAATTAAAAGCTTGACACACATTTACCATGCATGACTTGAACACTAAAACAAGGTCCTAATTTTCCATCTTCTCACACTCACATGTTATTATATGAGTCAACCCTTCTGTTCTATTGTTAAATACCTAGAGAAACTTTATTATTTGTTTCAAACATGATAAATATTATATGCAAACATATATAGAATATCAATTTACTCCACATCTACAAGATTGGTCAATACTATCAATTGATAATGACCAAACTTGTTAAAACTGACCCACTCTCATAAAATGCTACTTTATAAAATCAAACCCATCCTTAGAGTTAACACATTATCCTAGTGTGTTAATGGTTTGAGGACTTATTTAATTAGATCTGTATATAAACAAATCAAGGTATTATTTAAAAGGGACTAAACACTTATCTAATAAACATCTATATATTATTTTACACTGAGCAAATATGCCTTATCCTTCCCAATTTTAAATCTTATAGCTATGGGAGTCATATCCAAGACTAAATAACTCTAAATTCAATTCAAATAAATCATTTTAATATATCAAGATAAATCATTAAATGCATACATAAGAAAGGAGCACAATCACACTATGTGGGACAACTACATGTGGCTTTATTTCCCTCCTTGGGGTATTGGGTATGTAGTCATAATCCAATCATCGAGTGGGGGTGATTAGGGTCAACTCAACTCATTACGCTTTCCCCCATTTTTATAGGTTTTTATCCCTTATAAGCACATCTAGGGTCAAGGCACTTGTAGGTAGTGAATTAGTTAAGGAAGTGAACCCACCATAGGTGTGTTTATCCCTACATTTCACTTCTAAATTACAACTATAAAAGCTAAATATATTAATATCTTTATTACTTAATATATTTAGCATATTCCTCTATCAAATTATAAAAATCAATCTCACTCTTTTACATTTAGATATAGACTTGAATATCATATCTATTGATTTCAATTATATTTCAAAGTTTTATCTTAATTAGATTAATATTCACCCATTAATCCAAATTGGGGTAAAACATACCAGTGAACCTGTACACATATTAAGCAGTAAAAAACCATTATTTCCATTAAGGTTTCATCCTTTCAAGGTTTTAGACTTTTTATCTTAGGGATTAATGATCTAACTTTCAATTTCCATACACAGATAATGTTTATTATCTCCCAATATCCCATTATACACATGTAAAAGTGATCCCAAACAACATCTTATGGACTATGCATACAACAAAAAAACATCGACCAAGTTATTCACAAGAAGCCTTAAAGACTATGTATTGAGATGGTGTTATGATCTCCCTCTTTAATATTTAAGATTATTGAACCCTTTGGCTGACCAATTCCTAACATATTTCCTTATCAACATTAATGAGAAGTTATCCTATGCATAAATTTCCAAGATAAAGTAAGGATCCAACGAAAATTTTAATTAATATATACTTTAATATAAGACCATGATATCCAAGATGACCAATGTTGTGGATGATAATAAATTTTAAGATATATTCAAACAAATTATACTAGCAAAACTCTATGAATCAATTATATTCAAGAGATTCAAATCATTTAATGAGTTATGCCATACACTGAGGGACAAAGAAGTCAAGTCAATTACTTTGAACAAACTTAAGTATACACAAAATCCTATGAATACTTCATAAGGAAGTTTCAAAGCAAACTAAATTATAATCATAGACTAAGTGATAATAAAAATGAAGCAAAGACTACAATCAATGCAATGTCGCAACCTAAAAAATAGTTAAAATTGAAAACTCCATTAAAGAGGTAGTTTTCATGACCATCACCTCCTCATGTGATAGTAAATAATTTTCTCAAGTGTAACCTTATCACACTCAATCCTCTAGAAGAGATTGATCCAAGAAGACATAGACCAAGGAACTATGACTAAAATGTATATTGTGAGTATCATCAAATTACAGGGAAATCAACAAATAAATGTTTCAAGCTAAGACATAAGATACATGATCTCATATATTAGAAAATTATCAATTTGGGTACTCATATAAAGGAATCTCAACCATAGCATAATGAAAATCAAAATTTGAAGATCTTCAGTTATCCTTTTCCTAAACATGTGTCAACATAAACTAAGGACCCTTTAGAGGTACATTATACATGCAACATGCATCCTCAACTAATGACATATGTTCATCCACTAGATACTATCATTGGTACACTCAGTGATACTCCACTTCAATAGCCTATGATCACATTGGATGAAAATAAGATAGTCGAGGATGATACAAATTTCCATGACTTATTCATTTGAGCCTACATTAAGGAAAAAAATATATAGTGTTATTATTGAAAATGACTCAAGTGAGAATATTTACATGGTAACACTTATCCAATGTCTTGGGTACACATAATAAGATATAGAAAAAAGAAAACATTAAATTAAAGGATTTTAGAAACAAAAACACATTACCTTTGGATGCATAGTGTTATAAATAAATGATAGGATCTTTTAAAATAACATTGAAATAAGTAAATGAATGCACAAAGTAAATATATCACCCAAAAATTAAGTCACACTAAGATAATTCAAGACACAAGATTGATAAGTATGGAAACTGAATCAGTGGAAGCAAACTCCATGTGCATTATAAATTAAGGCTTACAATAACAATATTAATGAATAGAGGAAAAGAGATGATAAAGATGACTAATCCTCAATAAATGTGATACATAAATTTATAATGAGAGAGGAGAGATATATTTAAATAGAGCTAGAAAGAAAGAGGAGTTACTAAGAAAACTCTATCATAGACTTACATAATTATCTTAATTGTATGCCTAATGTCACTAATCCCCATGAGGTGAGGGGGAAATGTGTGACAAGGGTAGAGGTAGTTTCATGTGACATTAAACTCAAACATTTCCTTCAAAAATAATAAAAGAGGTATGATACCTCATAAATTTAGAATATATGATTTATAAATTCACATAATAAGAAAGCCTACACACACGTAAATTGATTTATGATTAATAAATTAACTTGGATAAATATTAATCTCCAGCACTCAAACTTTATTTTGGGTTTAAAAAATTGGAGAAAAACTTAAAAAAAATAAGGGAGTTGACATTACATAATACTCTCCCTTGATGACAACTAATCTTGAGAGCAATTACAAAAGTTTACAATAATTTGAGATAAGAAAAAAAAAGAGAATAGATGTCGCCAAGAAGTTTTCAAATTTGAAGATGCAATCATTGAAAATATCTAATAATCCTCTTCAAACAAGAAGGTCAATCCAATTGTAAATGAATACCAAGAAAAGGAAGACGATAAAAATGATCCATTATACTTGTAAAACACATAAGCTAACACCAATCTTTGTGTTAAGTAAATAAGATGCCATAAAATATGATCTACATACAGTTAATGTAAAAAAATTAGATCTAATACAAGGCATAAAAATTAGAAATACAAATTTCATAACAAAGTGATAAATCCTACACAAAAAAACAAGTTAGTCTAAAATGAAATGAACTCCAACAAAGACATGTTTCATTAACAACTTACAAGAAATAGTAACCATAAAAGTAAGGAACACAAGAAATTTAAAAAATTAAATTTATTAATAGTGAGACAAAAAGGATGATTCACCTTTGAAAAAAGATATCCTACATGAATGAATTGAAGAATTATCAAAAGAAAGCATATCATTATCTCATGAAGATACCATAACTTTAAGGATCCAAATTTGTTTAACTTCATAATGAGTTTTTTTACATGTTTTTCAAAAATAAAAAAGGTCATGATTTATTTTACTACAAGATGTAAAAGGATGTAATTTATAACATTTAGTAATAGCATGCCCATGTTTACCACAATGCTCATAATATTTAACATTTTTAACCATGGTATGGGCACAATAAGCCTTACAACTAATTTTTTTTAGGAGATTGAAAAGTACTATGGTGTAATGTCTTTTGATGAGGGGGACAATATGACTTCACATTATCAGTAGGAGAATTAAAACCAATCCTTGTAAAAATATGCATTAGTTTTAAAGGAAATGGGCTCAATAATGTTATTTACATGTTTACGAAGTCCACCACCAATATAACCCATTGATTGCATAATATTTAAAATAGGGTTAGAAATATGTTGTTGCAATGCAATACCTCTCTATGAGAATAAAAAACATATTTTAAAGTAATATTGGAGGTATGGACATTTTTAAAAGAAGTTTTTCATTAAGAGTGTCAATAAAGGTATACATATTCTCTAGTTTCATTCATTAAGAGTGTCAATAAAGGTATACATATTCTCTGGTTTCTCATTAAATGAGGTTTACAAAGCTTTAATAGTTATTTTATGACATACAATTTGACACTTAAGAGTATAAATTTTATTGTCTTTGAAATAAATTTATTTTTTAACATTTTTAGAAGTTAAGAACAATGCTAGTTAAAAATTCATAGATTAGCAATAATGGTAAGGTAAAAAACTTGAAGAAACAAGTTTCAACTTGAAACATATATCACACAAAGATTTAATTCCTATCAAAAACTCTAAATAATGTCAAATAAACATAACATTGATATCAAAATCATAAAAATGACTAGATTTAAATAATCAAAATTCCATATTTGTTATTTTAAAATCATTTAAAAGATTGATTTGGATTTAAAATTTTTATCACCATTTTTTAGTTTATCATGTTTAAAAAAGAACACTTACCATTTTCATTATTTCTATATAATAGTGATCTGGGTCATGCCAAAATTTTAACAATTTATTTCCAAATTATATACTAACAAACTCAAAAAAGTAAAAAAACTTAGATTTCTAATAAAATATATGGCCCCTTTTTCAAATAGTTTTTATTGAAGAATCAAATGTTTTATCACAAATGGTGATATAGTTTAGGCAAAATTTTCAAATTTCATTATCAGTGTTGAAACCATCAAACCTAAAAAAACTTAGAGATTTAGATTATCAATTAATAAATACAACCATTTTTATTTGATGGATTTTTCTCAACATATTAGAAATAAAAAGGAATAAAATTGAAGTGTAAAGCATTAAAATGTAAAGAACTAAAATAAGAAATCTCCAAAGGCGATTAAAAAAATAGAATTCTAATAATCATATCAAGATGCTAATGCAAATAAAAAATGAAGGTAAAAAAATGTCATTATTTTTTATCCACCCAAGAACCTAAAAAAAATTAAAGTTAAATGTTAAAATTATCCTCCTTCAGTACCATGTTAGAAATAAATGATATGATCATGTAAAAGAACATTAAAACAAGTTAAATGAATGCACAAAGCAACAATATCACCTCAAAATTAATCTACAATAAGAGAATGTGAGACACAATATGGATAAGTGGGGAAATTGAATCAACAGAAGAAAACCCCATCTGCATTAAGAAAGAAGGCTTACAATAACAATTTCCAAGATAAGAATATTCATGAAGAGAGGAGAAGAGATGAGAAATAAGACTAAACCTAAAGATATTTGCTAGATGATGTAGAATGAGAAAGGAAAGAGATTTTTAAATAGATCAAGAATGAAAGATGAGTTACTAAGAAAACTCCATCATAGACTTACACAATATTCTTAGTTTGTGCCTAGTATCACTAATCCCATTAAGGCGAGGGGGAAGGCTGTGACAAATTTAGAGGGAGTTACATGTGACATGGAACTTTAATATTCCTTTAAAAATAGACAAAATAGTGTGACACCTCATAAATCTAGAATATTGAGTTATAAATTTACATAATAAGAAAACTTACACACACCTAAATTGACTTAAGATTAATAGATTACCTCTTCAAGTAGGATTCACCATATTAACCATGTAATTATTATTATTATAAAGTAATTAGGTCTTCAACATGTTATTAGGATGCCTTTGGATACAAATACTTTGTGTAATTATCTATATAGTACATCGATGCATAAAATACATAGACTGTAATAGAGTGGTTATAGTTATAAGAGTACAATATGATTATCCCCTACATTTAGTGATACCTCCTCCACCCCCACTACCATCATGATTGGTTTATACACATATTTAGGATCACTATTCAAATATAGATGATACATTTAGGATCAATATCCATAGACAATTGGTACACCTATCCAACATCAACTTACAAAGTCAATTATTACACATACACAAGATTCATGCATACAACCAATTAATCCACATTAATTGCATCCGAGAGATACTCAGAGACTATAAATGGTGACATTTTCTATAGTACATACTCAAATAACTCTACGAGTAGTTATGTATGTTTCATAACAAACACAAGCAATGAGACACCCTCCTATTATATAGTAGAGACTGTAATGTCTTCAGCCATCTATATTTTCTCATCATTCTCCAAGATCCATGAGTAGTGATTATGACAAAGACGATACACCACATGACTACTTATCATATCCTTGTCCACCCACAATTGATATTTTCCATCCATGATAGAGTATCCCTCCACCACTCAATATAGTCAATTTTCATGACCCTCCCCTTGATTGAATTGTTGGATAGCCTTTTAAATTTTAAATATTCCAAAAATACAAATAAATCAAATAATAATAAAATATAAAAACATTCAAATATTTAAAAAATCACAAATTAGCACTTGAGCATGATGTGATGGCTAGTTTACACCATTTACATATTTTATTTATCACATATTTGGTAGATGTCATCTTTTTTATAGTCACACATGAATTTTATAGTATTTGAGTGCTCTACAAGATATACATGTTACACATGACATACAAATGTTTGATTTCCCTCTTCCTAGTGGCCATGTTGATAGTGGGGGCATATTTTTCCATAGGTTTCTATTATAAGTCATATCATTATATGACCTATGTACCATGTTAAATAAAATATATTTCTTACACATGCCTTGCTACTTAAGCATATCTTACACAGTGATACATGATATGTTATTATATTGTGATGTGATATTAATACATATGGATTGTGTAGACTACTTATTTGTTCTATGCTCCATTGATGTTGTTACTTTTTTACATGATAATTTACTTTGTGTGTGACTAGTATGTGTGGTACTCAGCCTTGATTGATGCAACATCCTTGATTTCCTTTGTTTTTAAAACTTTTTCCCTCTTGCATGTGGCTCTTGGCCTTGCTTGATGTGACATACTTGATGTCCCTTATTTGCAAATTATTATGTCCTTCCGCATGTGGCCATTGGCCTTATTTATGACACTAACACTTTCACTTATTGAACTTGCTGACATTTATGGGTGCCATTATATATATTATGCATTGTTACTATGCATTATTATTAGAGATCCTTTTATTGTGTACTTAAATGATACATTTATCTATACATGACACTTACATTCCATATGTTACATACATGTCTTGATATATATATATATATATATATATATATATATATATATATATATATATATATATATATATATATATATATATATATATAATATTATCCACATAATCAAATGATATTATCTTTACACATAAAATGATACAATTATCTCTTATTTTTAGCTGAGTGACTTACAGGATGGATCCATCATCTCAAAAAATGGACATTACAATGTGATTTTCATAGAGACATGAGCCTCCATGAGCATAAATTCAAATTAGAGTACATATTTCATATATTTTAGAGATTAAAATTATTCAAATACATGACATATATTGGCACATTGATACAGAGTAAAAGGGCATATGCATTCCCTTTACAGACCTTTGAGCATAGACTCATACACACTTGAGTGCATATGCACAATAGTTTATAAGAAAAAAATACATATTTTCACACATACAATTTAAATATAGGTTCTCAAATTCAGCATGTATATGCATAGAATTTTATATCAGTGGTACATATTGATGGTGAATGATATTGTTTCATGCACATATACATAACAACACAATTATAGTTCAATAAAAAAATATTTTCATTCTAATTCACACATATTAGATTTATGGTCATGATGGGGGAATGGAGATGGTCCATTCTATTTCAATCATGCATTTAAATCTACATTGAATGAAACTACACAATCAATCCTACGTACATGATGGGTGTATGAACATTGTTTATTTCCTTGTGATTATGCATTATTATTTTATAGGAATCAAACTTGACTAAACTGGAGTGAAATATTATTTTGAATATATACGCCATATAAGTGGTTGATTCAATTTTGATCGAATCTTGCCTAGTTGGTTATCTCATTTACTTACAAAGTGATCTCTTTAAACTAAACATAACCGCATGGTTCTCTATATCTCTTCATTGCATATTTATTTGGGTTAGTAAAATGTGTACTTGTTCCCACATTCATGAGTGTTAGATCATGTTTCCTTCCAAACTCAAGATCTTTCATAGATACATAATTTTGGGGCATGATTACCCTAACTATATAATGCTTCAATAAGGAAACATCATCTCCAACAAGTTGTAAGTACATGGTTTTTACCAACACACAGGTGTACTCTAACCCTTGCTCTTTCAATTTTCAAATTTGTGATTTTACATATGTACATTAACTACACATTCCATGGTTCAAATCTATACATTGGATCCATATCTCATAAGGCAAAGTGTGTTGTGCACACTCAGGTATATTTAATCCTTTTACTTTATAAATTTCATTATGATAATAAAAGGGGAATATTTGTAGATACTAAAATCTAGTTTTCAGTTTTTGACACAAAATCTTGAAAAACATTTACCACACATGACTTGAGCACTCAAAAAAATTCCTAATTCATCATCCTCTCACATTTCATTCTATTTTATGATTCAAACCTACATTATTGTTGTTAAACACCTAAAATAACCTCATTATCTATTTCATACCTGCTAAATATCTTGCATAGAGATCTCCAAACTCTTAGTTTAGTCTACATGTACACAAATAAATTATGCCAGACTGGTCAGTACCACCAGTTGATACTAACCAACCTGGTCTGAATCAAACTACTAGTAGAAATGACTATTTTCTAAAATCAAACCCATCCTTAGGGTCATCCCATTAGACTATCATGTTAGTGGCATAAATAATTATTCAATTGGGTGCATGTATAAACAAATCAAGGCCTCTTTCAAAAGGGACTAGGCACTTATCTGATATACATACATACACTATTACACATTGAACAAATATGTCATATTCTTAATAATTTGTAAACCTATCAATAGGATCAATCACAATCCAATTCTAAAACACTCAAAATCTAACTCAAATCAATCATTATCAATAATCACTATCAATCATTAATTGGATACACATAATAAAGGATCATAACTACACAATCACACTAAGTAGGAAAACTACATTTGGCTTGATTTCCCTCTTAGGAGTATTGGATATGAAAGCAAAAAAAAATCATCAAGCAGGGTTGATTAGAGTCACCTTAACCCATTACACATTTTTCTATTTTTGTAGGTTTATAGCCCTCACAAACACATTTAAAGTTTAAAGGCAAAAGAGGTTGATTTTTGGATATGCACATGTCATTAGGTTTCAAGATCATAAACATAGAGAAATAAAATATAGTTTTAAGTGATTATATAATAATTATGTACTAATTCCACACAATTCAATAATAACAAATAGGTATTGATTAGTGATACTAACTCAGATCTACAAAGTTGACCCAGTGCAGGTAACGAACCAGTTCTTGAACTAAATGACCCATAAGCATGTGTATCCCTAATTTTTAATTTGAGAGTACTGTCACATTTATATACTCAATTAAAAAAGATAAATATATTGATCCCTTTAGTAATTTATATATTTAGCATATGCCCTTATGAAATCATAAGAATCAATTTCAGTCTTTTACATTCATATATATGTTTGAATGTCATATCTATTGATCTGAATTACATTTCAAATTCATATTTTGATTAGATTAATCTTAACCCATTAATATCTAGTACTACAAAAGGGGGGCATATGATCCACTTATGTTATCTCTATAACTCCAATATTATCCCTTGCTCCCTCACATTGAAGCAATCACATGGTGCTATGCAATATAGTCTCTCTTACTCCTTCACATGGTTGTGCACAACACACTCCAATTAGTCTCATCGTGAGACACACATATATTTTCAAATTCAACATAGATTCCAAGATATGGAATTACAAAGGTAACTTCATAGTTTTCAACACAACCAAGTGTATTTATTCCTATCCTCATTTTCTTTCTTAGATTTCAGTCATTTTTTTATTATAGATTTATATAGACATTTATTTAATTGCATACATTTCTTATATGTTTTTAGGGGAACATGTTTCCTTCTCCCAAACATGGTAGCATGTATGTTTTTTCCAATATCTTCATGACCATTTGTAGTGATAATCAAGTGATCTCTCTTTCCTTTTGACTTTTAGTTCATTGTTGTTCTTATATTGACTTTAATAACTCTTAAAAATAATTAAGATTGAATCATCTTATACAAACCCTAAAAGTAAGCTTATTTATTTTACTTTGACATGTATGCATGCACACATAAATTTTTTTATTTTACTTTTATATTTATACACACACATAAAAGTGGGGCATTATGTAGACACCTAATTTTAATTGTGGTTAGTTTTAGTTTTTAAATTGCATTATTCTAAAGTACTTATGTGTTTTTTAATTATTGATTCATATTAGGATATTTTTAGCATGTTTTTATTATGTTTAGGGACATGTTTTTCCATATTTTCTTCTCAATCCTTGTGTTTTTCTTTTCCTCCCTGATTTTATCTCTCATCCCCCACTTACTACTACTATGGGATTCTTGTAAAAAATGTAGCAATATTGTTATGGTATATTGGAAACATACCATTAAAATTCTAGTACCTATTTTGGTGGTGCCTTTAGACCCTTTTTTGGGTCCCCATGCCTTGTTTTCATATTTCTTTAGCCTTTCCTACTCATCATGTGTTATCATGTGTACTAG